>OX578134.1:163143335-163445835 GCA_951213105.1 Amaurobius ferox | reverse complement strand
AGATTTTCGTTATTTGACAACATTTCAAAAAGTCGCCAAGTTGACGACATTCTGCCAAATTCGTCGCCAAAATCTCGCCAAGCTTTACTGACGGAGAAATAAGTTATTCTTATAACAGATAAATGACTATTGGCGTTCAAATACAAAAGTATTACTTGAAGTATCTTTTCTCATGAATGGAACGAGTTAGATCCACGAGAATGATGTCACCCAATTTATCGCATGGTATTACATATGAAAAGTGAACATGTTTCTCAATAGGAAATATATTCTTTTTGATTTTATATGACTTTTTGATAATTTTTTTGAAAAATGCAAAATATCTGGAGAACTGTTCATGTTAGCGTTCTAAATGTTATGTTAATCGTTTTCTAATGAAAAATTACACAAGAAATGTCTATTTGCGTAACTTTATTAGCGGTTTTGATTTTTTGACGATTTTTTCAAAATTTCACTCGAAAATTTAGGGGAGTTCTAAACATTCGATTACGTTTAAAAACAATAGGCTTCCAGTGTTTACGGATTGTGATTTTTGTACCAAATTTCGTTCGAATCGGTCCATTCGTTCGTCAGTTATCATCTCCACAGACCCACTGACACACACACACACACACACACACACATACTTTCACACACACACACAGACATCACTTCAAAAATGTTTGATTCGTGATCAGGGATGCTTGAAACGTGCTCTCCCGTCGAAAACTCGAATTCGAATTTTCGACCCCGTCACAATACTTTCCTTATACATTATGTATATAAGGAAAGTAATATGAAATTTGATACACATGTAGAAAAAGCTTTGTGAAATACACTGACATAAATCGTTTTTGATATATATTGTAGTTTAAGAAATATTTAATGGCAAAGACAAAACATTTGAGCTGCGAGTTCGCGTCCTGGATAGACTAACAATAGCAAGACCACGAATTTGCAGGCAGGTACCTACATGGGTGAATTTTTGTAGGGGACGGAGCTTCTGTTTTTAATTTCGATGTAGTTTTTGAGATATTTTACTGTTTATGCACTTCTGAAATGAACTTTTTTTTTTCGAATAGACACGTCCAGCGATTTCTCTGTCTCGTACCGTAAAAACGATAGTATATAAAAATATGAAATTTGGTACATTTATAGAAAAATAATAAGGTAACACAATGGAATAAATCGTTTATCGATTTAAACTTTAATTTGGCATGAAATAGTTCACGAAGAAAGCTCGTGATCAAGGAATTCAGTTTTTCTATTCCCTGGGCTAAGAAAATTCCCCGCTTTTCCCTTCTGTGGAAAATGCGCAGAGATGGAAAAGAGATTTTTGAATGTAGAAATTTTAGGAAATATAGATATGAAGTGAGCTCTGCTAGCGCAGTGAGTAGGGGGCGGGAGGGGGGGGCAGAGACCTCGATTCCCTTACAAAATTATTGGTGGTGCTTAAGGAATTTTTAGGAACATTGTATGCATTGATAGAAAATATACAAGAATTTTAAAAGCGTCGGTATAGCTTATTTGAACGAGAAAAGGGCCCTATTACGCAAAGTCCCACGTTCGATTCGTGGTCTGTTCATTTTTACTCTCTTTCCGAAAATAGATTGATTTTAAGTTTATTTTTCCTGAGTTTATTGTTCAGAGGAAACTTGTCCCAGAGGAGAGATAGAGGCGCAGAAAAAACAAAACTTTAAATATGTCAGTTCCGTCGCACTTTGTTAAGGACGGAAATTACTTCCGATCTGTTTCTACTAGAGTTTGAGGTGCTTAAGATTAGTTTTTGGTTCTTTTTTCTGTGTCTTTTCCTGCAGTTCTGGCAATTGTTGAAAATTTCCCACGCGAATAAAACACATCATGCAATAAAGAGAATATTGTGAAGGTGTCCGACCATCATATTTTGATAGATCTATATACTATGTATATCGTTACATACGGATCAACCATTTTATTAGTAATGTCCCTATTTTATGTGTAATGTGCGGGGCACGATATATCGATATATCTCGAGCACATTTAACGATTCTAATCAAATTAGTTTGATTATTTCAATAGATAAACGTAAAATGGCAATTGAGAATCATTTGAAAACTTTTAATTTGTCGGATTTTCATTACGAAATTTTAATATATAAATATTAAAAGGATGATATCGTGTATAGGAATCAATCCTTTTCGTTCTGTTTTTAAAATTTCATAGTTAACAGCTTCGAAATAATTTGGAAAAAAAAGGTACCAAAACGGTGGAGGGGGAGAAAAATGTAACAATAAATTCGAGTATGGCATCAAATAATCCATGGGTGCATTGAGACGAAAATAAAAATAATAAATTTCTTATTTTTCTGGTCATTGAAGAGAAGAAGGTGCTTTAAGAAAGTCCAAATTCCGATTCTTTTTTTTTTTTTTGCATTAGTTTCGGACAAAGTTATGAACAACAAAACTATGCGAAAATAAATATCAGAGTTATTTCATACCAACCCACATATAGAAAAGTTCACTCATGCCTATATAGGATGTACTCCGCCCTAAGGCGAGATAAGAGAGACTGAAACGCAACATTGATATAAGATTTAAAATAAAACACAGAGAAAATATTAAAACCGTTAAATTAGTTCTAAAGGAAATAAATTGTGAGAAATTAGAGAAAGGAAGGAATAAGCAAAAGGAAGAAAGATATATGTTATCTAATTGTCTTATGTCTGTTTCTGTCTAAGGAGATATAAGAATGTTTTTATTCATATTCATATGCGTAAGAAACCTATTGATTTTAATGACACAAAAATAGACAACTCTATGTTTCAAAAATATTATAATAATTATTTGGAAATAAAAAATCCATTAAAAAACGGTATATAAGGGTTGAAAAAAAGCATTAGCCGGGTAAAGTTAATAATGATCGTTCTACATAAGAGTAAATAAGACAGAACATCCGTACCAACAAGGCAAGATCGCGTCTGTTGGCAGACAGATTGCCTATGTATCGTCTATTATCCTGTTGAAAAATCATTTTTATTACGTTTGAAGTCGAGTGATACTTTTAATCAACCTTTATATGCAGTGTTCTTGCGAAAATAAAATTTCGAACTTTTACTCAAATTAAGAACTCATTATCTCTCCCATTAACGTTAATAAGATATGTCTCCATTCTTGCCCTTGTGGATTAAATGATTCTAGAACTAATGTATTAGGTTTTGACCTATGATAAGTAGCTGGGGCAAGAGCACACACCTTTAAATAATTTGTGAACTGACTGAATTGAATGACTTTGTATATATAATTTAGATTTTGTATTTTACTGTAAATAAAATTACTAATTTAATTCAGAACACAGTGCCATGTATGTGTTAAAGTTTCACGCCTCTTAATTTTGTACGCTTGCATGTATGTATATTTTCAGCGACAAACAGGTAAATGGGAGTACAATGCTACAGTTCTAATGCAGTTTTTTATCTGCAGATTCTCTTTGATGGCTGTTATATCTAATTTTTTTCTTTTGTATTATAAATATAATTATGTTAAAAATTCTTAAACTTGTAGTAATTTTTTATATAAATAAATATTTATTTTATGGCGAATGACATCATGTGTGAAATGCTATAATATATACTGTTTTCGAAATATTACGGGTTTTCTTTAAAATAATAACAACCATAAATTAAATACAACCATTTTCATCAAAAAGGCTGATAGATGACTGGCTAGCACTTTAATTATTAGTGGGAGCTTATACGCCGTGCGGCGAGTTAGACGTATTTGTTCTGCTCTCCAGTATGTCGGAGAACGAAGTTGTCAATGATAGTGATATTACTAACAAGACTGATAAGCCAGTCTGTGATTTGAAGTGAATGAATTGTGGAATGTACTTGTAGATTTGGACAAGAAAATCATGATCGCCTCTGACAAGGCCGGAAAGACTCCCCAAGATAAGGCTGACTGTGCAGTGATGCTGATGAAGCGAAAAGGACTGGTGCTGGACCTACTGAGGATGACTGAAGCCTGCAATGTAGGTAGTTACAATTATCATCCTCCTTCACCCCCTGCTTACCCCCAGAGTCCTAAAGTCTCCAGTGTTAATTCTGACAATGCTAATTTAAATTCAAACTTAGATGAGGACTAGTCAGAAACGAACGTGGATCCGACGACCTTAGAGGTCATAGATAAAGTTAGGAAACTCAAACTTGTCAACCGATGTCTTACAAATGAAAACGCTACTAATTCTAGTGCTATGAGCACGAAACGTAGTCGAAACGATGAGGAATCGCAATCAGATAGCAAAGACGGTCAATGGACCGAAGTCAAGTGCAAAAGCTCAAGAAATATATATCCAAAACAGCCTACAAAGAAGCACTTAAAATTAGAAATCAATTTGAAGCTCTAAGCAAACTTCAGCCGGAGAGTACTGACCCAGAATTGGACATCTCACCGGCCACAGTGCCGAAGCCCCCCCCCCTCCTCCACATACACACACACACACACACACCAGCTACGTCACCGATTCTAATCAGTGCCTCACAGCTTGACTGGCCGTCCATTCTTTTTAGCCTAAAACAGATTGCAAAAAATATTAATCCAAAATTCTAGGCCGATTTTTCAAAATATACATGGACAGCGGCGACGAATTTCACAAATGCACAGAATTCTTTAAGAAGTCTGGTGTCCAATTTAAAACTTTCTCTCTCAAGGAAGACAAACAAGTCAAGGTTGTTATCCGAGGACTCGCGAGCTACTGGCATAGGAACCATAACTGAAATTATTAATGCTATGGGCTTCAAAGTCCTTAGCAATGTTAGATTGACCCGGAGAGTAAGTAAACAGCCTCTCTCACTTTATTACCTCCAATTCGAGCCCGGGACTAACCCGGAAGACGTTTTCGCTATTGACAAGCTACTGGGAACAGAAGTGAAACTGGAGCCTTACACAGGCAGAAGTGACTACGCTTCGCAGTGGCATGGTTGCTCCAGGTATTTTTTTACTCGAGCATCGCATGTACACTGTCGCTGAGATGCTTGCGTTGTGCCGGACCCCATACCGCCAATAATTGCAAGGCAACTTATGTCCTATGTTGTAACTGTGGAGGACAGCATGCAGCTAATTGGCGCGGTTGTCCCAGAAATACAGCCAACTCGTCTGTGATCAGTAGACGCAGGGATTCCCACTACCAAACTATTCAAAATTCAGGCGCCCCCCCCTCCAGCATATAGACTTGGGAACCAAGGACGTCCATTCCGGAGATTCAACAGCAATCAAAGTGTTAATTACGCTTCAGTGGTAGATAGATATAATCAGGAGACTCTAACTCCCCCCCTAGAAATTTTAAATTTAAGAAGCAAGCCAGCCATGATATAGATTTTAGGCAAACTCCATGGGATTCGCATGGCCCCCAATCAAAATCAAGGCCAAAATTTAGCCACGCCCCCCAGACCTATCCAGGCTCCTCCTACTGAAACAGAGAAACCCATTGACTATGAGCCAAGACTGAGATAGATTATGATATTTCATATCTATCAGAGTTGTGACGCACTCCCCCCCCCCCCGAGCCTTCTTTCTGGCCTTGTCATGTTCTTAAATTCGAGTACCCGTAACTTGCAGTCCCTCAAAGTCTGTTTCTGGAACGCCAATGGTGTGCTTTCCAAACTTGACGAGGTACTTGATTATGTTATAAATAATAATTACGACATTTTTATGATTAATGAAACCCATCTTGCTTCGCCTACCTCCCCTGCCATTTGCAAATATACTAGATGTTTCTCTTACCGACCCATTGGTGCTTCTACGAATTTTAGGAACCTTTCTGGCGGCACTGCACTTTACATCAAAAATAATATTCCCCACCACCGTATGAGCATCCCGGCCTTCACGAAGCTTTAAGCCACGCTCGGCAAAGTCACTATTCCAAATTTGGTCCTGATTGCATTTGCTCGGTGTATACCACTCCAATAAATTGTAGTCATTTCCCAACCAACGATCTCGAAGCACTTTTTAGACTCAGCAGTAACATGATCATAACTGGTGATCTAAATTTTCGCCGTAGCACCTAGGACACAGCTTCGAATCGCTATGGCGTTGCTCTAGAACGTTTGGCCCAATGCGCCAACTGCAGGATCATAGCTCTCTTCGCACTCCGACTCACTTCTTCACAGGAGGGACTCTAACTACTGTTGACGTACCTGACGTAGCATCGTACCTGGATTTTTGTACGCCTGCCCAGTATGAGGAACGGCAGCAAAACTCCACATAGAGAGATTGCAAATTTTCCAAAATAAAGTATTGCGTTGCATAGTTAATGCGCCTAGATACGTTCAGAATGAAGTTATTCATCATGACCTTAAAGTCTCTGGCATTACAGAGCAGATTTGGAAAATTACACAAAATTTTTACAAGAAAAACTCTAGTAGATACTGTATGAGAGACGTAGACCAGATCTACAATCCGATCACCCCTTCCTATCGCAGGAAACGCAGGCCTCGACATCTTTTATTTGGTTCCCATGGAACTAAGTGAAAAAAATGTCGCTATCTCGTCCCTCAGACAGGAGTTTCCTGGTTTTTGCACTTCTACTACCTTTCCTTTCATCGATCGAAGACGATAGATGGCGCCACTCCAATTCAAGGACTTTGCGCTTTCAATCTCTTCTTCCTCGGCTAGCCACAGACCAATAGGATTACTAGCTTTTGCCCGCGTTATTTGTGTGTGACCAGTACTTTTATCAACGTTCGATATCAACTACTTTATTAAATTGCTTAAATTTTTACTTAATTTTATTAATGCAAACTTAATTTCATTTAAAACTTAAATTCTGATTATCTTGCCAAATTCTGAATTTCTTAACTTAATCAACTTTAATTTATTTTTCAATTCCTTCCTTAGTCCAATCGCTCTGATTAGCTGACTGTTTTTTACGGTTCCCACCCTTCCCTTCCCTTTGCAACCAACTCATCACATCAGCCATCCAAGACAGAATCTCCATCTTATATACAAGAAAGGCGACCTACACTCAGCAAGCACCCTTCAAGAGCGGAGTGCATTATTTTATCTCATCTCTCGCAACAACTAAAGGACTTTCTAATATATTAGATATGGGGGGTAAGTGTCTTCGAGCTCTGACACCCCGTAACGAAGCGTCTTGGTAGGCTTCATTATTAGTACTTCCATTTGTATTTTCGATGTGGGGATAAGTGCTAACGTACAGGCCCGCCGAAATATATCGTCTTGGCTTTCATTGGGGTATCATGAATCGTTCTCGACAGAAATTTTACTGTCCCCACAGGTTGGCATGGTATCTCTCGAAAGAATAAAATATTTTTCATACTCATTTCATACTCATTTTAATCGGAAATACCAATAAACCTACGAAACTTCACGAAACCGATTCTAAAAATAGCCCTCATTTTCATTGTGCCTGAATATCGAAATATGTCATTTTTAGGGAACGTCACGGGTTGAACACATTGTTTTTTTTTCATTATTATCTTCATCTTGGTATTATCTTGGTGTCGTCGTCTATAATATTATAGTCATTTTCACCAAAAGTGATTATATATAATAAACTTCAGACTACGAAAGTATTTATCATTCTTAGGCATTCCCAAGAAAATATTTTTATATTTAAAGGAAATAAAGACACTTGACGAGAGATAAAATAATTTTCACCGAGAAGTTTGAAATAACAGAAATCTGTATAGTATTACCCACCTTCTCGCCTCAACAGTTAGGGAAAACGTATACCACGAGAGACAGCTGCAAAAAGAATGAAAAAGATATTGCGTCGAGGGCACGAAACAAATCCTCAATCTTTTTCCGAGATTGGTAAATCTCGTGGGAAGAATCATAGTTCGAAAGATTTAAATATCGACTTGCGGGAAATGTCGGAATGGATTGGGAGTTATAACTCATATTACAAAGAGAAAACACATTTCCTCCGTCCGTGTCATCCATCATTTGATAGAGAGGCTTTGGCGACGTTTTTATTCAGTCATTAAAAATCGTTTTTTATTTTAAATCATTATATTTCGTATTTGTTGTATTCGTACACTAATAAAGTGATGTAGAATCCATACACTAGTAAGGTGATGTAGAAAATTTCAGCATTTTATCATAAAAAGTCCCAGAGATATGTTTAAACAAAGTTGGTGAGGGATTAATCACACATTAAAATGTAAATGTTTACAGCAAGAGTGCAAATGACGCAACGCAGAAAGGCATCATAGGCAAATAATATCTGTTTCTTATATTTCATGGAGCTTTGGCACGGATGGAAAACATTTTGAACAAACTTTGTAATATTTGCGTAAAATTATTATTTCTACACAGTGTAGATACTTTTGTACCAATAAATAGCAAAATTATTATTTATTTATATAATCATTGTTTTCTTTCGTAATTTGTGTATGACCCCTGAAACGCGATCTGCTGATATAATTTTTCCCCTCTGAGAATCCATGTTGATGCATCAAAAAGTGGTTTAAGTCAGCATTTTTGTCTCTTCATATCTCTGGAACTTTTCATGATAAAATGCTGAAATTTTGTACATCACCTTATTAGTGTATGGCGCACATTTTACTTATTGGAAATGCTTTTGTACGGGATCGTATAAAAATTTAAATTTTGTATTTCTTAAACTTTAATTTCCTTGAAAATTTTAAACGATTTCATAAAAGTATGTACCTTTTTTTACGCAACTTTGTAATTTATTATATATGTTTAAGATCAATATTTAAGGAATAAAAGCCGAGGTTAATGTTTTTGGGACACCCTGTATATATATTTAATATTTCAAAATATCAAATATACATCTCGCTCGAAAAAAACTTTTTAATTTTTTCGAAAAGAAAAGTTCAAATAATTAAATTATTGAAATTATTTTTGTAAATTCAAAAATAGTACCCTGTTTCTAAGAAAACAAGTAAAATGAATCTATTAAGAACATAAAAGAAAATCTTAGAATATGAAGGTGGTCACCTAAGCCTGCAGTTGTAGACCGACCTGACATTACAGGGGGACTGCAGGATCCACTTAGAATACTTAGAATCTTGTCCCAAGTAGCTCAGTGATTAGAGTATTCGCTGATCTATTCGAAGAGCCTTGGTTCGATCCCTGGCTAAGAAATTGAAGTCTTACTTCTTCAAAACAAGATAGAAGTGCGACCTTGCTTATTCAAACAATTTCGGCGACTGCGGTGGAATAGTACACATGGTTAGAGGTATTAGAAAAGTTTCTATGGTGCGAAGAGAAATTAAAGAAGTAAAACGTAGGAGGTAGAAATGGTGGCAGGATACTGCAAAAGAACGTTTAAAACCACGGCAGAAAAAAATTATAGCAGATAATAAAAACATTAACGAAAAGAAATCAAGGCATCATTTGCAGCAGACAGTTGTATCATAATCAAAGACGAGTGAGGTGGATCTTTTGACTTGTCCTGAAGAAAAACTATTATACAGCGGTTACACAAAAATTTTCTGAAAACTCTTAGTTTTGACAGCGGTTTTAAGCGTATCTTGATGGAAAACTCACCTTAGTCCTTATATAGTCGTACATACCCCACCTTAGTCGTACATAATTTTTCTGAATTCAGATTAGAAATGAGAATGCTTCAGAGAATCCAATGTAATAAAATCATCCGACTATCTGGTCTTGTATCTTCTTCATTCTACACGTGTACAGCCGTAAAACTCAAATGGACCATAAAATTCAGTTATCAGCATCTCTGGAGGTAATGACTTGAAAAATGCTTTCTCCAAACTCCAATATTACAAGTGCCATCGAAAACGGAATGCTGATGCGGCATAAATTGAAAGATTAAATTTCTAGTGGAAATTCAGTTTCAAGGTTTATTTTGCAGGTATTCGTAACTTAGTTACGGGATAGTGTTGGTGTTAAACGAAATGTTTTCTGTTGACCGTAGATTTCGTTCAAAAAATTTTACGTGAAACTCAATAAGGTTTTTGTTACTTTCAAAATATGCAGATTTATAACGCCTTCTACAAAAATCTGGTAGCACTGAAAATATTACTTAAAAAGTGTCGCAAGTGCTTATTCTTGCAGAAGCATAAAATGTTACACTGTAGAAAGAGGAGCCGTATACCAGAAATATTTCGGGATCCATTAAATGCTCTATAAATATGCGTAATGATAAATTAATATGAAATCTTCTTATTACTACATACAATGTAAATTTGAGTATCGAAAGGTTTCGAAGACTAAAAATATCCTTCTACAGGGCAAACAATATACGCAGCATATTTTATTCAAAAGATGTCAAGTTCGGCATTTATTGTAGAAAAGCACATATGACTGAAAGTTCACAGAAAAGAAGAAACAGGTAAATGCAAGAGGGTAGAAAATGAGTGGCAGAATACTTGGAATGAGAAGCAAAAATCGCGAAGAAAAGAAAGAATAGCAGAAAATAAAGAATAAACGGAAAGAAACCAAGACGGTAGGAGAACGGATAGCAGAGCAAATTAAAACAGTTGATTAGTGAGTAAATGTACTAAAACCGCGGCGAAAGAAAATGAGATGTTTAAACCAGTTGAAAAACGCAAATATCAGAAATTATAAATGAATATAAAATAAAACAGATAAGGACGGCAAAATAATTGCCAAATTCTTTGCCAAACCTTTAGTCACATGTGCTATTATACTCTGGATGCCGAACTTGCTTGAATAATTGAGATTTTGCTTTCTGTTTGTCTTGAAGAAGAATTGTTTGTTTTTAGCCTTCGAAACCGGTTGATACCCAGCTGTAGTTATACGAGTATTTTATGTTAAATTAGTTCTTAGCAGCAATTTTGAGCGCATTTTGAATGTGTAAACATACCCCAGTACAACAACCAGTGTCGGTTAACCGGCTATATTTCATTAGAAATCCTCTCATCTCGATCTTTCGCTCTCATCAGAGCTTTCGCCACTTGTTGAATGATAAGTTATTGTAAAACGGATTCCAGAGTTTTTGTAACACTCGTGTCATCGATTTTATGGCTTTGATACTGTTAATTATATCCTCACTTCCTTTTAACAAGCAGCAAAATTTTAATCTCAAAATATTTAGTTTTTTCCGCCGTTATATCACCACTATTTCGCACGTTGTTCTCCCTCAATTCCCACGATATAAATTCTTTAAAACATTAGTTACTCTACTATTTGTCTCTGAAATCCTTTTCTTCAGAATATTTTCATGTTGAACGCAGTGGTCTCCATTTGCTGTGGGACAAATTCTACAGGTAGCTTTCTGAATTTCGATAGAGAGTAAACACTGTTAGTCGCAACCTGCAGGTAAAATTAACTCAATTCGACTTTCCACAATCGAATTTAAAGTCGCTTGTAGGTTTTTACTTTTATTTTCAAATTTTACAATTAAAAAAATTAAAAATCGGTAAGGTTTGCCCAAATGATTGCAATTATAGCGTGTTACCCTTCTATTGATAGGGCTTGAGAAAATATTTCGATTGATACCATGCTTGACAATGTGTAAGAAATAACAATTTCTATTCTCGATTTCTTATTTTTCAAGCAGTATCTTCCCCGGGGAAAGAAGAGTCCAAATTTTGATAACAGCCGCACGATCGTCAGGTGAAGCTGGAAACCAGGTTATAAAAAGGAGATGTGCGAAGCACGAGAAGTGGAGATGGTGGGAGATGTTACGAGTTAGTACGTGTAGCGTGGCGCGTGCGGAAGTGAGTGGTAGAAGGGTGTACCATATGGGTTTTTTATTGTAAATTATAGATTTATTATTGTAAATTCTACATTCTGATTTATTTTTGTAAATTACGTTAATGGAGTTTATTTTATGATATCTACAGTTTAAGAATAAAACTTGTTATTTTCACCAAAAAATGCCTGCGTTATCATTCCGACACCTTTACAAGTATACCCCCGGGGTGCTGTAACATTGACTTCTAAATTGTACTATTTTTCTTAATTTAATAATTAATTTTTTCTACATGATATCTGATATCCTTTTTCATACAATAGGTATATTTTTAAAAAATAATTCCGCATTTTCAGTGTTCTAGTTAGAAATTTCTCGAATGTGTAAACTTTTAGCATTGGCAATCGATTGTAACATATTGTTATCAGTTACCATTTGTCAGGAAATGGCTCGAAAAGTGCTTTTCCCAAGCTTCTAGGAATTATTACATTGAAGATGCAGTGTTGATACAGCTTAAACTCAAAGATTAAATTCCGCGTGTAAATTTGGTTTCGATTACATTTTACGTAGTTTACATGTATTTGTTGTTCACGTTGGAAAATAAAATAGGTGTGTTGTATTGAAGTTAAAGGACATTTCAGATACTTACACCGGCATTTATTGGGAACAATTTGCATCTAATGTAATACGGTATTTTTCTCTTACGAATTTAAATATACTCTTGTTCTGTAACGTGTGCAATGAAATAAAAAAAAATATCTAGGATGTGGACGTCCACTCGATTCTATTACACTCGTATTCCTTATACAGAGTGTTCGAAGTCAATTTTGAATTGAATTGATCTAGAGCTGCAAAACCAGTGTCTAAAAAAGCGGCAATGCGCTATATTCAGAGAGTTTGCAGCGCCTCTAGCGGCGAATTAAGACATTAAAAATTCCTATATCGAAAACGAAGCAAGATAGACGACATTTTTTAATTAGAAAGTTGTAGAGCGCTTTTTATTTAGTATGCAACGATGCGCGATTTGCACATAATATGTTAAGAACCGATAATAATGAGACAATTATGTAAATTTCTCGTTTACCACTGAAGTACTTCTGGGGGGAAATGGCGAGAAATACGCGTGGAGAAATAAGAATCTTCGTAACAAGCTAATCCTAATTTATTTAGAGTTTTCCTTTTCGAAATGAACAATAAATGTTGTACCGCATCATCTTTCTGCAATTTGTATATAATAATCTCATTATTTCGACCTCATTTTTTATCGTCTGTGTACACATTATGTGCAAACAGCACGTCTTCCCATACTAAACAGGAAACTCTCTACAACTTTGAAATTGACAAATTTCATTCATGTTTCGTTTTCGAGATAGAAATTCAAATTTCTTTCATTCGCCGCTAGAAACCCTGCAAAAGTTTTGAAATGTCAGCTTAGCGCCACATTTGCCTATTCGTAAAACCTGCTTCTGTGGCTTTAAAGGACTTCAATTGAAAGTTTAAAGGACTTAACCATTTGCTTACGGATGGGACAGCGTCCATCCCAAACGAAGAACCTCCTAAAAAGACGTGACGCGTCCATGGACGCCAATGTCTGCAAAGGAATATAGAACTGTTTGGGATAGGGTATGTCAAACACTTGTCTTTTTGGGAGTTTCTTCGTTTGGGATGGACGTTGCCCTACCCGTAAGCTAAAGGTTAAAAGAGCATCCTCTATTATTTAGATCATTTTTATCACCATCAATGTCAAAATCTAAACCATACATTTTATTAGCTTTAAAAAATTATTTTGTTAGCATTAGTAATATATTTTATTAGCTTCAACTTTAGCAAATTATGAAAATTTGCTCTTTTGAGATTCGAAATTAGGCCACGGTAACCCCATGTGTCGCCAAGATCAAGCGGAATGTACCTTTAAATAATAACACTGCCTATAAATGTCCTTTTTCCTGGGACACAGGCAATTTGCCATGACGATATGTTAAGTATTCGTAACACTATTTATGCACTCAAGCTTCAAAACTATCTAACGAAATTTTATAAAATTTGGTCAAGTCAAGTATGCGTTATATTGCTTTTTTATTAAATTGTGGTACGGTTTTTGAAAAGTAGAGCTGGCAATTTTTTTTTCTGCCGAAATAACCTTTGAAAAGCATCAAAAGCTGAAATAAAAGACTAATAAGGTTTAAGTATATTAATTAAATGATTGTTTTACACACAACTTTTGATGGCAAAATAATAATAATAATTAAAACGAATCCTGTTCTTTCAGGATAAATTGTTCAAGAGTTTCAGTTTTTCCGAAATTTTACGAGCTGGCATCATTTAATATACACTAGTGCGCCACCGGGCGCCCAAACAGCTGCTCATGTCCTAGGATGAGTCGGATAGTCTGTGTTTTCGACACTAGTGCGCCAAATTATTAAGAAAATATTTCAATATAGGAAATTTGACATCACTTCAAATAAGTATACAATTTTTTAGCTATATTATGCGATACAGATTAAATGAATGCTTTGCTGAAAGAATGAATGAAATTATTTTAAATATCAATGGAATATAATTAACAATGGAATATAATTCAATAAAGTGGAAAATATTGAATTTAATTTCAATGATCGATTAGACACAAAATGATATTATGGTGATAAATTTTAATTTTTTTTTATTATTAATAGCTAAATGCATGGACTATATTGCCAAAGTAAAAACACATTTTCCCCTATAAATCTACGGTCATGTTAGCCTCGCCCGATGTACAGTAAATATTTGCAAAACATTAAATCGAGAAATCGGCGCATAAAGTGATTTTATCTATTTGTCACGGGAAAAACATTCCTCCGCAAAACAAACACTGCACAAACATTTTCCAGCTTCGAACTTTTATTATGCAACCACACACAATTTCAATGATTGCATCCACACACTCGTCACGTAGTAAAGGTTTAAATTGAAGTCTGGGACTTGCGGAACCTTGGGGAATTCCAGAAGTTTTATCTGTTTCGACGAATAAAGTTTACATTACTTTTGGATTTCAGTTTAATGTTGCGAGTGTTTAAGCCTCGATTTAAGTTTCGCACAAATAGCATTTGCTTTATTCTTTTAAAAAGCACGCGCTGGTAGAAAAAAATTTGTGATTTTAAACGATAACTTTATGTACATAAGTATGTGCATCTGAAATAGCATTTATTATGAATGATAAATTTATTTTAATAATGCGTATAATGGTTAAAACTGATTACGATAATAATAATTTATTTATAATAGAACAATTTTCTAAAATTGTATAACTTTTACAATTATGTAAATAGTATAAAAGCAAAACAGTGTTCCTTCATTGACCGCGAAACATTGGTACACGAGTGGTAATGGATAATCAGTCGAGCACTTTCTAACTTTCATACAACGCCCTGTTATAAAGTGGATTTCGCTTCATTGTATTCCTAAGTGTTTAAAACTTTATAAACGACTAAAACGAATTATCTATCGTTACCCGTGTGGTAAACAAACGCCCATTACTACTCAATTCACCAAGCACGCTCTATGCAAAGCAGAAAATATTAAAAAATCCAAAACCTTTCTCCGAAACTTTCTTTTCGAATGCCAAGAACCCATCTATTATGCTCCACACACTCACCCCTCTTTAAAATGGATCTGACCCGAAGAGTAGGAACACTGAATCTGCTTTAACGTTCGATACAGTTCATTGCGATGGCTGAATGCGATCATTTGAAAAATTACGAAAATTCGAATTACTTATAAAAACGAAAAAAAGCTTTTGTTAGAATGCTAAAAATTAAAAAAAAGCCCCCTCCCCTCTCGGCAAGATTGTACTTAAAAAATCTTTGTTTACGGCCGTTTAAAATCATAATTAATGACTTTAGAGTTATTATAGTTGAAATGTAATTTTTCAGGGAATGCTTCTTCTTCTTCGACCCACCAATCTCTCGGTAGGACTTAGCAACCCACCTGTTTAACGTGATCGTACACCGCGTGAACACAGCGACAGTTTGGGCAGAGACGGGAATCGAACTCGGGTCGTTTGAGTGTAATCTTCGTGCGGTATTTACTAGGCTGTCATGCCTTCAGGGAATGCTTAAAATACTGTTATAATTGTTAAAAATTCAAATATCTATTTATAATACTCGGGATTTTAAATTTCTTGATTTTAAATCTATTTTCCGCCAGCACTAGATATCTGGGATTCCGGTTTCGCGAGCAAGACCCTTTTCTATGATCTTACCGCTGTGCCTGGAATGAAGTCTGATCCGCATTTTTGTCCATGTGTAGTATAGTGTTTTTTGCAATCGAAAAAGAAATTAAGCCTATAAAATAACTAAAAGCCTAATTCGAAATTATGAAAACGATAACACCGAGGTGCACCTCTCAGGGTCCTTAAATACCTGTGTACCAAATTTCACACCCGCACGATGCTTAGATTTCCCGTTACAGACTAAACACGCACACTCACATACATTTTCTTCTATTATGTAAATGAAAGATAGGCGAGGCTAAATACGCAACCAATTTTTACTCGATTTAAGGTTACAATACTTCTAACAGAAAAAGTATGCATGAATCACTTTACGTGCGTGAATCAGTTCATCGTCCGCATTGTGCTGACGAGCGGCAATGACCTCTAAACCATGGTTCACGAGCGGTATGTTCCATCTGTTGAACACTTTCTTACGTTTTTGTAACACTCTGTTATAGGATCGAAGTCGCTTCTCTGTAGTCGTCATTTTTTGAGTGTCATGCACATGTATGTTAGAAGTTTCGCCCATTCCAACCCCATCTGAATAAAAATTGTTTATATCTTCTGAATTGACGGAGTTCATTATGTGTCAGTATATTTTCAAGAGCGGACGCAGAACTAAATGTGCATTGTGTCGGAGCGCAACGGCATTTTCTTTTTATTTATCCCATTGAATGCTACATTTTGACATTTTTAATAAATAAATAACTTTTATTTAATATAAACAAATCAGCATTTTTAAACTGGGCTATTATAAAGAAAAACTAAACGGAGTTTGACAAGCTATAAAAAAATTACTTTTTTTTAATTACGTAAAAGCTAGTCAAACGCTATTTTTAGTTAACTCATTTTTAAACATCATGGGGGACGAATAGCCTTTTAACGTCACGTCAGGATTTTTTTAATATTGTTCCGGCATGTATCCTCTGGAATAGCGGTTGTACTCTCAGGATACAAGACTGAGTCCAAGTTTCTGGATAACTAACACGTGTATTTACAAGCATAGCTTAAATAGGAACAAATAGCTCGAAAACTATCTCACAAGATCCCTAAATAGCTGTCATGTACAGTAAAACAGTGATTAAATGCTCCACTCCTTTTCTCACAAAACGCCAAGAAGCAGCGGCTTCTATTCTCAAAACATTGGCGTACGCCCCAGTTCAGCCAACTGCTCTCCAACTGAATGATACTTCCTTTTATAGGCACTCTGTAAAAACTTCTAGGCGGAACTCGTATCCCGTAGAATATTCGTTATGTCCAGAAGGTTTTCGAGCATTCAAAATGTCACCAAATGTCACCAAATGGGTGATAAATCGCCAAACCTGGCAACTCCAAACCGACAGTCCTGAAATTGTAATCCTAGATTCACGTCATACGAAAGATTACCTGTACGGGTGTCTTCTTCGTCTGATTATCAAAGGAGACTGTGGAGAGGATATTTTGCAATTTCGTAACAATTGTAAAGTTATTTCTGAACATAGTCTATGTAATTCTACTATATATTTGCCAGATACTTTTTATTTGGATATGTTATAGGTCAATGGTAACTTAACTCAAACTTGGAGATTTCGACCTTTCGGTGCAAGGGCAATAACACAGGAATGCAATGCATAGAATGAAACTAATCTTTATTATGAACTTCACATAAGGACAGCATCTGGCTGTTTATATCAATGGATGATTTAGACAATAAATATCATTGTACTCGTCCAGACAAAATTACACATTGTACTACCCTTAACTTGCCTGGTGCTCACACTTAACTGGATGTGATCCTAAAGCTATTATATTTACCATTGGCCCCCTTCACGATAACATACTTAATCGCGAACTCACGCCAGACAGACAGAAAGCACTCAATCCAACTCTTGACTTGTGACCCGACCGGTCTCTCTCGTAAAAACACCCTTAGAACTCGAACTTGCACTCGAACTAACTTGAACCCTTAAACTCCTCCAATCACTTATCCTACTCTAAAAGTAGAAACTCACAAAATGCTGATTAGGCCGGCGATTCTTGTAAATAACTGAACCAGTTAAGATCGTTAGCATAAATAGCAAATTATAATAAAGCTGAGGGAAATAATAATTGAAATGTTATTTAGACCTCACACAATATCTTAAATAAAAATCGATACGATTTAAACTCCCTGACATCCTTTTTGAACTCTAAATAATGAATAACGAAGTCCTGAACCAATAAAGTAAAACTTTTATTAACAAGTGAAATTAATTTTTAATCATGACTTAAGACAATATTCAACTCTACGTTGATACAGTTTCAGTAGCTAATGAGACAAAACAAACAGTAAAATATCATAAGATAAATATTAATTTAGAAAATAAAGGAATTTTGAAAATTAAACAAATTGATATTTAATTTTGAGAGTGGTAATGTTTTAGAATATTTAATAACATTGGCTATATTCAGTACAAAATGATCTCACGATAGCTGATAATTTCTGTCTGTATTTTTTTAATTTTAATTTAAATTAGGCTTTCATCAATGTACTCATAGTAGGCGAATAAAGACAAAATTTAGCAAATCATAGAGTGCACAATGCATTCAAGTTAATCTTGTCACGAGTATAATTCTAGTTCTTAACATTCTATAAATACAATCAAATCTGATGTGGGCAGCACATGACTTTTCTTATACTATAATGCAATGAATTTACTTCTTTAACGATGAAAAGTGGTGAAATAATGCCCGCACAGTGTTTCTAACGTTAAATTGTACATTTGGAGCTTTTCCGGATGGCAACATGATAAACTCTTTATACAATTAAATTATATTTTACGCAACTCTAAATTAACAATATTGATATCACCCTCAATAAGCAATATAATCCATGTATTTAAATATATTAATAATAAACGCATTAATTAGGCGTCAGTTTCATTAACTTGTCGTCATTTTTTCAATTTTGACGATATTTTTGTCAATGTGGGGCTAAATATTGCTATTATGGCAATATTTAGAAGAACATTTCTTATATAATAAAAGGTGTGCCCATCATATGAAGGAATTAAAAATTTGCAAATCATTGCATACCATTTGGAGTCATTTTTATAAATTAGGCCACATTTTTATCAATTTCATAACATTTTTACCAATTTGACAACATTTAAAAAAGTCGTGAAGTTGGCAATATGCTATCAAAATTCGTCGGTAGAATTCCTCCAAGCGTTACAGAAGGAGAAAGAAGTTATTCATATGTTCTTTCCAAAATATTGAATTTTTATCAAATAGTTGTCATTTTCATTGATTTGGAGTCATTCTTATCAAATTGACGGGACTTTTTATCAATTTAGCGACATTTTTATCAATTTGGCGATATTTAAAAACTCGATAAGTTGGTGATATTCCGCCAAATTCGTCGCCAAAATTTCGTCAAGCATTACGGTCAGAGAAATAAGTTATTGTTGAAGTAGATAAACGACTAATGGCGTCCAAATACAAAATTATTACCCAAAGTATCTTCTCTTATAGTAGATTCTTATATTTTTTTCAAGATATGGAATTTTTATCAATCAATCTACATTTTCATTGATTTAGAGTCATTTTTATCAATTTGGTAACGTATTTACCAATTTGATGATATTTTCTTCAAGTTGACAAAATTTAAAAACACACCAAGATGACGATATTCCGATAAATTCGTCGCAAAGTTTCGCCAAGCAATGTGAATGCAGAAATTGGTTATCCTTATAGTAGATAAACGATTAATGGCTTCAAATTCGAATGCTGTTACTCAAAATGTCTTCTCTCGTGAATGGAACGATCTAGATCTACGAAAATGATGATAATAAATTTATTGCATAATATTACATATGAAATGGGACCAGATTTCACAATAGTTAATACCTTTTATGAATTTTATGTGATTTTTTGATAAATTTATTTTTTAAATGTGCAATATCTCGAGAACTAGCATTATAAACACACATGCACACACAATCACACACACACACACACACACATGCACACACATACTTACATACACACACATACTTACACACACGCAGAGAGAGAGACAACCTCAAAAGTGTCTGATTCCTGTTCAGGGATTCTTAAAACGTGCTCTCCCGCCGAAAACTCGAATTCGAATTTTCGATCCTTCACAATACTTTCCTCATACATTATATTATTTATATAAGGAAAGTAATAAGCGCATCTTTGAGTTAACAAGTCCACTAACACACGTATTACTAAGAATGTTATATGTGTTCAGGAGGTTTTACTAAGTCTTTCATTTCGAATTCGAATGATTGAGATCAAACGATAGTACATTTTATCCTCCATAATGAAAAAGTGGAATAAAGGTTGACAATTTTTCGCATTTAGTTATCCCATAATTTATACCATTCTATAATAAGAGAAATACTGCATGCAACTTTTTGTAATGTTCCTCCCATGCATTCAACTCCTTCCTCCCAATATTTTCCATCTTTTGAATAGTCTGAAAGCGATCAAATGATAAAAGCAGATGAAAACTGAACCTAAAGGATCTCCAATTACGAAATAGATGTCGCTCTGAACGAAACAAGTTATCCCAGAATGTATAATATTTACTTTCCCTTAAAATATATAATATTGTCATCCCAAAAACAAGTCATGCCAGAACCAAGTCATTCCAGAAGGAAACAAGTCATCCCAGATTTTAAAACTACTCTACACTATTTTAAAAACTGACCTTTCTTCCTTTTATATCTGAAGTGGACTCTACACTATTTTTAAAATTTTGACCCTTTCTTCCTTTTATATTTAAAGTTGGATCTACACTTTTTAAAAAATTGACTCTTTCTTTTTATATTTGAAGCGGGCTCTACACTTTTTTAAAAAATTGACCCTTTTTTCTTTTATATTTAAAGTGGGCTCTATACTTTTTTTAAAAATTGACCCTTTTTCCTTTTTATATTTGAAGAGGGTTCTGCAATTTTTTAAAAAATTAACCCTTCCTTCATTTTAAATTTGAAGTGGGCTCTACAATATTTTAAAAAATGGACTAATTCTTTCTTTTATATTTAAAGTGGGCTTTACACTTTTTAAAAAATTGACCTTTTTTTCTTTTTATATTTGAAACGGGCTCTATACTTTTTAAAATATTGGCCCTTTCTTTCTTTTATATTTGAAGTGGGCGCTACACTATTTTTAAAAATTTTACACTTTTTTCATTTTATAATTAAAGCGGGATCTGTACTTTTTAAAAATTAACTCTTTTTCCCTTTTGTATTTGAAACAGGTTCTACACTATTTTAAAAATTTGACTCTTTCCTCCTTTTAAATTTGAAGTGAGCTCTACACTATTTTTAAAAATTGACCCTTTTTTCTAAAAATAGTTCTAAATTGTCGCCACGGAGTTTTTAAAAATGTGGGCCTTTCTCTAAACTTTCTGTAACTAAGCTAATAACTAATCATGTGACGCTTCCAAGCCCTTCTTGTTTCCCCAAGATGGCCCATTAGTGTCTTCACAGCTTGGGAGACAACATGTGGGGGTGCTTCCTATCCAATATCCATAATAAAATTTCGTCTTTTCGAATATTTAACTAAGGGTGGCAACGTGAGTTACACTTTGATGGTCGTGCAAAAGTTTCAATATACTTTCGACATATTAATCCCCGGATCACGTTCCGGGTCTTCCAAAAATAAATATCGAAGGATGTGCGTTGAAGTTCCGGGAACTTTATCGCCCGAATCTGATTTTACGAATTTATTTTTCGCAATCATTTTTGATAAGTGAAACTTTCCCTGTAACAATATATAGAGTACATTATCTCTAGTGTTTTCAATATATGTCGAATTTGAGGTGCTGTGATTTTTTAGTGGGGGGGGGGGAGGGAAGGGTTGCCGATGCTTTGACAATCAAAATAGTAACCTAAACGTAAAAAGAGAACAAAAAATTATTTTATTAACTAGCAATAGAGAACATTTCATAAATATTACACGACTAAATATATTTTAAATTGCGGGTCGTACACCCATGATTCTAATTTAAGAAATACTTTAATTAAAATCGACTATCATCATATACCAATTTTAATTATATGACATATTTTATTAAAAATTACATATTTTCCATGCCGCCTAGAAAAAATTAAAATACAAAAATTTTTGCCATAGCCCAATTAATCAAATCAAACAGTTCCATTGTCATACGATCAAAATTATCTAAAATATTAATTACAGTTTGCAAAGGGGAATTGCGACTGAATAAAACTTTTTTTTAATCATGTTAATTTTCAAATCATGGAAATTTTATCTAAAGAAATTGAATTTTTGTATTAACCCTGAAATCAATGTCTTCGCCATTTTTTATTATTGAAGAAAATTGCTGTAAGTTCCATAACTTTGACAGTTTTCTCACTGGCAATTTTTCATAGAGAACTGGATTTATTTTTTCAAACCATCTTTAAATAAATGAAGAACGATTTTCTGATGGGAACTTCCTTTAGAGAGAGCCCCGTATATAAAGTTAAATTTTGTACTTT
Organism: Amaurobius ferox; assembly: GCA_951213105.1. Taxonomy (NCBI): domain Eukaryota; kingdom Metazoa; phylum Arthropoda; class Arachnida; order Araneae; family Amaurobiidae; genus Amaurobius; species Amaurobius ferox. The sequence continues at coordinate 163,423,467 of OX578134.1, read as the reverse complement.
TTCATCATCATTATATTTGGCACGACAGCCCAGGATGAGCCATGGACTTCCGCTGAAGATTCCTGCAGGACTGTCTATTTCTAGACCTCGTCTGCCAGTCTCTTGTTCCAATCACTCTAATCCGAATAAATCCGAATAAACTGAGTCAAGCTATCTCAGCTTTGGTCTTCTTCTTTTTCTACTAGTAAAGGGCCTTGCAGCAAACATCTTCTTTACCGGGTCCCTTTTATCCATTTTAGCAATATGAGAGGTCCAGTTCATTCGCTTAATTTTAAAATATTTAATAATATCGGGTTCCTTAAAATATCTATAAACCTGAGTTAAAACGCCTCCGCCATAGGCCATTCTCCTTTACTCCACCAAGGATGCCTCTGAGAACCCTACGCTCAAAACCAGCAACGCTACCCTCTCCATTTGTAGTTAAAGACCATGTTTCCGAACAACCATACATTAGGACCGGCCTATTGATAGTTTTGTAGATAAGGAATTTTTTTTCTAGAGAGGAAATAAGACCTCAAAACAGGGCGAAGTCCAAACATGCCTTGTAGGCCAGTGAAATACTATTTTGAACTTCAGGGATAATATCATTTTTTGCATTAACAAAAGATCCCAGGTATTTAAAACCAGAAACAGTTTCAAACTCATGTGTGCTAATTTTCAGAAAGTTGGCCATATCACCAGTTAGTGTTTTCTGTACTGGCATATATTTGGTTTTAGAAACATTTACAATCATTTGTACTAATTGTTACAATCATTTGTACGTAAAAAACATTTTGTACTTTTTACGAAAACTTAATAGGTGACTTAAACTGTCGTAGTCTAAAAGTTTACCGTATTTAAATCAGCTCTTAAACTGGAACCGTGAATGTGGGACTAGTCGTTTAAAATATATTGAGTCGTGCAAAATTTTTGAAACATCATTTTTAAGTAGCAAGAAGAAATCAGCAAAACATTGACAATTATGCTAGACTATGGGCATGATAGTTTATAGACACAACGAATATTTTGTACCTTTACAATATGAAATATTAATCACAAAATTTATGGAATCTCCTATTCCATATAGTTGAAGTTTCATAAATAATATCTATAAAATACGTAATGGGGACTAAAATCTATCCTCCCATCTGCAAGGTGGCCATAAAATAACGTTCCCTATTTGGAGGCGTCTGCAGCTAAAACTAATGAACGAAATCAAACCAAATTACAAATACAGACTGTGGAAGGCATGAGGAGATAAATTCCGCAATAAAATAATAATAATAATAATAATAAATAGTACCAAAAGTCGCCGATAGAGGAGGTTTTGGCGCTGGCGTCAAAATCTCCCCTACGGCAACTTTTGGTACTAATTTTTTTTTTTGCGGAATTCATCTCCCCATGTCTTCCACAGTCTGTATTTGGAATTTGGTTTCATTTCGTTCATTAGTTTTAGCTGCAGACGCCTCCAAACAGGGAAAGATTTTTTATGGCCACCCTGTATTTATGTATATCCCGTTTCTTGATACTTAGCTGGTATACTTAGCCTAAAAATTCACCACTTGTATTACATTAAAGCTACTAATCTAAGCACACCAAAATCTATTAAAATGTTCCAAAAACTTATTATTATTATTTGCAAAAGTAAAAACAAAAATTGTTCAAAAAAGTTCCCGCCTAAAGAAATCTGCCTTCTACACTTACTATAGGCTTCTAATCAAGCCCAAATCGCAAAATCGTCCTCGCAAACAATGGAGTACCACAGCTATTGTTTGCGAGGGTGATTACGAGAGCGCAACACTATCAACGATGCTTCAACCGAGGCAGGTTATGTAAACCATCTTCGAAAATATATAAATTTTTAATCAACTTTTTAAAGCAGATATTTTTTACAATCAATTATTTCTACAGTCAACTTTAAAAAAAAATGAATCAAACTTTTAGAATCAAATATTTTTAATCGAACATTTTTTAAAATCAATTATTTCTTAAATATTAGCATTTTGATACAGGTATACCACAGCAGGTAAAATCTATTATTCATACGAAAGTTTAATCGCACTTTTGACATTATAATCTTCGGATTCCATTCTTGATATTCTAAAATAAATATCCCGACTTTTGTTTTGCATGTTTGTTGTCGCCTTTCTCCGATTTTATAAATTCGCTTTTGACAACCCTTTTTAATATTTGCGAATTTCCTCGTAGCAAAACGAAGTTAATCCCCTGTATATATTCGTGGAATATTGAATTCAGTGTGGTTTAAAAATGTATGATCAGCGACAGAGTTGCGAGTATTTTCTACTTTACACGTGCGCATTCTATTTATATCCAATAGAATTGATTTCTAAATGCACCATTTTGACGTAACATCTCATGTCTTATGCATACGGCATTTCACAACATCTACACTGAAATCCAATAATCATATGTCACATAATATTTAAAGCGTTATTCACTCATATTTTAATTAATTTTATATTAATAAAAAATAGACCAAACCAGTCTTAACGAGAATGCTCAAATTCAATGAAATTCTCAATGTTAAAATTTTCTCGTTAAGAAAGATAAGAATGCATAAAAAATATAACATTATTCTTAATATTTCTTAATATTTTTTATATTTTTAATTCTGCACTTTTATATATATGGATATTTTTGCAGTAGTCTGTCCTTTTTTTTAAATTAATTTTATTAAGTAGTTCATATAATTTTTAAAACTCTTTGTTTTGTTATATATTATTAATTTCGCTGTCTAATAATTTTAAAGTAATTGGATCGAATATTTTTAACTCTTGATGAAACTCTCGTATCGTGTTTTGAAACTAGTTGCTTTTCCTTTAATTTTTGTTGTTTATATTAATTCATTAATTCCCCATTAATTCTCCACGATTCTTGATGAAGTGTTCAAACAGTATATTAAACATGTTTATAAATTTTTCATTGTGTTCTATAAGGTATTGTCTTTCCGAAATTTTCCAAATTTTCACTTTGTCGAATTAACAACGTTTTAATACTCCCTGAACATATTTAAAATATTTTCGGAAATATATCAATCTCAGTGTGTGTGTGTGTGTGTGTAATGCATGAACACAATAATTTAAAAATATAATGTGGGAAAATATTCAAAAATAGGGTGTTTGGTTTCCCTTTAAACTCAAATTCATTTTCTTTTTCAAAATCCAATAAATTGCGAACATCGAAATATCGATAAAACAGAATTTTACATTGATTTAATCGATTCAATTGAGTTTGCACAAACAGTCACGAATACCTATTTGAAATTATATCCAATTTGCAGGTTTAATACATATTTTTCCATTGGCAATATTTCGTATTTTAAAACATCGCTATGGCTCTTCAAAATTAAAAAAAAAACTTCAATATATCGTGAACGATTCGTCCAAGAGTTATGGGACTGGTTTCATTCATTTTGTCGTCAAACAAGCGCAACAAGCACTTAGTTAATACATGTAAGATTTGTAAAGCTTTGAAAGAGTTCGAGTGTGAAGATTTTTTAAACAGATTTTTGAATTTTAAAAAATATATACGAGAAATGTAATGCAGATAAGAAGATGAAACACATTTGATTTACTTCAGCAGTTTTACTAAAAATTCTGATTTGAATTAATAAGGTATATTAAGATACCTGAGCGCATGCACGAAAAAGGTCTTGTAAAGTCTAATTTATTTAGTATTATATGATTTTCTGTCAAATTTATTCTCAATACCCGGAGTATTTGAAATGACTGTTTATGACATTCAGTTTTCCTGTATACTCACACTGTAAAAAACATTTGCAAGCATGTCATTTAACGTTTCAGTGGAATCAGCTGTGAGTAATAGAGAATAAGGTTCTTCATAGTTATGATAACACATATATAAAAGTACAGAAATAACGCTTCGGCAGACGATAATTAGCTGAATATTTCAGAAATGAAGCTGGAATTTTCATGAACGCCTTTAATTGTGGCTTTTCTTATCAGTTTGCCGAAAGTATCAACAAAGTGGCTGAACAAAAGGAGCAAAGGTTGCAGAATGTTTCACAGTGTAGAAATAGGCTCTTATCAGCACCTCATGTACACACACAAACTTACATTTCTTGGAAATCGTTAAAAATGCTTTTAGGTATCCTAAAAAACGTGTTTTTTTACATTAGAATCTCCAAAAGTGAAAATTTTCCAAAAAACTATTTGTGCCAGAAAATAAAAAGTATAATTTGCATGAAATAAATTCCATGCTTATCTCATCATCTCTATTTTTTCAGTCACTTCAATTTATACTTGAGCAGAAACCATAGACGACAGGAAAAACGGAACAATTGAAATTACTTTTACGGCGTCTCTCAAGTTCTAGCTTTTTTTTTTAAATCTAGAATATGAAAATTGCTCTGAAACTAAAGCAGGCAGCATCTGTAAAATCTTTTAACATTCCTCAATAAAAGTAATCTGGCAATGTACCGTTTTCTTCATTAAAGGGCCAAGTGGGACTTCGAATATTCGTCGAGAAAAAAATTCCCTCATGAAAATGTAAATCATAAAATTGCTTTTAAAATTCTAATATCGAAGTTAGTATAAATTTGTAAAGATCGGCAAGGGTTCAAGTTTAAAGATTTTTAAAAGAGTTTGAGTATTAAAAATATATGAAAGAATAATATAGTGTAGAGAAGAGGATGAAACAAATTCGATTTGCTCCTGCAGTTTTCCTTAAAAAAATAGCAGTTTCCTTGATAATGTATAATAACATCATTCAACACATGCGTGAAAAATGTTTTGATGCATATAGTCCATGAATACCATCGAACATTTATAATATAAAATTGAAATATGTACATTTTACATATTTCGATATGAGAAAAGAACACATATGTAAGTTCCCTTTCACTCTACATCTAGCTGAAAAACAACGGGTTTACTGTAGTAAATGATTAAAATAAGCACAGTATATTTTATTAAATTTGCTTTATTTTTTTCAAAGGATATGTCTCTTTCTGTGAATATGTGAAATGTATGATATCTTGAGAATTTTTCAGGATGACTCTTAAATAGGATAATAATTTATTCACGTATTTGAAAACAGTGAGCAAGTTTCATTATTTGTGAGGATGTTTCGATTGAGATAAAAAAAAATATACAATAGCACGAAGAAGGCAAATGTTGTCGTCTTTTAAAATATTTTATTCACTTTTCAATAGCGAATTAAAAAGCAAACATTTTTAATATAAGTATTTAGCATTTTTTCGATTTTCGAATGTTTATTTTAGTCATTAACTATAACTATTTGCTAAACAAAAATAGATGGCCTTCTTCTGGTCTAATATCTTTAAAAATCAATAAGCCGTTATTTAACCATTGAAATAATCTTACCAAATTTCTTTTAAATATCTTTATTGTTTAAGACATATCTTACCAAAAAACATATACAAACATACACAAACATTGTAAAAATTATCAATCACTCAAAACTACTCAAAACTTTTCTTTATATATATATATATATATATAAAGAAAAGTTTTGAGTAGTTTTGAGTTGTTTATATTTATATATATATGTATATAAACAATTTTGAGTTAAACAAGTTTGAGTTGTTTATATATATATAAATATATATATATATATATATTATTTATACAAGGTAGGATCAAAAAGTTCGGAGACTGTACTGTATCTCCGACCCTGATTGGAGGAGAGGGGAACTATTTTACCGTGGTATAGTATAAAAATAGTAACTCAATAAGTTCCCTTTATACTTTGAAGGAAATACTCTGTCGATGTGTTTTACGGTATAAGCTATAAATGTAATATTTTAATTTTACCAAGTATTTTATTTAGATTTAATATACGCTGATATAAGTCTTCGTTTTTTAACAAATCTCATGTTTTAAAGAAATATTTTATAGTTCCACCCACATAATACAAATACCTTGTCCATCTATAAATAAATATTTAAAACTATTATATTAATTTAATTATTTTCATGTACCCCTCTTTCACTATTAAAATGTTCCAGTTATAATTATACATTATACATGTAAGATATTTTGTGCAAATCATGCAATTTCAAAAAAGGGATATTTAAAATAAAACGTGTAATGCAGCTTATTTTTTACATGACTTTTCAGATCAGGCTAAACTGCTCTGGGATAAATATTTTGAATCTCGTTATATTACTTCTGTTAATAAAATACCCAGTTTTCAATTAACATTTCTTTTAATTTCTCAATTCCGGTGAAAAGCAACTTTTCCCTTAATTATTTTATTTTTCTCCTGAAGCGCAATTCATTTCCAGTAAATTTCTGAAAATAATTCTCGTTGTGTATAGGTTTTCCTGTGTCAAATATTTGGATGAGATATCAGTGGATTGGCGCATTCTTAATTGGAAAATAAGGAGATTTAAAAAATGTAATGATTCAATATTCAATGCTTCTGAATTTTGCTCAGCATGCGTTTTAATCAAAATGCGAAATTGTTAGCCAGTGTTATTAAAAAAACTAACAATAATTCATTTTTTATGATGGTTCGGATGCTTGTATAGGATTTCCATTTTGCAATGCAAAAAACGTTGAATATTAATCATTTTCTTTTACAAATAAAAAAAATGATTAATTTCAACACGTTTTTGTCATTTTTTTTTACTTTTAATACTATAATATAGATATAAAAAGTAAAACTGCTTTGTATAAAAGATAAGGAAAAATTAAGCAAAGTAATTATGCACACTTGTATAATTATTTGTGCATAATTACGTTATGCCTTAGAGTACATTTTTGTCTTAATATGTTTGCATTAGAAATTTTAACGTAAATTTTAAATGTCCTGGAAGTCTCTTAACACCTCTAAGACATATTTAGAATAGTTTTTCCTACCCAGACCGTCCGGCATACCCGAAAGTTTGAACAACTAGGACAGCGTCGAACCAATTTAGACCTGAACATAATAAGGAGCAACCACAGAGACCTTTCCATAGGGCGGAACGGGCCAATGAGGATTGCACTCGGAGGACCCGAGTTAGAGATTGGTGGTCCCTGTAGATGTCGCCCCCACTGGGTTCCGGTCTAAATTATTTAAACAGTCCCAGCCGTCTAAACAGATATCTTACACCTTCGGGTAGGTCGGACGATCAGAGATGAAAGAAAAGAAAGAGACCGGACCATCCTTCCCCGAACCCATCGAATGGACTTTCGGACCTACAGATTTAACGTGCCCACACTCCGTTTTGATACTGATAGAACTTTGATACCGATAAAACACCATATAAAATAATCCTGTGTTTCAGGTTCTAAGTATTAAGCTGCGGTATCATCAACAAATAGGAAAATTGAATAAGGTCAAAGCAACCATCTAAGGATTCAATAAAATTAAAAAAATTAAAAATCTGGACAAATCAAATAAGGGCTCAACTACCCAACCTACTATCTGAAGCACCAAACTAATAAAAATAATTTTCAAAAAGTGCACTAATATTAGAAAAACGTAGTCTATCCAATGAATGGAACGGGGGCATCAAAAAGAAGATAATAATAAAACACATCGAAAACCAAACAGCAAAGTGCAACTGCAAACCGGCATCCAATGACACTGCTAAACGTCAATCAGCCAGAAACAAAACCAAGGAAAACATTATATTCACTTTTAACATTGCAAAATGAAACTCTGCATTCACAGACAACATATAAACTCCATATGAACTTATGTTGCGTAAATTATATTTCGATATTTTTAGCATTGCCATGTAATAAAATAAAAAAAAATGAAATCTCTATAAAATGAAAGTACATTTTCAAGATTATTGATGTGTACAACATCTATATTATTTACTGCATATTTCTCCCACATATGAACGCAAGGAATGTTTTAATAAAGATTCACATACCGCATATTTTTGCATGTATTTTGAATTAATGAAAAAGCGCCTTTTGGAAAATCACGATTTTAAATTTTATCATTTTTAAATCACGGTATATTTTTTTTCTGTAAACATCACATTAAAACGCACCAAATAAATAATTTGCCTTTCCTTTCTAAATAAAATTAACAATTCCATGTCATTTTTCTTATAAAGTAACATTGATTTACTTAATATTTCCTGAATTTTTATTTTCTCTCATACGTAGTATTGAAAAAGTATTGTTTTCACGAATATTTTCGATTGAGATTTTGATGCCCGCGTGTCTTCCTGAACACGTTTTGACAATTTCTGGAGTGATGTCCGTCTATCTGTTTGATGTCTGTAGTCGGTTTCTTGTGCACACGATAGCAGCCACAAATATTATTGGATATTTACGGAACTTTATATCCGACGTTGTTACCGAAACATTTAGAAGTAGACAGAAATTTTTTTTAATTCGAGCAAAAACTTCGAAATGTATTCGAAATGTTGTAATTTTTTAACATGGCAGCATAAGGCCAATTTTGATATAATCATGCATAAAAGGGTTTATTTATGGCTCAATAAATGGTTGCATGTTTATACCGATGGCTCTTTACTTGACAAAAAGAACCCGGGCTGGAGTCACTTGCACGCTGTTTGATTTTTTACTTACTTGTTGGAGCTTCTACAACACACTTTAATGGAGAGATGAGCAATTTTTGTGGCATTTCAACAACTCACACTTCGTCCTTCTTCATTCAACAGAGCTGTCATCCTCTCAGACTCTAGTTCAGCTCTCCCGGCACTGTCCAGAAGAAACAATGGATTCAAAAGATGGATTTAAAAATTCAATGGATTTAAAAGACCTAACGCACAGAATCATTTTACAGTGGGTGCCTGAACATTGCGGAGTACTAGGTAATGAAAAAGCAGACCTTTTGGTCAAAAAGGGTACTATGGTGAAGCAGAAGTTCTCAAAGCCTATGACTTTTCATTCAGCACAACTGTACATTAAAAGTCTACGCAAGACAGAAATGAAGGCAGAATTTCTGGAGGCATCTAAAGAAAAATCATGGAGCGTCCTCAGCAGAAACATTTCAGTCACTCCAGAGGCTCCTCGGCGAGAAGCAGTTGCGAAATTCAGACTTCTGACTGCCCATGACTGTCTCGGGGCTCATCTATATTGTATTGGACTTGCTGCTTCTCCGTATTGTACTTCATGTGGCCCAGGACAGCCGAATTTAGACGAGTGCCCTGCACTGGTGGCTTCTAGTTCATCAATAAAGAAATACTGGAGAGCTTGCAGTCTAATGGCCTAGTGGCCAAACGACCGGCATTTGTAAACAAATACATTTATGGCTCAATGAGCACAACACTTAATAGTTTCAATCGTTGTGAAAAATAGCTGCGACACATTTGTTTGACGTCATTGGAACCCCTTCAGGGAGGCATGTTACCCCCATGAGTACATTTTAAAGTATGGTATCAATCGAAATAATTTTTCAAGTCCTTTAAAGTGAAGATAACACGCTACTATTATTTAGACCAATGATACCAATGCTCTTTTTTCTTGTAAAATTTGAAAAAAAAAATAAATTCTCGTATGAGAAAGTAAAACCACGCTCCAGTTAATTTGAATATACTAGGGTCTCCGCCCCCCTGTGCGCTCCTTAACTCACTTCGCTAGTCAGAAGGCTTCGCTTCCTACTCTCTGATGCTTGCTGAGTTCGTTCCGCGAGCTGTTTCAAGTGTAACCAAATTAAAGTGTAAAAAAACAGTTTATTTCATCGTGTTTCCCTACCATTTCTCAACAAACCAAATTTCCTATTACTTTCCTTATATACATAATGTATAAGGAAAGTATTGTGACGGGGTCGAAAATTCGAATTCGAGTTTTCGACGGGAGAACACGTTTCAAGCATCCCTGATCACGAATCAAACATTTTTGAAGTGATGTCTGTATGTCAGTGAGTCTGTGGAGACGATACCTGACGAACGAATGGATCGATTCGAACGAAATTTGGTACAAAAATCACAATCCGAAAACACTGGAAGTCTATTGTTTTTATACGCAATCGAATGTTCGGAACCCCCATAAATTTTCAAGTGAAATTTTGAAAAAATCGTCAAAAAATCAAAACCGCTAATAAAGTTACGCAAATAGACATTTCTTATGTAATTTTTCATTAGAAAACGATTGGCATAAATTTTAGACCGCTAGCATGAACCGTTCTCGAGATATTGCAGATTTTTCAAAAAAATTATCAAAAAGTTATATAAAATAAAAAATAAAAATATTTCCTATTGAGAAACATGTTCACTTTTCATATGTAATACCATGCGATAAATTGGGTGACACCATTCTCGTGGATCTAGCTCGTTCCATTCATGAAAAAAGATAATTTGAGTAATTCTTTTGTATTTGGACGCCAATAGTCATTTATCTGCTATAAGAATAACTTATTTCTCCGTCTATAACGCTTGGCGAGATTTTGGCGGCGAATTTGGCGGAATGTCGCCAACTTGGCGATATTTTTAATTTTTGCCAAGTTAACGAAAATCTCACCAAATTGATAAAAATGACGCTAAATCAATGAAAATGACGACTAATTGTAGATAATTCAATATCATGGAAATAATATACGTATGTACTATAAGAATAAAGTTTTTTTTAGCTCTAAAAGTAGTAAATTTATTGCATATATAAGGAAAGTCATGTGTTGCCCACATCAGATTTTTTTTTGTATGCTATCATTTTTTCCGTAAGAGACCGAAAAACCGAGGGACGAACCCACACAAGAAAAAAAGATTTTACTTCAGAAGTGCATAGAAAGTAAAATAATTCATAAACTGAATCGACATTTGAAAACAGGACACCGTCTTTCAAAAATCCAACTACGTAGATACATGTCTGAAAATATTCGTGGTCTTACTATATTGTTAGTCTGTCCAGGACACGAACTCGTAACTCAAATATTCTGCCCTTGACTTTGACATTAAATGTTTCTTAAACTAAAGTTTAAATCGAATGGTAAAGTTTAAATTGTATGCTATTTTATTGTGGTACGAGACAGATAAATTCGAGGAACGCGGAATGTATCAAACAGCAGTGTTGTTTTTAACATAGAGAGACGCCCCGATAAGTTACTTCATCTATCTCTATAATAGTGGTACTCCAACTTTTCTACCTTAATATCTCATTTTCAATGTAATTAATTTCCCAAAGCATAAGATTAACTCCAGTTTTAATTCTTATAAAAAAAAAATAAGATAAGTTTAAGCAAAGTAAACATAAAAATTTAGTGACCGAAATAAACAGTAATTTAGCCCTTGGGCTATCCTTATATAAACGAGTCACGTCAATATCCAGAATATACCTATTATCTAGATACCAAAATGCCCCTGTAGAGTCCATATAGCAGTGCTTCAAAACCAAGGTTCTAAGGAGGGTTTGGTTAACCCGAAAAAAACTTAAAAAGTGGTAAATCGTATTTTTTTTCATAAGTTACGTTCTGATATTATTTATTTATAACTTGCAACATTTGTTTCTTGTAATTAAATAGAAAAGTTAAATGATTATAGTTTTAACGTGACCTTTTAATTAAAACGATAAAGCATATTGAAATTTTAGCTTGTTAGATATTCGCGTAAGCTATCAAGTTAACCAACGAGAGTTTAACACTAGAACGACGGAAGCGGTCATTTTGACCGCATAACTACTTTGAGAAACGATTCCTCCAAAACGATTAGTCCCAGCTCATTGAAATGTTATGACTTTTCTTATTTTCTTAAAGTTATTGAAAACACAAAAGAAAATTATTCTAGATTTTATAATAAGAGAACAAATCAACGATCTTCCTAGAACGACGGCAGCGGTCAAAATGACAGCTAGAGGGATTTCACCCGATGATGCTATCCGACTGCGGCGTTGCGCTACTGTAAGCCGTAAAAATGATTGCATCAGCTTTTTAGCATTATTCGGCATGTTTCAAGAATGAACAACGACTCTGCCCGTGCTGGATGTAAATTATTGCATAAAATTTTGGCGCGATGTCTCGTGGGAAGCGACTGACTACTGATGAATGTCTAGCACTTTTGCAGCACCTTGGCGAGAATTCCAGTGATAACGGTGGTAATAGTGATGCATATTTTGTAGTTTCTGATGAAAATGAAATTGCAGAGCACAGCGTCAGCTCCTCAGAGGAGCAAACAGACTCTGACGGTAACGATACGTTCAATTCAACTCGCCTTCAATGCAATACCTCTACTTCAGCAAATCTTCGTACCAAAGATGGTACTGAAAATGATGGGAGTGGAGAATATTGGATCAAAGCACCGCTATTTCCGGGAGATTTGGTTCTTAAAACAGAAACATCCTAAATGCTGTAACTATGGTGTTTTGGTTTTGAATTAAAGGTATGTTGTATTTTTTCTATGGTAGTCAAATTGACCGCTGCCCGTCGTTCCAGGTAGCTCAAAATATCCGTCGTTCTAGTGTTACTAGAGAGAAAAAAATGTGTTTAAGTTGGAGAATTTTTGTAGTAAAGGAATTCAATTGGCAATATGGAACATTGCCGGCGCTTACGTCAGATACTCATTATCATTTACTTCATTTTTGTTAAGGCATTTAAAACGTTCCTGCTCGCAAAGATAGCATTAAATTATTGCTGAACTATTTATTGTTAAGTGTGTTGTTTCTTAATTGTCTACTGATAAGTTTTGGACAAGTGAAAATATGTTAAGAGAACTCTTGTATCCAAAGAAGATGAAGAGAAGAGTGCTTCAAATAATGTTGGAAGTGAGACTAGTGAGAATATTGATAAGCCAGATTCAAGTTTCTGGCTTATCAATACTTATATTTCAATATTGATAAACCAGATAACCCCCCCCCCCCCAGAACTGGAAATACAGATACACGGATATGTCGCCTTTTCAGTCAAATTTATTTAGCAAATTTTTACACGCACTAAAAGATAAATATTATCGGAATTCGTATAGCCTCAATTGTTCTTGAGTTATGGCCCCAAATCGCAGAGACTTATATTGTTAAGAACGTGTAAAATGCTCTCACTGGAGTCCCTCTTGAGACAGAGTCCCAGAAAACGACCGTACAGGCATCTTTCCTATGGCGCGAATCTAGGGTTGGTGTTCGTAAGGGGATTGGCAGATTTCGCGATTGATCGCCAATTTGACAACTTTCCGAAGGTTTAAGAAACACCTCGAAATAACGAAAATTCTACGTTATATGAGAGATTTCTAGAAGTTTCTATAGAGAGTCTATAAAAGGAGTCATCACTCAGTTAGAGAGTAGTAGACATGATACGAGCTACATTGGACTGCTGTTAACAATATTGTACATACACACTGATCATAAACTCGAAAACGTTGGACCCGAGTTTAGGGTTGCTAATGACATCCATCCGTCAAAAACTTTCCTGACCCCGTTTCATTACCTTATCTAAACATTGTATGTAGATAAAGTAAAAATGTTTAGAATTTCTGAAGATGCCAAGAAAACTCTACTGGGCTTTTAATCAGAACATTATAAAAAGTTTTCGGCAGCTTCAAGATAAACATGTCAAAAGTAGATAAAAATGCAGCAGCTGCCAGAGGATACTTTTTACGGTTGACTTTTTAAAAACGTTTTGACTTCGATGATATATTTTCTGCGATAAAATAGTTCTTATTTTCGTTTCCCATTGGTAAATGTTGACTTACTTTCCCATTTTGCTTGTTCTAATATATATAGCATATGTAAAGTGAATTTGTTGTGGTAAAGTCAAAAATACGACTCGCATTTGAATGGATTTATACGATTTCGATCTCATTGGAAGCGAATCTACCATTATTTTTATTGTCTGCAAGTAAGGTTACCTAATAAATTGGCTTATTCAAATTTGAATTTTGTACTTTTCTTTCAATCGGTAAATGTTTGAGGTCTATCGATTTTCAGAGAATTGTAAAATGGCGAAATTCGAAGAATATATATAATTGGTAAATAGAATTGATAGGCAGCGCCCATAAATTCTTCGCCTGAACCATAAAACGGAGGCAGTATCCTATAAATCTATGAATCAATTGCATGAATCCTCATACTTAGAATAATTCTAGTAATTTGGTTAATGACCTTATCCAATACCCTGGCTGAATGCCTTGAAATGTTATTTATTACTTTCCTTATATACATAATGTATAGGAAAGTATTGTGACTGGGTCGAAAGTTCGAATTCGAGTTTTCGACGGGAGAGCCCGTTTCAAGCATCTCTGATCACAAATCAAACATTTTTGAGGTGATGTGTGTGTGTGTGTGTGTGTGTGTGTGTGTGTGTGTGTGTGTGTGTGTGTGTGTGTGTGTGTGTGTGTGTGTGGAGACGATATCTCACGAACGAATGAAGCGATTCGAAGAAAATTTGGTACAAAAATCCCAATCCGTGAATACTGGAAGCTTATTGTTTTTAAACATAATCGAATGTTCAGAACCCCCCTAAATTTTCCAGTGAACTTTTGAAAAAATCATCAAAAAATCAAAACCCTTAATAAAGTTACGCAAATAGACATTTCTTATGTAATTTCTCCTTAGAAAACTATTGACATAAACTTTAGAACACTAGCATAAACCGTTCTCGAGATATTGCACATTTTTCAAATAAATTTATCAAAAAACCCCATAAATTAAAAAGATATTAACTATTGTGAAATATGTTCACTTTTCATATGTAATATCGTGCGATATATTTGGTGACATCATTCTCGTGGATATAGCACGTTCCATTCATGAGAAAAGATACTTTGAGTAATACTTTTGTATTTGAACGCTAATAGTCATTTATCTGCTATAAGAATAACTTATTTCTCCGTCTATAACGCTTGGCGAGATTTTGGCGACGAATTTGGCGGAATGTCGCCAACTTGGCAACTTTTTGAAATGTTGCCAAATTAAAGAAGATCTCGCCAAATGGATAAAAGTGATGCTAAATCAATGAAAATGACGACGAATTGTCGAAAATTCAATATCTTGGAAAAAATATAAGTATCTACTATACGAAAAACCTATTTTTTTACTGTAAAAGAAGTAAATTCATTATTACATTATAAAAGGAAAGTCATGTATTGCCCACATCAGATTTTTTTTTTCGTTATTTCTGATCCATTTTTACCTATTTCTTACCTTGTGGGACTCTACTGTGTCATTTTAGCTTTTTTTATTTTGTCTTATTAGCACTATAATTTTGTTTTGTCTTGCCGTGTTGGAATATTTCTGTTATGTTTGGGAGTCCGCTTTTGTGTGGTAGTTTCCTGTTTGATATGAAAAAAAATGAAAAAAGCTGGGTTTTTCTTCATTCTACTTTCTAGTTGATACGCTCAAGTGGACTGTTAATGATTTCGATATATGTATATATATATATATGTGTGTGTGTGTGTGTGTGTATACACAACTCGGGGAGTCAAAAAATTGGAATAATCGAAAAAAAAATGAATTTTGAAAAAGTAATACAAAAGAAAAGTTCATAATGTAAGAATTTACATAATTTGTTGAATATTTTAGCATAAAAATTAACGGAAATAATATAAAAATGAAAATGATTATTCACACTTGGAAAAAATCAAATTAATAGAATAATATTTTCCCTGGTTCAAGATATTAGAATAATGCTTTGTAAATCACCTTAATTTTAAAAAAAAATCAAAAACAGTGATTGTTTAATATTTTGTAGTATCATCTTCCTACATTTTATAACAGCACGAACTCTATTTAACAAGTTAGTTACAAGTGGCTCACAATGTTTTCTGCCCAGACATGTCCCTATCGATTTTATGCTGGAAATAAGATCTTTATTTTTTGCGCAATTTCTTGAAGTCTTTTCTTCATTATTACCCACAAATTCTCGATTGGATTTTAAATCCGGCGAATTAGCCACCCAGGGAAATACGTTAATTTGATGTAAGCCAGTTCGTAGTGGAAAATGGCCTGTGGCAAGATGTTAAATCATGTTGGAAAAAAATCCTCATCACAGAAATCTTTCGACGATAGTATCATGAAATTCTCAAGAATTTCTTGATATATCTGAGAGTTAATCCTTTCGTAAGTGACGCATAGCCTTCCAGGACCATTTGCAGTCATGAACCCCAACTATCACGCTGGCTGCAAATTTGCCTGATCGCTTCATGCATTCCTTGTAATATGCTTCTTGCTTCATTCTCCATACACGAACACCTTGATCACCATATGATACAAAGAACATACTCTCATCACTGAACAATACCTTTTTCCAATCAGCCACGCCCCCATAAAAGCATTTTTTGCACCTCTTCACTCTGTCCCTCTTCTGTTTACTAGTCATGGGAGGCTTTATCGTTGGTACACGAAAGTGACATCCAAGTTTATGGAGACGTCTTAATGTTGTAGATTTACACACATCAACACCGTGGGACGCGGTAGCCCAGTAGTTAGCGCGCGTGAGTTGCATACGATAGGCCCGGATTCGAGTCCCTCCGCTACCAAAACTGCCGCCGTGTTCATGCGGAGTACGATCACGTTAAACATGTGGGTCCATAAGTCCTTCCGAAAGGTTGGTGGTAAGGGAAGGAGGGTACGGTCCCTGTGGATGCCTCCCCCACTGGATTCCGGTCCAAATTGGGTGGCACTTCCCTGCGGTCTACACAGTTACCTTACACCTTTCTGGTAGGTCGGACGGCCTGGGTCTCAACAACACATCAACACCATGTTCTTTCCACTTCCGATGCAAATACCTTACACTTCTAAAACGATTTTTCTTAGCAGTATTCTTTAGCTTTCTATCATCTCTGAGTAGTTTTCGGCCACTATTCAGACGATTGTTTTCAAAATATCCATCCTTAAAATACTGCTTCATTGCTCTACTAACACTTGGAACATTTTAAGTAACTGGCGATATATTGCTGATTACTGCCTTGTTTATGCAAATCAATAAAGCGATTCTTTGTAAACGCCGTTATGTCAGACGAACGACCTACGTTTCACACAAAATGGACAAGAAAACACGAAAGTCCCGCAGAAGCTAATTTTATGCTTAATGTATGCAAATTTTTGAACCATTCAGGAAAATTCATAAGTATTCTGATTTTTTGAACCGCCTATTTTAGTATTCTAACATTTTGAATAATGAAAATCATTATTAAAAACTACAATATTTACTCGAAAGGAATTTTTTTTAAAGATTTAATTAGCTTTAATAACATGTAAATTTATTAAAACATTAACCGTTGTTCTTTTTCAAAAATACTATGCTAAGATGAATATAAATACAATTCGAATTGCAAATAAAATACCTTATTCTAATATTTGGACGCTGAGTTGTATATATACATACATCCCTCTATTCCTTCATTTGCGCCCATGTCGTTTTTCGACTTCGTATTTATTTGTGTATCTTGCACAGCAGAAAGGGATTCAACGTTTCCTTGAAGCAGCTGTATGAGGCTTCGTTTTTAACACTTTACAACTAAGCTGAAAGTGTTTATGAATTTATTCATTCATTCTGTCTGTCTGTCTGTCCGTTAACACGATAACTACCGTAAAAATGACTTAATCAAAATGAAATCTCAGTATGTTGTTCAGACGTTCTGTGGGACCTATAGGAATATAAATGAATAATATCACCCAATTAGTTTTGGATTGAACCCGGGTTGAAAAAAAGAAATACATTGAACCCTATAGGAATTAATTTTTCAAACATTTTAAGTGGATTTAAAATTCACAAATTGCTTCAAAAATTTTAGATAATATTCAAATTATCCCATAAAATATATAAAAAAAATATCAGCGAAATATATTCAGTAGTTTTTAAAATAAAAATTAAAATAATAATTACATTTCTTATATGAAGCGATCACGTGACCATTTTATGAAGATATCACGTGACCCACTTTAAAATGAAATATGGCATCCATCTTGTCTCAAAATCGTGATTTTTAAAGTTTTTTTTAATTCATATTGAGTGTTGTATTCGTCCTAAAACCGCTTTAATTTTGCTTAAATTCTGTGCATCTACATACTGAAACAACGCAATTACAATATATTTGAGTTTAAATGATCATCCAAATTTGATTATTTCTACAAAGAAGCCTATTTTTCACTTATGCAAAATGTAAACAGCAAAATATGTAGAATTAGTTGTTTAGGAATTGCTGCATTTCTTTAACGCAAAATTATTTAGCTCATGGAGTCTACATAGCTGATATGTGTGAAATATTCATTGATTTTACAGAGAGAAGGACGATTTTTTTTCGATGAAGTTTTAAGCACAGAGTTTAATTACTTGTAACTCCATGGTCTTAAGTGTCTAAATAAAATAAATTATTATAGTATTGTGATGAATGAAATGAATGGGAAAATGTTATGAATGAAATGCTGCTTTTATAGAGAGAGCCAGGCGTGTTATATTTCGATGGCGTCATTTGAATACATTTCTGTTGTTTTCGATGAAGTTTTATATAATAAATTATTATATAAAACAAATATAATAAATTATTGTAGTATTATGATAATTTTAAAAATATTACCGAGGAATGCATTTTAGAGATGTTTAAACCAGGCAATTTATATTTCAATGCCGTCATTTGAATGAAGTTCATTTTTTTCGATGAAGGTTTAAATTTTCAAGTATAATAAATTAATGTAGTATTGAGATAAGTTTTAAAATATTACCGAGGAATGTATTGCAATTTAGACTTGTTTAAATAAAATTTCATTGAAGTTGGAAAGTGTTTCATAATGCTAAGGGGTCGTATAAAAATTTAAAAAGTGTAATTTTTTGAAAATTAATGGGAGGACTATTTCATTAACGCAGTCTTATTTCTTATCTTACTTTCAACATTTTTGCCATTTACGTTGCCCACTTATCTCCAACAGGTAAAGAATTAAAGCGCGTTTCAATCTTTTTGTGGCACCCTGTATGGTTCATATGGGAAAGCGAAAACCGACATTGTAGACCATCCAAATTGACCACAAGACAGTAGCCGGCCTGTTGCGGTTATCAGCGCTACCCTCTTTCCAAGATATTGGGTACACCTGTAGCTATGAGAGATAGAACGAATTACCACTAGAGATATAGAACGAAGTACCATTAGAGGGAGAATGCTCAAAATTCGGCCCGTTAGTTTCTGACCAGGGATCAGTATTACAAGTGCACAGAGATTCAGTCTTCTAGGTCACCGATATGCAGATTTTTAAATAAAAATTGAAATAATAATTACACTCATGATATATGAAAAGTTCACTTAACTCATTTCAAAATAAAAAAAATATGCCATCCTTTTGTTCCGCTTCGTAAAGATCGTGATGTTTAAAAATCGTTTCAATTTATATTTAGTGTTGCATCTGTCATAAAACCGCTTTATTACTTTCCTTTTATACAATAATGTATAAGGAAAGTATTTCGACGGGATCGAAAATTCAAATTCGAGTTTTCGACGGAAGAGTACGTTTTAAGCATCCCTGATCACGAAGCAAACATTTCTGAAGTGATGTCTGTGTGTGTGTTTATGTGTGTGTGTGAAAGTATGTGTGTGGAGGGCTGTCAGTGCGTCTGTGAAGACAATAACTGACGAACGAATGGACCGATTTGAACGAAATTTGGTACAAAAATTACAATCCGTAAACACTGGAAGCCGCAATCGAATATACGCAATATTTTATACGCAATCGAATGTTCAGAACCCTCCTAAATTTTCGAGTGACATTTTGAAAAAATCGTCAAAACATCAAAACCTCTAATAAAGTTACGAAAATAGACATTTCTTATGTAATTTTTGATTAGAAACGATTGACATAAATTTTAGAACGCTAATATGAACCGTTCTCGAGATATTGCATATTTTTAATAAAAAATTATCAAAAAGTCATATAAAATTTAAAAAAAATATTTCCTATTGAGAAACATGTTCACTTTTCATATGTAATACCATGCGATAAATTTGGTGATATTACTCTCGTGGATCTAGCTTGTTCCATTCATGAAAAAGATACTTTGAGTAATACTTTTGTATTTGAACGCCAATAGTCTTTTATCTGCTGCAAGAATAACTTATTTCTCCGTCCATAATGTTTGGCAAGATTTTGACGACGAATTTGGTGGAATGTTACCAACTTAGCGACTTTTTTAAATGTTGTTACATTAATGAAAATCTCGCCAAATGGATACAATTGACACTAAATTAATGAAAATGACGACTCATTGACGAAAATTCAATATCTTGGAAAGAATATAAATATCTACTATAAAACTAATCTATTTTTTTTTACTGTAAAAGTAGTCAATTCATTGCATTATATAAGGAAAGTTATGTGTTGCCCATATCAGATTTTTTTACGTATTATCTGTTTGTCTAAATTCTGAGCCAACGCAATTACAATATTTTTTATTTTAAATGATGAAATATTCATTGATTGTCATATACAGGCAGACGATTTATATTACAATGGCCTTATTTCAATAAAGTTCATTTAGTGTAACTAACGTGGAGTTAAAAAGAAGGAGATAAAACTCCTATGGAAGAAAGGCTTAAAAATGCCATTATGTTTCGAGAATTATATATAGGCGTCGCTATTGCTAGTAAAGTGACTGCTATTGCTAATTGACACAACAGAAAGGCGTAGTATTTAGTATATGTATTTTTGATTAGTTTTAAATTAAGAGTTAACTAATTATGTGTATAATTAACTAATTATGTGCATAATTATTATTTTTTCATAGTAGTAAGATAGAGTACAGAATCTATAGAGATAAAATTAAATTGAAAGGCAAAATAATTTTGAATGAGTAGGAATATTCGTTATTGTTTCAGTTCTAACTTGCATTGCGTTAATTATTTATTTTTTCAAAACTGACAGTTAAAAAATATTTTAGGTCTTTCTCCATAGAAATTCATGCAATGCAGCTTATCTCAGTGCCACCTAAATTATTGCGTACTATATTGACGTTTTCATAATGTGAAGTTTTAACTCCTTACTTTTACCTCCATGGTTAGTGGCATTGTATTTTTTGAAGTTTTAAGTTTTCAAATATAACAAATTACTGTGATATTTAAAAATATATATCAGCGGTGAATGTATCGCAATTTAGAGACGTTTAAATAAAATTATATTTCCAGTTGGAAAGTGTTTTTATAATCAATGCTTTATACATGATTGGGTTTTCTTGTTTAATATAATTGTAGCAAATGATTTTACAACCACTTTAAAACACTATGAACATTCTAATTCCTCTAACATTTTAAAGTACGTTGAAATTTTATTCGTAAGGTTTCAGACTCAATAAAATTCAAAATTCTGAATGAACTTCCTAGGGATATACATTTTCATTGCAATAAACTACTGTGGTTTAAAGGCGTATCACTTTAATGGTGGTGAAATTCCAATCTTTTTTCCACGGATTTTCATCGTTAGCAATAAAAGTGGTGAATTTTTTTCCCATACACATTCTTTGTTTTCAATAAAACTGGTGAATTTTAGTCGCTGTTATAGTTGTGCGCCCACTTTTATTGCACAATCCATAAGAAGATTTCGCAAACCAAATATTGTACACTTATCAAATTGAGATAAAATGACATTTTCCGGCTGTTCATTATTCTTATGTTTACTAGTAAGAAGCCCGTGGAACTTTTTTGGAAAAATTTTAAGCTTCAAATCCGAGATGCTTAAATTTTTTAGTTTCATTGTTTGATTCGTTTAATAATTTTGAGGAACATTTTAAATTGGAACAAAAATTAGTATTATATAAGCAAAGAATATTTTGAAATTCGAATTTACTAACATGAAAACTGCCTTGAAGTATTAGTACTGTTACAACGTATCCTCTGGAATCGTGAATGTACTTTCAAGATACAAAAATGGGTCCAAATTTCTGAATAACTAACACATTTTATTACAAGTACGGAATAAACATGAACAACATACAGTAAAATAGCTGCTCATTTCACAAAACTGACGGTACTATTGGCAAAACATTGACGTTTCTCATTTCACAAAACAGCAGCTGCTATTCTCAAAACATTGACGAATGTCACAGTTAAATGTAGCTCGTATCCCATCAACTCTTCTACAAATGGATGACAACTTTTTTTATATATTTTCTGTGGAAACTTCTAGAAATCTCATAGAATATTCGTTATTTTGAGGAGTTTATCAAACCTTTGAAAAGTCGTCAAATTGGTGATGAATTGCCAACTCTGACAACCCGCTCTTCCTAACTCCAACATATACCAACCCTAGATTCTTGTCGCAGGAAATATTCCGTGTACAGATGTTTTCTCCTTCTGGACTTCAAAAGAGACGAAGTGAGGGCATTTTACACGTTCGATTACAGTACATCGAATTTCAGTTTGCAACATATTAAAAACAATGTAAAAATTACGTTTAATGAATTTGAGCATTGAAACCCATCAGATTGTCTGCCAAATTCTTATCAACTGGTAGCTAAACCGAACAAGAACAAGGAAACTAATTCGATTGCAACTTTTTGATAAGTTGTATTTTGTTTTACAATGCATAATGCGTATAATAAAAAATAGTCGTTTTCATCAAAAATTAGCTCATCGATTTATCAGTGTTATAATACGGTAAAATTTCAGATTTTTAGCTCACCAAGTGACTTCGGGAGGGTCTGAGATGTCTTTTTGGCTTCCCCCATATTGTCCGTTCCCGGACGAGTAATTAACATTTCATCTTCATTAAGTTTTGTCCCGAGGTTGATAAAATAAGCTTGTAAAATTTCAGCCTTTTAAGTCATCGGGAGATCTGGAAAGACTTTCTAATGCCACCCATTTTCTCCACCCCCAGGGATGATTAAAAAATCTGACTTCGTTAGGTTCTGTTCCACTGCCAATACTACAAGTGTACGAAGATTTAGCTTTCAAGTCACGGAAGTGACTTTGGAGGATCTTTTTAATCCCTCACTTTCTTTAAACACGAGGGAATCAAAAATCCTTCTGCGTTAATCACTGATTTATAAAGTGCTAATAGGCATGTCAGTTGATAATGCCAGCTACTGACCTTGCAAGTACGCCTAGCTAGGAATTCAGTGACTTCCTTTATATTTCAACTGTGCACTGGCATACCCTCATAAGCACTCCAAGTCCTTCCCTCTATCCCAGATACGTTGATAAGCAAGTACCTGTCGCCAAGTAAAAAATCAGATTTAGATGAAAATTCATCAAACTGGCAACATTGGTTTTCTGTGCACTGAATAAATCTAGCTAACAGTTGGCATCGTGTAAACAGCAGAAGCCAGTAATAAGAGGAGCCAGTAACTGGCTACACAGAAGGAGGCCAGTTGGAGATCAACTGCTGGTATCGTGTAAATCAAACCAGACCTTAAGTTCTGTCCAGTGATCAATACTATAAATATGAAAAGATTCAATCTTTTCTATAAACCGGGGAACTACTGGAGAGTAAAGACGTTAGACAATTATTAAATAGATTCGCATGCTTCCTTAATCTTCCTTAATAATTTCGAACAACCTTGGAAAAAAAAACAAATATTTTGGTTCGCTGATGGCTTCGTATCTATGTGTACAGTTTCTTAACAAGTATCAAGTTATTTGTAAGATTTTCAACATCGTGAAGAACCTCAAGTACATTAAACAAATAAACTGATTTTGGGGCTGAAGATAGACTCCGAGACGTGATATGACTGGAAACTAAAAAACTCCCTTTTTGTTCCCTATTATAATTTTGAACGGCATTTAAGGCATTCTGAACGACCCGTGTTGTTTATTTTAGTATCCCTATTGTGTGAAATAAATGCCTTTTATAGCATTTATAGTGTCGATTACAATATCATTAAACTATAACTTTGTAATTATCTCTATAACTTTGTAAATATCACTGTAACTCTATAACTTTATAAATATCACTATACCTCTATAACTTTGTAAATATCACTATAACTCTATAACTTTGTAAATATCACTATAACTCTATAACTTTGTAAATCACTATAACTCTCTTAAGTTTGTAATTGTCATTTTCCTTTATCTAGATTGTGGCCGAGTTCGTTTTCTTAGCGTTTTGATTCTCCGCTAGAGGCGCTGAAATCACTTTTATTTGATCAGGCATCGTCGCTTTACTAAAGTTCGATTTTTTACACTTATAAACCATTCCTTACGAAGTTATTGGAATCCTGTATATTTAATAATCTGTCCATCGTGTTCTTTGAATAAAAAAATTTTAATCCGTTCCATAATTTATAATCTGTAGGTAAAACCCTTTTATATTTAATTAGAACAACGGCACGCTTAAATCTGTCAATATGTATTTAATTAAAAGTATATATTGTTTATGTCCATGAATAATTTCATCTATTAAAATCATTATTTAAAATTCTGATATATAGCGGAAAATCTCAAGAATTAAAATACTTAAGTACAATATATTTGTACTAAATTCTTTGAATATTAAATTTTCATTTCAGTTAAAAGTAATTCTTTATTTATATTCATCTCTCAACATATTAATCCTACTCGTAACTTTTTCCAATTTTTGTTTAATCACTTCAAAGCGGCAAACACCTTAAAGTATGTTAAATCCTACAAAGATAGCTCCATTTTTCTTTTATTTATATGGTTTCTGTTTAATTCAAGAAACAAAATACTTTGTGATAATCATGTTTTTCTAAACCTTTTAACATTTTGTATTCTCACTCAACCTTTTAACTTTTATATTCAACTCCCTGCAAGTGACCTAACAATTTTCGAATCTCATTAATAACAAATTAGATTAATGCATTTTGTCTATGGCAATATCTAAACACTTAAGCGTTGTTTCATGACTCGTTCTTTGATTACAGAAGCTGTTATCGTCTGTTGATAATCTTTTAAATCTTCAAAATGAAACTTAAATTGAAAGTTTAATTTTTCGATGGCAATGGTAATTTTTTTTTGTTGTTGTCGCAGGAGATAATTAACAAATTATATTCTGTGCGTTAATAAAGCTGATATCTCTGTCCATCACGCTTGACAACACATTCGGACTAATACCCATTATTGGACGACACATTCGGATTAATTAATACCTGTTACTTGACGACTGTTTAGAAATGTCGTCAAGTTCGGAATAATTCAATATCTCTGAATATTAAACTGGATTGTTTTATGATCACTGTCGCATTGTTGGAAATTTTCGTATTTGAGACTTTTTGGCGAGTACGCACGCTTTAAGACCTCCTGAACCCATGTAGAACATTTTTAAAAATATGGCCGCCTGTGTGTGGGGGGGGGGGGGAGGGGGGGAGATGACACGCTAAATCAAAAATAATGCTTCTACCAAAATCACATTTGATCTGTAGATATGAAATATAGAAAAACAGAACTAGCTAGAATGTTTAATAATTCGCAGGATTATAACCAGAATTATTTGAATGTTAAGATTTTTATAGCATTATTTCCTGTCGAAAACAATAACAATTCCCGAAACAAGAATGATAAAGAAATGCACATTATGAACTACGCTTCTGTTAATAATAGTGTTACTACGTATCCTCTGAAATCGTGGATGTACTCCCAGAATACAAGAATGAGTCCAAATTTCTGGATAACTAACACATTTTTACAAACATAGCATGAACTAGAATAAAATACAGCAAATAACTCCATAACTACCTCACAAGATTGCTAA
This sequence comes from Amaurobius ferox, assembly GCA_951213105.1. Taxonomy (NCBI): domain Eukaryota; kingdom Metazoa; phylum Arthropoda; class Arachnida; order Araneae; family Amaurobiidae; genus Amaurobius; species Amaurobius ferox. Next base: position 163,397,965 of record OX578134.1, on the reverse strand, counting down.
GTAACTGTCAGGTAGAGTAAAACAGCAAATAAATGCTCGTCTAATTTCACAAAGCAGCCAATAATATCGTCAAAATTTTGACGTATTTAACATTTCAATGTAGCTCCTATCGGGTCAATTGCTCTCCAATTGAGCGACGATTCATTTTATATACTCTCCGTAAAAACTTGCAGAAGGGGGTCGCGTCTCCCAGAATTTCATTAATTCGAGAAAGTTCAAACACTTTGAAAAGTTCCCAAATTGGCGATAAATATCCAAATCTGGCAACCGCGAGTGTTCAAATATTGCAGCCGTACATTGACGTAGTAGAAATGGCTGCTCGTGAAGGTGTTTTTTCCTTCTGGTTCTCAAAAGAGGCATTTTACATGTTCGTAATAATAGTAAAATAGTTTATATTAACATAGATAAGCTAAATGCATCCTTAGGTCTCATTAAGCTACTGCCAACTTGATTTTTTTTTATAATTTTGCAAATTTTTCTAAAACAATAAATTTATGGAGCTTATATGATTACAAGTGACATTTACACTTCATTTTCAACGGAACTATTAAGTAATTTTATCCTCTTTTGCATACTTACTCGTATTTCGTACCATCATGCGAATTTTCTGAAAAACTGGAAGCGACGTCTCCAGAACCGGAAGTGTAAATCCTTAATAAACTCTCATTACCCCTACCGAAATTCGATGCTGAATCCCTATCAGTCATCATCTAAGTTCTATATAGCCAATCCTGAGAAACAGATGTTACAAGGAAAATATATTTTGTTTAATTGGAACAGACGTCTCTAGAGCAGGAAGAGGAATTCCTTAATGAGACCCTCTATCCCCACTTACTGCTGCATCCATATTAATCATCTTTGAAACTCTTATCTATAGCCGATTCTAAAAAAATAAATAGATGTTTCAAGAAAAATATTTTAATCAAAAGTAAAAAGTACCGGAAGTTTAAATATTTAATGAATCCAGCAATACCCCCCCCCCCCCCCAGAAACTTGATGCTGAATCCATATCAATCATGATCTAAATTATGTCTATAACTGGTTCTGAGAAATAGATGTTTTAAGGAAAATGTATAAATTTTCGAACCGGAATTGGGATAATATAGTTAGTGGAAATCCTTAACACCCTACCCTCTCTAGAATTCAATGCTGAATCCATATTAGTCATCATTAACTCTCGGATTTATAGACACTGAATATCTTACACTAGATAAGCAAAACAGGTACTAAAAATATAACATAGGCACTTAAATTAGGCACTAAAAAAATAAAAGATGCAACTAAAATAAACACTAAAATGTTTAAACAATTAAAATAGGCACTATAGAATAAAAACGTATACTGAAATAATCCGTTAGTCAGGTAGTCCGTTAGTTAGTGAGTCAGTTCGTTAGTCCAGGTTAGTCCAATCTCAGGTAAGTTCGTCCGCTACTCGATTTTTCTTAATAAGTTGTCATTTAGTAGGTACATAAGCCCGTCCATTCACTTTTGTAATCCAGGTGCACTCGCACAGCGGGTCCTAAATAAACCCCTTTAGTGCATTGCGCCTCAGCTACTAACGCCCGCTTAGCATACACATAAACCGATCAATCCACTTATGAAATCCGTGTAAACCCACGCAGTAGGCTTGATGCACCCTAAATAAATGTCTTTGGCGTACTGTAGAGGCGCTTTGAATGCTACTTGGTTTCGTTAATAAGTGGCCGTTTGACAGCCACATAGGTCACTCAGTCACTATTGTAATATGGTAACACCTGCGCAGCAGGCGTCGTACATGTCTTTGATCCGTAGCGCAGGCACAGTGCGCTCCAGCTGCAAGCACCTTTTATTATTAAGACTCTTCTTAAGGTATACATAGAACGCTCAATGCACTTATTCAATCCGGGTACCTCCTCTCTGCGGGCGTGATATACCCTAAATAAACGCTTTTTGCGTTCATTCGGTTATCGCAGTAGGCTCAGGAGTTGGTAAAGTTAGTAGAAGCCGTTAAAGAACTACGCACATTTGCGATCCAGGGGCAATCGCATTGCCAGCATGATACGCCCTAATTAAGCGTATTTGTTTTAGGCGCTTTGTCAGATGTGCGGCGTCTGTTAGCGAGCGCATTGACCTCTCAGTCAGCTTATATAATCCTTATACACATACAGCGGTCGTGATATGCCTTAAATGAGAGTGAACTTTTCATGTTAATCGGAACAACAGTGGCTAAGTTAGATCAAAAAGCCGGTAAAAATATAGAGAGCAACCTCCCCCAAATCAGACATTAACCCCTTCCTCCGACCGACAGCATACGCCCTTAATTAACTTCTTCGACAGGCTGCTTTGTGGGCGCATTGGCCGTTCAGCCCACTTATACTATCCGCGTACATCTGCGCTTATGTTGGGTCTTGTAAGAAATAATGAAACAGCGGCATGAAAAAAAAATAACAAAATGATAAATAAAAGCAGAGAAAATAAATAAAATATAGGTTAGACCTTTAAAATAGACATGCATATGTAAGCAATAACATTTAAAATAGGTATTTATAGGCCTTAAACCTTAAGATAGACATTTGTAGGCGTCAAGCCTTAACATAGGCATTTACATGTACTAAAATATTTGGATAGTGGACTTCTTGAAGCCTGAAATGAATATACGTCTTACAATTTTACGATTCTATAGTCAGGAAAAAAATAAGTAAAATCCGGGGTCTAGTCATCATCTAGACTCTATCTATAGGCAGTCCTAAGAAATAGATGTTTCAGAGAAGATTTTTGAACCGGAAATGGGATAATGGGACGTGGAAATTCTCAGTGAATCTCCAAACCCGCTCCGAAATATGATAATGAATCTATATTAGTTGTCATTTAAGTTCTTCTTATGGTCAATTCTAAAAACTAGATGATGCAAAGAAAATGTAATTTTTTTAATCGAAAGTGGCATTTCGGGAAATCCTGACCTACTCATCCAACCCCCTCCAAAATTTACTGCTAAATTCATATCAATTATTATATAAGCTTTATCTATAGCAAGTACTGAAAAATAGATGTTTCACGGAAAGTTTCTGAAGCAGAAATGGAAAAGAAGTCGGAAATGGAAACTCGTAATAGATCCCTCCACCCGCTTTGAAATTGAATGTTAAATCCATATCAGTCATCATCCAAGCTATGTTTGTAATACATCCCGAGAAAAGATGCTTTAAAAAAATGTAGTAAAAATATAGATAACAAATATGATTACCACCCAAAGACTATGGTAAAATATCTCAAAAAATAATTATTTTCTCTTTCTGATAATGATTGTAATATAAGTAGAACTAAACGTTATGGAATATGAATGTATGAGAAAGTCAATTGGAGACTCGCACTCCAGATTTTTAATTTAAAAGATATCTTTTCTATGTTCTTAAAAGTTTGCCTACTACATTTAGTTCTCCCCACACATAGTTCTGAATAGAGTGATTTTTGAAGTTCCCGATCTTGACCAAACTCTGAAAGAATTCCTCAAGGTCAGCTCGATAGTGACCAAACACGTGCGCAATGACCGTCTCAGTTGCTGTATTTTTTTTCCCTCCTTGCATCATGAATACTTCAAAGTTTCTTTTACGCCATGTTTTTTAAAGCATATTTCTAGACGTTACCAAAACAATTCAGGTTCTTTTAAATACTGAACTTTAGAACTACTTGTATTTAGATTTCAATCCAATCGGTCGATAGCCGGTAATACACATATAATTTCAGGGAAGTTTAAACTGCCTTTCGATTGAGTGAAATTTATGAAGTGGAACGTAGACAAGCGTTGTTCGATCGTCATTGTTTGAAAGTCAAGAAGATTAAAAATGCAAACAAATCTCCTGAATATTATGAGATTTTCCTTGGATACAGAGTAAGTTAAAGTTTAATTTTTTTTTATGGATGTAGTATTTGATTCCATTATAAACGTATGTAAAAATCTCGCGAATTTAGCTTAGTAGCCATTCTTATTGTATTTTATCGTATGTATCTATGTGGTGTATTGTCAGAAGCAAAGGCTTATATAACAGAAAAGGATTTCAAAGAATTACATTTAATTCTCTTATTTTCGAAAATTTAATTCTTCTACGAATTTTAATTGTGTAAATCCGAGAATATTTACGTACGCTGAAGCCATTCATAAATGCGTGTGGAATTATTTCTGATATGTTTCTTTGGCTATTAAGTTCAACTGTAATAAATTTCAGGGAACATTTAAATCGATTCGAATCTATTAAATGTAATATATATATATATATATATATATATATATATATATATAAATAGCTCAGCTTTGCGCATGAGAAATGAAGCATCTTCCATATCTAGCGTTCCAATCATCTGATTTCATAATAAATCAAAATTGCGTTTCATTCATTCATTGCGTTTCATCTTGCATTTCATAATAAATCAAAAGAATGAACTTGGCAGTCGGATTCTATCTTTTTCACATTTTGTTTCATGAAAATAGGGAAAGGGAAGCGTACTCTGAGACGGGTTACCTTAAAGCTAACTGCTTGGGGCGGCATAATTTAAGGGGTGGAAAATATCCATTTAACTCAAATGTTGCTGCCCATTTAAATTTAAATAAAATAAGAAACTTATACAACTTTATTAAGGAAAACAAAAATAATTTTTGCTCCGCATTTTAAGTTTTATTAATAAATTCATTTATTCCACATATTAATGTCATTGAAATTTACTAGTAATTTTAATAAATATTGTTTTAAGTTGTTATTTATTTAAAGTATATAAAAGATATAATGTGTAGAACATTAGGACTTTTATACTCTAAATTATATGTTATTCATCATTTTCTATTGCACTTGTGGGTACTCGTGAAAAATCATGAAAACACATTTATGTGTATTGTATCGCAAAATGTTTAAATATACTGAAATCATACCTTAAAAAACATTCAGAAAGGAATAGTGTATTATAGTCACTGTTTGCTAATCCAACCTCAATGGTTTATCCCTCTCTGTAAGAAGGATTAGATACATGAAATAGGGAGTTAATTTTGTTAGGTTCCCCCCATCCCCCCCCCCCCCTGAAGGAGACTAATTCCACTGGCGTTTGGGAATCTAACTCTCACTGGAAATTATATTATTTGATTTTTTCTCTGTTCAAGCTGTAAAAATTCATGGAAGCTTAAATAAATCCATGCCCGTAACCAGTAATCTCATATAGGAATTCTAATGGTCATGGGATGTGTTTAATTTTCTGAATATTGTGTTTAATTTTTCTCAATGGAAATCTAATGGTCATGGGATGTGTTTAATTTTCTGAATTTTGTGTTTAATTTTTCTCAATGGAAATCTAATGGTCATGGGATGTGTTTAATTTTCTGAATATTGTGTTTAATTTTTCTCAATGGAAATCTAATGGTCATGGGATGTGTTTAATTTTCTGAATATTGTGTTTAATTTTTCTCAATGGAAATCTAATGTTCATGGGATGTGTTTAATTTTCTGAATATTGTGTTTAATTTTTCTCAATGGAAATCTAATGGTCATGGGATGTGCACAGGTCTAAACCTTCAAATGTAAATCTCTTTACCTTCAAAACATAAATTTTAAAATAAATCTAAGAGTAATACATTTTTAAAAATGTGGGCGCATTGTATGTAAATTGTGGCTCTTTAATCAAAAATGAAACATTCCATGGAATGAGGAATGCATTAATACTTTTATTGGTGCTGAATAAGATCGGTCTAAGCTTTAAATTAGGTTGAGGACAATCTAAAGATAGACGCGTCTTAGTAAATTATATGCTAGTGAACTGATCCTGAAACCAAGGAACACATTTGTTTCCACCCACAAAAATTAGCCAATTTGGACTGATTGTGCTGAGTTTAGTGCGAGCCCAAGCCTTAACTTCTACACTCCAAGACAAAAAAATCGACGCACTCCGCAATATAATCCGATAGTAATGAAACTGTACATGCAAACACCGGTCGACCGAATGTGCAAATGATCAAAAATTCGCAGCCAATGAATGAATAGTCGGAACTACGGCGCATTGAAACTCAGCATCATGGTGGTGTATATAAGGAGAGAACCTCGCTTTCAGGAACAAGACGTGCAGTGCATTTCGATTGCGTTTACGTGCCTTGATTGTAAAAATGCCTCGCCGACGAATTTGCGGCCACTACGAGCATATGAAGGAGTTTGAAAGAGGATGTGCGGTCGGACTGCATGAGGCTGGATGGACTCACCGTCGAATCGCTCGGCATTTAGGTAGGAGAGATGCAGCATTGGACGATGTTGGCAGGAATGGGTCCGGAATGACAGATTTCAGCGACAAGCGGGCAGCGGACGGCCTAGAGCGAAGACAGAACGGGAAGATAGAGATACTGTCAGAGCAGCTGTGACTGCATGAGATTCGTCATCAACCATCCAACTCGTGACAAACACGGAAATGACCACCCTGACAATTAATAGAAGGCAACGGGAGCGAAATCTGTACTCGCGGCGCCCATTGCAGCGCCTACCAATGACCAGTATGCACCGTCAACAGCGATTGCAGTGGTGCCCAGCCCGATCAAAGGGGAATTGTTCGGATTGGGAACAAATTGTCATCAGTGATGAATCCCGTTTCGTGATGAGTCCCGACGACCAGCGCAGACGTGTCTGGAGACAGCCTGGACATCGTCAGGATGATTCTGCTCTTACTGTCACATGCCACACGGTCCGACAACAAGGAGTTATGGTCTGGGGTGCCATTTTGTTTGATAGCCGGACCCCTTTGATAGTCCTCCATGGCACCATCACAGCACAGCGGTACGTTGCCGACATTCTACGACACACACGGCACACCTCTCTATTGATTGCGTGCTTACGTCACACTTCCTTGGCCAGCCAGATCAACAGATCTCTTGACTATTGAGCACATCTGGGATGGGATGGGGCGTCGCCTGCGACCATCCCAGAATGTAGACGAATTAGCTCGTCAATTGGAGGCCATTTGGAAGACATTCCTCAGAACCACATCCGGCAACTTTATGCATCAATGCCATATTGACGTGCTCACTTTGTGCAGATCTTTCAGTGCAATAAATCAACCAATTGTTCTGAAATTCTAATCATTTCTTTTTCTGTACATGAACATTACACGTATCATATTTTGTCTCATTTGGATAATTGTTTCTTGTTGCATCGATTTTTTTGTCTTAGAGTGTATTTATTGGATATGGCCACTAGTGTTTCATATTGCGGCCATAAGGCCATACTGCCATCCTTATCAAAAGTATATTAACAACAATCAAGTTCTTAATGAGAAAATTAAAGAAAACCGTTTGTTATAGAGATGGATTTTGTTAGACAAAGTGTAAGTTAAACGTATATTTCAAGCAGTAAGGGCTAGTAGTCTTTAACTAGCTTAATCTTTGCGAGTACGTCCTCACACATTAACTCAGATCAATGTGTAGTTAAAATGCTTTTGCTAAGGATGGCAACCTATATGATCTGCTTTCTTAGCACTTTCTTAATGCTTCTCCCTCCATTATTTGCTACCAAAAGCGGTTCTTTAAAAATTCGACTTAAATAATAAACAAGCTCTTGAAAGATGATTTATAAAAAAAAATTATTTAGATACTTTGTTTTCTACCCACGTAGACAGCATAACACATTCCTTACAATACATGCCAATGTATAGGGAAAGTACCGGAATTCTTGTCGAGAATCGGAACTCGAATTTTCGACGTTTACACATTATAGATAATCGAAAAGACGAGTCCACTCTATTTTACGTGACACCTGTGTGTGAGAGAGAGAAGTAATGTATATATTCACTCTAGCTCAAAAACTATTCGGCAAAATTTTACAAAATAGGGTAGATACTTCACTTACGGGTTATCAGGGTGATGATTAAATTTCGGTACGATTCCAAAACATGAAACCTGCATTTTCTACGAAGTGATCCGCTAAAATCGTCTGAAAGTGAGAGGAAATACGCTCAATACGCTTAAAAATGGAGTTAATAAAGTCTTCTTTTATGCGTGACTTTGACGATCGACCCTAAAGTGATCCATTCTCAATATATTTTAGTGTTTTGGAAGTGTTGCTACTCCACGGTTTTAAAATTCGTCAACTCATTTCGTATTATGTGTGCTATCAAACTTAATTTAACCTTTTGCTTACGGGTGAGACGGCGTCCATCCCAGCAGGTGCAATGTTTCTGTCGGCGGTTTCGGACACCAATACCTGCAAAGGGGGATCGAACTGTTTGGGAGAGGTTATGTCTTTTTAATATATACCTGTCTTTTTGAGAGGATCTTCGTTTGGGATGGACGCCGTCCCACCCGTAAGCAAAAGGTTAATACATTATGAATAAAGGAAAGATAAAATAAATTTGGGTCTTCGGCGAAAGCCGTGTACTGACCACCTCAGATTTTTTATTCTTTCGCCATCAATCCTTAACTGCCAATTCCTGCGGATATTTTTAAGTATTTCTGATTAAAAAATAAAAAGAATCTGTACCGAATTTCAATTTTTTTCCCTTCTAATACACTATTTTTCATTTTAAAACGTTGGAAATAATTGAAAAACCCAAATATTTTTCATTTGCAAATGTAAGCCTTCAAAATAGATAAACAATGATTTTATTTTTTATTTTTATCTCGAACCATTTTGTTCAAGTCCATAAACACCAAATATTACTTCGGACGCTAAAAGTCAGCATTGTTTTATAGGGTGTTGTAAAATCTATTGGAATATAAGAGATTTATTTTTTCGAATCGAACACAAACCATTTTTAAATTTCCCTGCGATACATTGTAATGTATGGGGAAAGTATTGTGTCGAAAATTGAAACTCGAGTTTATAACGGATCTGTACGTTTTAGTAAATCTAGAGCACGATTTCACCATTTTTATCGTGACGTTAGGGTGTGTGTGTGTTTAATGTCTGTCTTGTCTGTCTAATGTATATAGCCATTATAACTAAAAAATTGTTCGACAAAATTTCCCAAAATTTGTAGAAGAAGTCTTATAAGAACATCCTGTTGCTGGTTAGATTTTGCTGCGATTCTGAACGATCACAGTGGCCATTTTTACAATATAGCCCTCAAAAATCTCAAATAAGAGACTAAATGTGCTGAAATTTATGAATTATATTCTCGTTTTATAAGTAAATATTGGCGGCAAAACGAATAAAATCTACTCCATTACTCTGTTCTCGAGATATTTCAGTTTTGGGGATTTTGTGGATCATGTCGGAAAATGCATAAAGCTGCCGAATGAAAATGATGTATTAAAACAGAAAAAAATGGGTATCATTTCGAATAAGGACCCGTGTCAGTTTGCGTAATTAATCTCTATCTGGTGGATTCTGAAAGAGAAAATTAATTTGAATCTTCGGGAAATGATTCCGACATCAGATTTATTTTAAAAATGGGGAATTCCTAGGGTTTTCCCCTCATAATGTATCGCAATTTTTACTGTTTAAAATTAAATACGAGTTGAACTTTGGAGCAACAAAAATATCATTCTAAAGCACAAATGTAAAATAATCGCTCAAACTGCTGTTGGAATATAAAAATAAAACCTAAGAATACTACGCCAGTAACAACATAAACAGTTGATTAACCTTTTGCTTACGGGTGGACAGCGTCCATCCCAAACGAAGAACCTCTCAATAAGACAGGTATTTGATATACCCTATCTCAAACAGTTCGATCTGCCTTTGCGTCCAAGAACGCCAATGTCCGCAAAGGGGGACCGAACTGTTTGAGATAGGATATGTCAAATACCTGTCTTTTTGAGAGGTTTTTCGTTTGGGATGGACGCTGTCCCGCCCGTAAGCAAAAGGTTAAATGCTTCAACGTATTTCAAAGGCAGAAAAAATGTTTTTAGTCAGGACACCTGAAACTGCAGTCCCTAACTGCTACTTAAATTTATGTCTAAAATTATAAATTGTATTCCCTTTGCTATTGGGATTGCTTTTTTACTTCCCCTTCAATATATGGTAATGTATAGGGAAAGTATTGGAATCATATCGAAAATCGCAACTCGAGTTTTCGACAGATCTACACGTTTCGAGACCTCTAGAATACGAAAAACTATTTTTAGCGTGACGCCTGTGTGTGTGTCTGTCTGTCTGTGCAGATTTTGTATCCACTCTAACTAAAAACTAATGGACCGAATTTCATAAAATTTGGTAAGTAAGTCACTTGTGAGCGAATCTGGTGCTGATTAATTTTGGGTAAGATTCGGGATAAAAGAACCCGCTTCTTTTTGCGAAATGGCCCGCAAAAGTTTGTATCTACTCTAGCTGAAAATCTAATGGACCGAATTTCACAACATTTGGTAGATAAATCGCTTGTGGGTCACCCTGGTGCTGATTAGATTTTGGTATGATTTGGAAAAAAATAACCTGCCTTTTTTTGCAAAATGGCCCGCAAAAATCGGCAAAATCTAAAATAAAAAACTACGTATGCTGAAATATATCCATTAAATACTTGTTTTATACGTAATTTTTAACAAAGAAAAGAATAAAACTAACCCCATTACACTAGGACTAGCCGTTCTCGAGATATTTTCGGTTTTTTTTTTTTGTTTTTTCTCTACGCCACCTTTGAAAATGAGTCCAGTTACCAAATGAGAATGAAAATTGAATTAATAGTGAATTAAATTTAATTAAAATAAAGATAATGTATATATAAGTCTGCAGGGAAACTCATGTGTTGCCCACATCAGATTTTTATTTATCCTGACGCAGAAGATTCTCTTTTGCCTTTGAAATCGATTAGTGCATGTAATTATCTGTTTATGCTGTTACTGACGTGGTATTTTTATTTTCACATTTTAACAGTTTGAACATCCTGTTTTGTGAGTCAAATTTGTAGAGACTGTTACGAACGTCCTTCAGTCGGCTTAAGGAAATCTGCTGTTTCAGCTCCCATTCTGTCATATCTTCAACCAACACAGATCTTTATACTTGATACCTATGCTAGTGAAGAAGGATTAGGGGCAGTTCTCTACCAGGAAATAGGAGGGCAAGAACGTGTCATCGTATACTTTAGCTAGTACTTGTCGAAGCCCAAAAGAAATTACTGCGTGACAAGGAAAGAACTGTTGACGATTGTTAAATCCGTAGATCATTTCAATCATTACCTCTACGGAAGGAAGAATACGGCATGGCGATTCGACATCGAAAGGGGTCATCTCATGGAAATGTCGATGCACTCTCGAGGGTCCTTTGAACTGTGCGCATTGCTCTCTTGCTGAAATAAAATTTAGAAGCCGAATTTCAGAAACCATTCGGCAAGTTGCCGAATGGTTGCGAACGTAATTCGAATTCACCACCCGATCCCTGGAGTGATGAGGAACTTTCTCGAGCCCAAAGGAAGGACAGAGATATCGAGTCAATCCTGCTCCGCAAAGAACAAGCTAATAAGAAGCCAACTTGACAAAAGATTTTCTGCTTCTCACTGAAACAAAACGGTGCTGAGCACTGTGGGATTCTCTGCACTTGGGAAAAGAGGTAGTATACCGTAAATTGGGAGGGCGATGCTGGAAAGAGCATTAGACAGCAGTTGCTGCTCCCTCGTTCCAGAGTGTCCAGCGTACTAAAACAGTTACACGACAGCCCCACTGAAGAACATTTTGGTATCAGCAAGACGCTGAACAAAGTTCTCGAATGTTTCTTCTGGTGCAATGCGAGATCCAATGTTGAGCACTGGTGCAATGAATGCATTGAATGCTGCGCTCGGAAGGGACCTAAGAAGAAAACACGTGGGCCTCTTCAGTGTTACAATGTCGGAGCTCTTTTCGAGAGAATTGCACTCGACGCTTTGGGGCCACTACCAGGAACTTTAGACAATAAAAAATATATCCTAGTAGTGATGGACTACTTCACAAAGTGGCCAGAAGCTTATGCAATCCCTGACCAAGAGTCTACAACCATCAGTGAAGTTCTAACTCGGAATTAGATATGTCGTTACGGGGTTCCCTCTCTCATCCATTTTGACCAGGGAACGAACTTTTCGCTCGGGCATGTTCACGGAGCTGTGCAAACTACTCGGAATGTACACAACTCGAAATACTTCTCTTCATCCTCAATCGGAATTATTTGGTCTCTTTATTGCAGGGTTGATCATGATCAAGTTGACAACTACTTAATGAACGTATTTTTTTTCTGATTTTAGGCTGTTTCTGTAAATTTTCCCATTGTTTTATTTTATATTTTTATCATCTCTCCATATTCGTATCCAGAAAACAGCAATACTAAGACCGTCACCCACCTTTGTTCGTGCTGTTCACGAATCGACCGGTCACTCTCCATCAAAAATACTGTTTGGCCGGAATCTACGACTACCATGTGACCTAATGTTTGGAAGACCATGTGACGCTCTTTCATCGGCTGATGAATATCCTTAAGATCTGCATGCACGGTTGTGGGAGGTTTATCGTTTCGCTCATGAGAGGATCAACATTGCTACCGATAGAATGAAGATCCGGTACGATGCTAAAGCTAAGGAAGTACGATTCCTGGAAGGCCACAGAGTGTGGCCGTTTAACCCTCGGCGATGACCAGGACTTTTGCAAAAACTACAGCACAAATGGGAAGGACGTTGCGTCATAAAGAAAAAAAATAAACAGTGTCGTTTATCGAATTCAAAAATCGTCTTCAGCCAAGCCAGGAGTCGTCCTCATCGACAGATTGGTTCCATATTTTGGCAGTAGATCGATACTGCCCAAGACGTGCAGTCTTAAGGAGGGGGTAGTGTTGTGAACGCGTAAATTTCCCTCAATAGCACAGTTTCTTTCGCCTCCTTCGAAGACCGGCGGAGAAAACACGATGACGTAGGCAGTCCATAACGTGAGCGTAGAGTTTCCAGAATTTCGAACTTCCAAGAAGGATTGCCAAATTTGTCGATTTACCGCCAATTTAGCGACTTCCCGAATCTTCCAGAAACATTTCGATAGAACGATTATTCTTTGAGATAGAGATTTCCAGAAATTTCTCTGGAGAGTTTACGGAGTAGATCTACGGAGAAACGGTGTAACAAAATAATACTTAGAAAACAATGTGTGAGACCAGAAACAGATCTCACACCAGTTAATGTGAGACAGCTTTATGTACATTATTTATTGTGTCTGAAACGTCAGACAATACCTTCAGCCTCAATGACGCCAAAGTTTACAGCATGCTGACCCAAAGGTCAGAAAACCATAAATTTAGGGGTGTCAAGATAGAGAGGGGTCTAAGAATAAGGTGAAGCAACGACATTGGGTAAAAGGTTAACCAATTGAGAATATGCTTGTAGCGTCAGCCTGAATGCGGACAATAGGAGCAAAAGAGGAGTGTCAGTCCTGAGTCAAAAGAGCCACAACCTAAGACAGAACGAAAACAGATAAGAACGAGGACACTTGGTGAAATAGAGACTTACAGCACGACGGCGGTACGATATTAAGACCGCACGAAAGAACGAATAGATATGTTGACTACGAGAGTGACTAGAGATGTAGAGAACGATTAGATATGTGGAGAGAACAGACTAAGAGAATGCCAGGAGTACAATATGATCGGTGAATTACACTTCGAGTTAATTCCAGTAATATGAACAATATTAAGTACGTGCTGTTAACAAAATCCAAGACAGACTTGAAGGTATGTGTTCCTCAAATATAGTACCAGGTCGTAAATACATTTTAGGTATTTTTAATAATGGTCTCACATTGTCTCTTTCCGCCGAAATAATATGAATAATTGTGTAACGAATTTAATAAGTATGCTATATTGTTAATAAATGTTTTATTGTTAAAGTTAAAATGGTGCAATCAATTTGGTATTATATTAATTAATATTCCTTTACAGAACTCGCGCTAAAGATAAATAATTGGAGGGTTAATAGCGGCAAACAACGCAATGTACAATAATAATGAGTTCCACTAATACGATCAATTTACGACCATGTCAATCTTACTAAATTAATATCTTTCAAATCCCAGTTTAAGTATTATAATTCTCAATGCGCACCACACAATGCACCGAGTAAAAACGAACTTTTAAACTGCAAATCATATTGTGGTGCAAATGCGTAATTTTAGATAAACTATCTAATAATGTATTACATCCACCACTATCCAGGCGTAGATAAATCCAATGGATGTGATAAGGAACGTTTATATTTTAACTTGCATTTATATATAAAATGCAGTATTCTGGAGTTCTACGTTGAGTAGATATAAGACATTGAAAACGAAGCTGGATATTGGACTCATTCTATATTTATTTACGACAACGGATATTATTATACTACCTTTTGTGTTGTAGCTACGTAAGCTGTGTTTGTGGGATGTCTTTCAATATAGTAAGATATCCCATGCAAAACCCGGTTTTTTGAATTACTTACGTACAGAATGCCCACTAGCTTTACTAGTAAATATACTTCCATTTCCAATCACACTTAACGCGGACAAGCTGACTAGTAATCATTGAATGTGACACAACCACTTAAAAATCTGAATAGTGTTATGAACGCGTAAAATGCCATCACTGGACTCTATTTTGAAAACACCCGTACAGACAATCTTTTCTTATGACATGAATTTAGGGTAGCCATTGAAAGACTGTCGGTTCAGGATTGCCAGATTTAACGATTTATCTCCAATTGGATGACTTTTGGCGACATTTCGAATGTTCGAGAGCCTTTTCGATGTAACGAATATTTAATGAGATACGAGCCCCTTCTAGAAAATTCTACAGAGTGTATATGAAAAAGTCATCACTAAGTTGGAGGGAAGTTGATGCGATACGAGCTACATTGGACTGTGGCATGCATCAATGCTTTGAGAATAGTATCGGCTGTTTTATAAATGAGTAGAGCATTTAATGGCTGTTTTGCTGTACCTGACAGTTGTTCAGTCATCTTGTGAGATAGTCATCTAGCTTCATCTCGAGAGTTTACAATATCACATGCCGCTTTAAATGCAAACATGAAAAGGACGCACATTTTAGTTCTGTTAACGTAAAAATCGCAGTGTGTAAAACAATAGTTCAAGTCCTATCACAGTGTGTTATCTTATTTTCAACACTTTCAGACATTTTAATCTAAAAAGCAGTCTTTAGTAAAAAAATAATTTTCAATAATTTGGTCAGAAGAATAGAACGTATAAAAACAAATTTTGTAGGTTTCGTCGTTCTGGGTGATAGCTGGATGAATGTTGGAACCAAATATTCCGAGATTTATAAAATATTTGGAACAAAATTGCAATATTTTACATTTTTCTCATTAATTTAGAGGTCAATGCACAGTTTTAAGTTTCTACTGTCAGCAGTTTGGGCTGTTCATTCATCCCTTCGTCAGTGAGTCTCACTCACTTGTATGATATACAGTCAATCCTCCTATAACGCGGTACTCTCATAATGCGGTTTCCATATAACGTGGAGCAAAAATTACGACAACCATCCCATAACGCTGTACTCATAAAACGCGGTTTCCATATAAATACGGTAGTTTTATAACACGGTTTCTCTATAATACAACTCAATTAGTTTAAGCTGTCTCCCTATAGCATGCATATTTCTATTACACTTTTATAGTTGAAATTAATGGGGAATCGACCTGTTTTTTCATCCACGTACATCACCATTTTTCAATTTCAGTTATCAGGAAAAGCTCCTGTAAAATAATTAATACATTCACCTCTAATGTATTGGTAGACGAAAATATGGATAAAGAATGGGTTGCAAATTTCAATTTAAATGATATGAAAAGGGGACTAGATTTGGGTAAACAATTAGAAAATTACTTTATTGAAAATAATCCTTCAACATTGCGAAGTGCAAAGTTTAAAAGGGGATTTCAAAATTGATTAGCTCCTTACAGAGAGGTTTTGGTAGAATTACAAAATAAAACTACATATGAAAACGAAAATGAAGATATGCAAAGTGAAGAGGACATTAAAAGAAAAAGAATTCGGTGACTACTCTTTAACAGTGATGATGAATGTTAATAGGTTTTTATTGGAAAAAAGTTATTAAGTTTATTTTTCACATTTTTTCTAATTTTCTTATATGAAGTCTTAATAAAAATAATTCAAAATATATAAATATATATTTATTGCCTTTTGTATCTATGAATTTATATTTCATAACCGTATTCATCATAACATAGTGCTTTAAAAATTCTGTTTTATATAAAGTAGAACGAATCAGCCTGATTTATATGCTCTGAGCTTCGTTTAACGAGGTTTCCCTATAACTCGGTACGAATTGCTCTATTTTGTACTAATTCTGAGTTTCTTATAACGCGTTTTCCATACAACACGGTATGCAATTTCCATATAGCACTGTGCGAATTAATCGGATTTGCACTAATCTGAATTTCTTATAACGCAGTACGAATCAATCGCTTCATAGGAGGGTTGACTGTACTCACAAAGACGGGTTGGACGGAAGCTGGCAGATGCCAAAAGCATCTTTGTGGTAATCTTTATTATCCAAAATAACTCAGTTGGTAAAGCACGTGAGATCAAAAGCCTCTGGATGTCGATCTTTACTTTATAACCAATAATGTTTAAAATGTAAATTCCAGGCAGCGAGGTTCTTTTCTTATCCATATTACAAAA
The DNA here is from genome assembly GCA_951213105.1 of Amaurobius ferox. Taxonomy (NCBI): domain Eukaryota; kingdom Metazoa; phylum Arthropoda; class Arachnida; order Araneae; family Amaurobiidae; genus Amaurobius; species Amaurobius ferox. The sequence goes on along the minus strand of OX578134.1, from coordinate 163,381,398 downwards.
GCGATTATTTTTAATTTAAAATTCCTCTAATAATAAAAAGTTTTCGCTTTGAAAAAGGCCATTTCAGTCCAGACATTCCAGCTTTCGAGAAAGATTAAAAGACAATTTGATTGTTTCCCCATTTTCTAAGCGTTTCATTTTAACACGAAATGGGCAAACACTTCACCAAAAAATATATTCGAATCTTCTAAGGAAGTTTTAATGGCAAATCACTTAGCCTTCCGTGATTTCAAGATAAGTATAAAACTCCCCGAAGGGCCTTTCCGATATTATTGTTCTTCGTGTTTATCTTAGGAATAGCTCTTGAATCCGAGGCTGATTGAAATTGATTTAACTACTCTACATATCTAGCAGAAAATTACTTTTTCATTCGCTGAAGATTAAAGAAACTGATTTTTTTTTTATATATATATATATATATGAATTATAACTATGATTGGCGGTTTTCTGGCTGAAAAGCAGAGCGTTACGAAAAATGTAAGCATTTCAGACGCTTATACTTCCAAACCTAATATATAAAAATGTAAATACATTTTCTCGTTTTATCAAAAATAAGGTCCAGAATATGAATATATAAAAATAATTTTAATATTTTAATTTTGAATTTTTTAATATTTTGATATTTTGAATAGTCTCTTCTACAAGCAGTGTGGACCATCCATTTGCACTGACCCCCCCCCCCCCCCTTTTTTTTTTCTTTAAGGCTAGACTAAGTCCACGATTTTCTAAGCTCATATTCATGATTAACATGTTCAAATGAGTGAAAAATAGCTATTTTTGTCGAGACATTTTGGCTGTTGTTAAGCGTATTCTAGTATAATTCCTAGGATATAAACTAACGATTATCTAAAATAAGCCTATACAAACTGACATACTAGAGAAGTAATTCTTTACTTTAGTATATATTTTCAGAATACGCCTATACGGAAATGTTTCCAAAATCAGGACTGCGCTTCCATTGCGATCCTATAACATCCATGGATTGGTTTCGTCCTTAATAAGGACTCACCCACATGCATCATTTAATATCAGTAATGGTAGCAAAAAGAAATTGCTGTGTTTCACAATTTTGCAGTCTTCTATAACTACCGACACATGCAGTACTACCATACAACCGGATTCAATTTTCTGTGTTCGCCGTTGCCGTCTCCTGAAACTTAAGCTCAGAAATTTTAGTCAGTTAATTCGTTAATTACAATACCGCCTTTTCATGTACCTGGACTATTTATTTAAAAACGTCGTAACTCTTCTAATTTTACATTTTTATGTACGCAAGTTTCACGTGTACTTTGTAAAACGCTAGTACATGATAAAATTCGAAAATTAGTTAATATATTCGGAAGCATGTGAATTCAAAATAACTTAATTACTACCGAAGATAGAAATAAATTTCATTGTATTGTTTTCACTTCCAAAATGTTCTTTAGTTTGACAATTCAAGCTTTCTTTCCAGGCAGATCTAAAAACTGTTTGATCGTGCTTTTTCTTAAAAAAAAATCAGCAAACACTTTAAAGATTCGGCGCATCTTAATGGCAAATCACTTAGCTTTTCGAGATTGCTGAAAGACAAGATAAAACTCTTTGAAGAGACAAAAATTATTGCTCAGTGTACTTTTTCGTTTATTTTTTAGAGCTAAAGAGCTAAAATGTTTGAGATTTATTTAGTCACTATATATACCTCGATTTAATTAAACTGTTTTAGCATTGGATATTTTTATCAGGAATAAAATTACATTACTTTATCGAAAAGTTAAGTCAGTTGGCGATTTTTATGTTTATATTACAGGAAAAGTTCTCTGTCTACACTCACAAATATGTAGATGCAAGGAATTGGAATATCATGAATAATGTGATCGTTAAGATTTTTCTCTTTATTAAAAAATATAGCTACAACCGCTTCCGCTAACAAAATCTTTTTAGAAATTTCAGTCAAGGCCTGACCCTTGGCTTCAAAATGATTTACAATTTTGCGTGATGATTTAGAATACTGCGCCGTATTTCGTCTTCTATTTCAGTTACCAGCGAAGAAAAATGTTTTTTTTTCTTTTTATAAAATTTTAAAGTGAAAATGTTATTTTCCATTATTTATCTTCAAAATCTAACCCATTCAGGTAAAAATAGGGAGTTAAAACTTTCTATTAAGAGAACACTGATATTGTTTGAGACAATCATTCAGGTGGCGCTGAGATAAGTAGTTCTGCATTATATGCATTTCTATGGAGAAAGGCCTAAAATATTTATTTAAACTGTCAATTTTGTAAAAATAAATTATTAGCACAATGTGACGCAGAACTGAAACAATAAAGAATATTTCTATGTTTTCAAAATTATTTTACTTTTCAATTTTTTTATCTCCCTATCTCTATCCTACAACTATGAAAAAATACTGGTTAATCATACTTGTGGCAGCAGCCGACTCTGCTCCTGCCAAGAACGTCGGATCAAAGATGTGTACCCGAATTATATGTTCGGAGTCGAAGCTAGCTTTTGCTCTAAACGTATAATGTCGGTCTTGTAAGCACCAGGTCCCGAGTTCGAGCCTGGCGACTCTCAATCGCTACATACTCATAATTAGGGAACCTTTAATTTAAAACAAAAATGCCATATACTATGCTTTTTTATTATTCCAACTAACAATAGTTGCTACTTTACTAACACTAGCGACACCTAGATATAATTCTCAAAGCATTATTGCATTTTCAAACGTTTCATCCATAGGAGTTTTATCTCTCTTTCTGACTCTATGATCTAACCAATCATTGTTGAAGACGTTGTTGCTATTTCAAAAGAAGTAATACTTAAATGATTTAACTTTTATTGTTATTGTTGAAAATGCTGTTGTCATTTCAAAAGAAATAATATTTAAAAGATTTAAACAATTAAAAATAAATTTATTATTTAGAGCTCTAATACTGAAGCTATCGTTGAGATTTTGGCTATCGTTAGATTTTAAATAATAATAATAATGATGATAATAAACATAATCTTTATTTTGCAACACAGTAAGTACACTTGCAATCTTATGAGTGAGTACATAACACTGTGGCATGGAACTGCGTAAAAAGGCGCTATAAATAAGTCTGACGATTCCATAGCCCCCAGCCAAACAGGCAATATGCTAGCAAAAAATCAATATCCTAGGGTAATATTCAAAATAAAAGAACGAAACAAGCTAATAGAAAAACAAGTAGTAAAATACAGTACGTTAACAAATGATCTATTTTGACCAGCGAAATAATTTTAAATACTTCTTAAAACTATTTTAAGATGGAAAAGAATTCTGCAATCTCGATCCTAAAGAATTGATGTTTAGATATAAACTGTTAGTACGAGATAAAGGGGTAAAAGTTTATTTCTATTTCGACTGTATTCTATTTTGACGGAGAGTATATGATCCTGGATTCCAAATTTGGAAAAAAATATACCACTGTGCTGATTATAATGATTGTGCTGAAACATAAACAAAGCCAGACGACCGTAGAAAATCTCGGTAATGAACAGAATTTTATAACGTAAACAAATTTCATGCGGATGGAAATTCAAATCAAAGGAATCTTTGAGTAAAGCAATAAATTTATGTTGTTAAATGCGCAGCCTGTTTATCTTTCAATTAGAAAAGTTCCCCAAAATAAAATTGCAATAGAATAAATGAGGGGAAAAATAAACTGTATAGAGCGTAACTAAAACAGTTTTTGTTTAAAACGATAATTTTGTTCCAATTAAACCTATGTTTTTCGTTAATTTGTTACAATTAGGATCAACGTGTTTATTCTATTTTAAGTCTGTCTGCAAGATCACACTTAAGAAATTAATATGAGATGAAAAGATAATACATGAGCCATTTATATGAATGTCTTTGATATCGTGAACATATTTTCACTTTCCCTGCAATACATGGTAATGTATAGGGAAAGTATTGGAATCATGCCGAAAATCGCAACTCGAGTTTTCGACGGATCTACACTTTTCGAGACCTCTAGAATACGAAAACACTATTTGTAGCGTGACGTCTGTGTGTGTGTCTGTCTGTGTGTCTGTCTGTCTGTGTGTGTCTGTCTGTCTGTCTGTCTGTGTGTCTGTGCAATGTATGTATCCACTCTAACTCAAAAACTAATGAACCGAATTTCATAAAACTTGGTAGGTAAGTCACTTGGATGTGACCTTGGTGCTGATTAGTTTTTGGTATGATTCGTAAAAACAGAATCCGCCTTTTTTGCGAAACGGCCCATAAAAATTTCATTTATCCGCTCTAGCTAAAATTTTAATTTACCAAATTTCACAAAATTTGCTAGATAAGTTACTTGTTGGATACTCTGGTGCTGATTAGAATTTGGTACGATTTGGAAAAGAAGAACCCGCCTTTTTTACGTAATGGCCCGCAAAAATTTGATGTATCCACCCTAGCTAAAATACTAATTGACCAAATTTCACAATATTTGGTAGATAAGTTACTTGTAGAATACTCTGGTGCTGATTTGATTTTGATACGATTCGGAAAATAACAACCTGCCTTTTTTACGAAATGGCCCGCAAAAATCTAAAAAAAAAAAAAAAAAAAAAAAAAAAAGACTACGTATGCTAAAATGTATCAATTAAATTCTTGTTTTATGCGCAATTTTTTGACGAGGAAAAGAATATAACACACTCCATTATACTTTAGGAGTAACCTCCAGATATTTGAGATTTCTTCAACTTTTATTACGCCGCTATCGGAAAAATGTCTAATTACCAAATAAGAACAAAAATTGAATTAAAAATGCAAATTTAGTGTTATATTTAGTGCAATTAAACTCAATCTAATGAATTATTAAAGAAATAAATAAAATATGAATTTAAGTCTGCAGGGAATTTAAGTCTGCTGCCCACATCCGATTTTCTTCTATTGTTTTTAGTATTTCAAAGTTATAAAGTTTGGGTTAAGCCAGTCTGTAAAGTTTTGAATTTGGGATAATTAACAAAAGTATGAATATTATTATAAACAGAAAATAAGCTCGCATCAACAACAAAAATTCTTTTACATGCACAAAAAGAAAATATCATATATATATATATATATATATATATATATATATATATATAAATTAGTAAATCCAATGTTAGAATGTATGTAGTAACTCATAATACACTATTCCAAAATTTTCTAATATATATATATATATATATATATATATAAATATATAAATAATCGAACATAAGACTGAGCCCTGTGGGGACACCTGATCATATAGTTTTATGACTAGAGGGTAAATTTTGTAACTGTTCGAATTGTTTGTGACCAGTTGAGTAATTTTTAAATAAAATAGTATTCGTTTTTCCTCTAATACCAGTGCAGTTAAGTTTTGATAAAAGACGTAGGTGATGAATAGTATCAAAAGTTTTTGGCAAATAACGAAAAAACTTCTGAGAACCAAATGTTTAATATTAAGGTTACACCTAGTAGTGTTTTGAGCGATCAATATTGCAAGTTCAGTTCATTTTCGTTTTTGAAACCCAAACTGATTAAAGTGAATAATGTTATTTTATCTAGAAAATCAACAGACCGAACACAGAACAATTGTTAAAAAATCTTAGCAAAAATAGTCAAAACAATAATGAGTCTATAATTTGAAATACCCTTAGTTTCGAAAATTTGAAAAATCGATAAAACATTAACGTTTCTAAGAGTGCTGAATTTGGCCAGTTGAGAAGGTTAAGTATATAATATAACAAAGAGGAACTTAAAATTTTGGTCAAAACGGCCCTTAAAACCTTTGAGTGTAACTCATCATAATCTTGTCCTTTTGTTTTAAGTCAAGGCAAAATTATGAGGATGTTGATGTGGAATAGGCTTAAAAGTATAAGTAATAAAGTAGTTACTAAAGATTTTAGTGTTGTAAATATGTAACTGAAAGTTACATATTTACACTTTTCGAGCTGAGTGAAAGAGCTCGGGAAAAGAGATCCGGGGGGTCGGGAGGGGGTTGAAAAACGTCAGCGAACAAGGAACGGAGCAGCAATGGCTGTATTACGCGTGGGTAGCAGACCTGTCTAAAAAAGCTCTCTAAGTGATCTGAATTCCCGATCAGAGAGCACGATGGCGATCCTGTGAGTTGGTTGGCTTGAAAGAGCTCGCAGAGTAGTATATATTAGTATTGGATGTTGGTGACGACTCTGTATGTTGGTGAGTGAAAGCAAATAAGGCGCAGATCCCCAATGGGTGTATTACGTCTGTGTAGCAGGCGGGACTAAAGACCTTACGAAGCGAGCTCAGCAATCGCCAGGAAGTAAGCTCACAAAGTAAGTTGCGGTGGTGGGCGAGCATCAGCGAACAGGGGGATCATCCCCATGATAATTCACACTGATGCTATTTAATAGTGGTGCTATCACACATACACATTTTGTTGCACACAACTACATATAAACATTTTCGCACACAAATACATATATTTTTAAACACATGCAAACATTTTATATACGCACGCACATGCATTTTCATACATGCACACATATACATTTTCATACATGCACACACATACATACTTTTTCATACACATGTACGCTTATGCACATTTTCATACACACACATATACATAAAATTTTATACACGTATATTTATATATATTTTCATAAACGCAGACACATATATATATTTTTATACACTCACACAAACATACATTTTTACACATGCATATACATACATACATGCATATGTGCATTTTCATACGCGCACACATTAAATTTTTATACACACGCACACATGCATACATTTTTGTACACGCACACAAATACAAAAATAATTTTTTATACACTCACACATGATACATATTTTTATATACACACAAATTTACATACCTTGTCATACACGCACACACAGAGGAATGAGTAAATATTAACTCGCGCATTTTTGCAAAATATCAAATTTATATAACTATGATATGACTAGTTATATAACTATAATTCTATACTCACTTTTTACCTTAATATCTTTTAGTTATGGAAAGTAAAACTTACACTACTTTATCTGCTATGATTTAGATAGCAATCTAAAATTTATAAATACCCCAAAAAATGAATAAACCAAACTGCAGCTAAACAAAAACATTCGTAAATAAATAAAAAATATTGTACCACGGAAGAAACAAGCAATCATTCTCTGAAGATGAATAATTTAAATCCCACTTGCAACATTCTTTGTCATTTCTTTACCGAAAAGTTTTATTCTTGCAGCATATTCGTTTGATCACTTTTTCTTTTTATTTTCGTTTCTTCTTCATAGCTACAGCATAAATAGCTTAATTTGCCTATAAAATTCTCTGGGTCCAACTTCATTCAAAGTTTCTTGGTCGCTCTGTAAGTTGCCCAGAGTATTCGGTGCTTAAAATACCAGTAAGATGTATATATTTTCTGTTTCACAACCGAATTCCTAAATCATGATTGGAGTTTTGCTTCATTACTTCTAATATGCACTTTTTAATGTAGAACCAACTAATATTTAACCACTTTTTGCAAATATCAATCAGCAGATTGTAAAAATACCTTGAAAAATGAATTTTAATATTGAGTTTACAGCTGTTAATAAAATATAGGTTTGTTAGCTAATAGATGGCAGCTAGCAGCATATTTTCTTGCCAGTAAATCTATCAACAATTCTGCATTCCGTCCTGATGAACGCAAAAACGGTTCACAGATTCTAGCAATATGTTTTCTTGCCAATGAAGCTATCAGCAATTCCGCATTCCGTACTGATGAACGCGAAACGGTTGACAAATTCTAGCAGCATATTTTCTTGTCAGTGAAGCTATCAACAATTTATCCTTCTGTACTAATAAACGCAAAAACGGTTCACAGATTTTAGTAACATATTTTCTTGCCATTGAAGCTATCAGCAATTCCTTATTCGGTATACTGATGACCGCAAAAACGGTTCACAGATTTTAGCAACATATTTTTTTGCTAGTGAAGCTATCAGCAATTCCGCATTCCGTACTGATGAACGCTAAACGGTTGACAAATTTTAGCAATATATTTTCTTGTCAGTGAAGCTGTCAACAATTTCTCCTTCCGTACTGATAAACGCAAAAACGGTTCACAGATTCTAGCAACATATTTTCTTGTCATTGAAGCTATCAGCAATTCCGTATTCCGTATTCCGTATACTCATTAACGCAAAAACTGTTCACAGATTTTAGCAACATATTTTTTTGCTAGTGAAGCTATCAGCAATTCCGCATTCCGTCCTGATGAACGCCAAAATAGTTCACAGATTCTAGCAACATATTTTTTCTTGCCAGTGAAGCTATCAGCAATTCTGCACTCCTTACTAAAGAACTCTAAAACCTGTTCACAAATTTTAGTAAACACACTAGGCCTATATGAAAAAGGGTATTTTATATTCATTAATTGTTAGAATCGTGCCGACTTGCATTCAAAAAGTTCTATTTCTTTTCAGGCTGACGGACTCGTATGCAATACCTCAAAATTATTTGATTCGTTGTTAAGGGTGCCATATCCATTTGCCGGAAACTCTTGCTCGAATTTTTCATCTTGTTACAATAATCGCTAAATATGAAAGAAACTGTTTTTCACCTCTAAACAAATAATTTATTTTTAATCGAACATCAGTTTTTTTTTATTTAATATCTAAACAATTAGATGAACTGCATATTTGTGTTAAAATTATCCTTACTTTATTTTGTCATTTCTTCAGCACGGAACGTGCCATTCTTCTTTCAGACTTTTCCCCTTTTATTTTCTCATTTATTACTCAACCTGTTTACAGTCTTGCCACATTTTTACCTTTATTTGCATACAAAATTCACCGGATCTCAGTTTTTTTTCTTTTCTTCGGTCGCCGTGTGAGTTACTCTTTCTGCTTAGCAACTTAATACAGAAATGATGGTACGAATTCAATTTTTCTTCGCTTGAACATATTAAAAACATTGGAATGAATTTTTTTTTGTCGTTTACTGTAAAACTATTGTGTTTATTCTAAAACAGGGTCAATCCCTAGGGAACGTTTGTGAATGCAAACTCATTCTTCTCACCCACGCATCTGTAACATATTAAATTTCGACCTATTGTTAAATTCTGAAATACCATCGAAATTTCATTTTCCGCGTTCGTTGTATTTCCTTAATTTTGAAATAATTGAGAGGACGAATTACAATTGTAGAAGTAGTAAGAAAATCATCGCTAGTCCTTTAAAAAGTTACCGAGTAATATGCTTAATTAAAATGAGAATTAGAAGAGGATAAACTTACAAACGATTTGTATAAAAATATATATTACGGCAAATACATGTAATATAAGTGGACCATAAGTCATGCCGTATGAAATCAAGACAAAAAATACATTTTCAACACGAGCCCCTTGATTTTTTTATTCAAACTTGGCTTTTTTTGTTGTTGTTGTTGTTGGCAATTCAAATATAAAAATCTATACACAAAATAAAAAAATCTGATGTGGGCAGCACATGACTTTCCCTGCAGACTGAAATTCATTTTTTCTTTATTTCTTTAATAATTCTTTGAATTGAGTTTAATTGCACAAAATAACACTAAATTTGCATTTTTAATTCAATTTCTGTTTTTATTTGGTAATTGGGCATTTTTCCAAAGGCGGCATAACAAAAATGCGAAAAATCTCTAATATCTCGAGAACGGTTAGTCCTAGAGTAATAGAGTTGTTCTTATTCTTTTCCTCTTCAAAATTTACGTATAAAACAAGCATTTAATTAATACATTTGGACATACGTAGTCTTTTTTTACATTTTGGCTATTTTTGCGGGTCATTTCGTAAAAAAAGGCAGATTGTTCTTTTCCGAATCGTACCAAAATCTAATCAGGACCAGAGTATCCCACAAGTAACTTATCTATAAAATTTTGTGACATTGGGTCATTAATATTTTAACTAGAGTGGATATATGAGATTTTTACGGGCCATTTCGCAAAAAAAGTCGGGTTCTTTTTTCCGAATCGTACCAAAAACTAATCAACACCAGGGTCGCAATCAAGTGATTTACCATCCAAATTTTATGAAATTCGATCCATTGGTTTTTGAGTTAGAGTGGATACACACATTGCACAGACAGATACACAGACAGACAGACACACACAGACGTCACGCTAAAAAGCTAAAAATAGTATTTTCGTATTCTATGGGTCCCAAAACGTGTAGATCCGTCGAAAACTCGAGTTGCGATTTTCAGCATAATTCCAATATTTTCCCTATACATTACCATGTATTGCAGGGAAAGTAAAATGGCACTAAAACATTAAAAGTTTTGTTTGCATAATTTAGAACGTGAATATACGTAATGAATATATTTTGAACCTTGTCATTTTATATCCTTTCGCGATTCTATTTACAGTATTGGTTCGCTATCTGGCCTTCTACGATGGGTATTTGACACTCCAAAGCGCTATAGACATATTACCTTGTGTATTCTTGTCCTAAATTGTGAAAATAAAATTTTTAATATTTTAAAGCTTTTAATCTGATGAACTATATACAATTTCAACTTTTTGGGTATATTATTTGTTTGATTACATCCATCAGAAGATCATAAAATAATGCCTGCGTGATAGTGTTCCTCTTTAAAATCCTGTAACTAGACCTCATTGAATTTATAGGGTCGCTTGAAAGGGGATAAAAGTTGAAAATGTTGCGTCACACAGTAAGTCTAAAGGAGAACAAATCGGGGCGATTATCTACAAATTCGACTTATTAAAGAATCGGAAATCGCCCCCTTCGAAATGCAGGGCAGCTTCAAATAACACCGTACAGATACGTTTCTTGCAAAGTCTGGCTTCAGTTTGGAATCCGCCCCTGCAGCATGAATCAACAATCGAGAGAAAATCCTCGAGTCGAGGGGAAATTTGATTCCAATTTTCCTTATTTTGTTAGTTTTGTGCGTTACCTCTATTCTAAATATCTTCATGGACATTGCAGATAATTGCATTTCTTTAAAATTTAAACTAGTTACGGTACAATGTAAATTTTATAATTGAACTTTTTCCTTAGGAGACCCTATAAAAAATCTGATGTGGGCAACACATGACTTTCCTTATATAATGCAATGAATTTACTACTTTTACAGCTGAAAATAACGTTATTCTTATAGTAGGTACTTATATTCTTCCCATGATATTTAATTTTCTTTCATTGATTTAGCGTCATTTTTATCCATTTGGCGAGATTTCTGTTAATTTAGCAGCAATTAAAAATGTCGCCAAGTTGGTGACATTCCGCCAAATTCGTTGCCAAAATCTCGCCAAGCGTTATGGACGGAGGAATAAGTTATTCTTCCAGCAGATAAATGGCTATTGGAGTTCAAATACAAAAGTATTACTCAAAGTATATTTTTTCATGAATGGAACGAGCTAGATCCACGAGAATGATGTCACCCAATTTATCTCATGGTATTACATATGAAAAGTGAACATGTTTCTCAATAGGAAATATTTTTATTTTTAACACTTTACAACATAGTTGAAAAGTGTTTATGACTTTGTTCATTCTGTCTGTCTGTCTGTCCGTTAGCACGATAACTGCCGTAAAAATGACTTTATGAAAATGAAATTTTAGTATGTTTTTCAGACGGTCTGTGGGACTTATGGGAATATAAATAAATAATATCACCCAATTAATTTTTTATTGAACCCGGGTTGAAAAAATGAAATACATTGAACCCTATGGGACCTAATTTTTCAAAACTTTTTTTAAGCAAATTTAAAATTCACAAATTGCTTTGAAATTTTTAGGAAATATTCAAATTATCCCATAAAATATATATAAAAAATTTCAATAAAATATGTTATGTAGTTTTTTAATTAAAAATTATTTAATATACAAAAATAAACAAATTCAATTAAATTCTGACTTTTGGGATATCCTCCAGAAAGAAACAAGAAAGATCAATCATGCATAAAGTATTGATTATGAAACACTTTCCAACTGCAATGCAATTTTATTTAAAGGTCTCTGAAATGCAATACATGCAGCAGTCACATTATTTTTAATAATCACTGCACTACAATAATTTATTATACTTGGAAATTTAAAACTTCATTAAAAGAGGCTATAAATGCTATAAATTGTTTGCTTCTCTATGAAAAATCATTCACATCACTTATATTCCTGACTCCAGAGCTAAACAATTTTAAGTGATAAAAATTCAGCGATTTTTATACAAATCGCCTTACAATTGCTTGATTTGGGACGAGATAACGCCACTTTCGTAGCATACTTCCCATTATATTTCATCTAAGTCCCATTTCTTTCAAGGTTTACTCTACCGCGCGTCCTAAGATGTTTCAGTTTCACATCAAATTACAGGAATATTTATATCAGACAGTGACAAATTTAACATTTCAGATGACGTCATACCATTTGATCCCGATAGATAATAGATATCATAAAATAAAATTTTAGAAGCCTTTCCACCTTCCTCGAGCTCCTTGATCGGAACAAAGCCCAACCAAAGGCGATCCAGGTTTTAGACCCGGTCCTAAGTCCAATGCTGCGTTCTTATAACCTTCATATCGCTAAACATGTCGATGCGCCTTTTTGGCACTATCGCTGTACAATATTTCCAGGCGGCTGCGCAACATCAATGACGTTTGCCATGTTTCCTTACGTGGCATATAATGCCATAACGTTACTGGAATAACACAGCGATGACATGGGTTATTACTATAATGTAGGATGCAAATAACTTTGCACCCCATTATGAGATATAACACTAGACTTTGGTCCAAACATATTTTGATGGGTCTAGCATTTTATATCATTTGTGATGAATGTTTAAAAAAATCCGGAAGTTAAATATTTAATATATTTGCTTGCAAAATGAAATTTAAACTTTATAAATAATAGGATGTTACAACAATGACCGCCAAGCTACTTTGACAATAAACGTATATCATTTCATTTATTTACAGAATAAGGCACCTGCAGAAAAGCGTCTGAAAATTAAACGTGCACAATTTTGATTGCTAGTAATAAATTAAAATATATATATATATATATATATAACTTTATAAACACGAGCATTTTGATTCCAAAATTGCGAGGAAAAGGTGAAAATGGAGATAAAACAAGAAAGATCAATCATGCATAAAGCATTGATTATGAAACACTTTCCAACTTCAATGCAATTCCATTTAAACATCTCTAAAATACGATACATTCCTCGGTAATATTTCAAAAATTATCACAATACTACTTTAATTTATTATATTTGAAAAGTTAAAAATTCATCGAAAAAAATGAACTTCATTCAAATGACGTCAGTTAAATATAAATCGCCTGGCACCTCGGTAATGTTTTTAACATTATCATAATACTACAATAAGTTACTATATTTGAAAACTTCATCAAAAACAAATGAAATTTATTCAAATGATGCAATCGAAATATAACACGCCTGGCTCTCTCTATAAAAGCAGCATTTCATTCATAAACATTTTCCCATTCATTACATTCATCACAATACTATAATAATTTATTTTATGTAAAAACTTAAGATCATGGAGGAACAAGTAATTAAACTCTATGCTTAAAATTCATCGAAAAAAATCGTCCTTTTCTCTGTAAAGTCAATGAATATTTCATTCATATCAGCTACGCAGACTCCATGGGCTAAATAATTTTGCGTTAAAGAAATGCAGTAATTTTACTATAACTCATTCTACATATTTTCCTGTTAACATTTTCCATAAGTGAAAAATAGGCTTTGTTGTAGAAATAATCAAATCTGGATGATCATTATTTAAGCTCCAATATATTCTAATTGCGTTGTTTCAGTGTTGTTGAAACCCAGACCGTCCGACCTACCAGAAAGGTGTAAGGTAACTGTTTGGACGGTCGGGAAGTGCCACCCAATTTAGACCGGAACCCAGTGGGGGAGGCATCCACAGGGACCGTACCCTCCTTCCCCTACCACCAACCTCTCGGAAGGACTTTCGGACCCACATGTTTAACGTGATCGTACTCCGCATGAACACGGCGGCAGTTTTGGCAGTTTCTGGAATCGAACCCGGGCCTACCGAGTGCAACTCCAGCGCGCTAACCAATGGGCTACCGCGCCCAGGCGTTGTTTCAGTGTGTAAATGCCCAGAATTTAAGCAAAAATAAAGTGGTTTTAGGACGGATGCGACATTAGATTAAATATGAATTAAAAAGAACTTTAAAAAATCACGATTTTGAGACAAGATGGATGCCATATTTCATTTTGAAGTGGTTCACGTGATCTTTTCAAATCATGGTCACGTGATCCCTTCATATAAGAGGTGTAATTATTATTTTAATTTTTATTAAAAAAATCTGATGTGGGCAACACATGACTTTCTTTATATAATGTAATGAATTTACTACTTTTACAGTAAAAAAATAGGTTTTTCTTATAGTAGATACTTATATTCTTTCCAAGATATTGAATTTTCGACAATTAGTCGTCATTTTCATTGATTTAGCATCATTTTTATCCATTTGGCGAGATTTTCATTAATTTGGCAGCATTTCAAAAAAGTCGCCAAGTTGGCGACATTCCGCCAAATTCGTCGCCAAAATCTCGCCAAGCGTTATGCACTAAGAAAAAAGTTATTCATACAGCAGATAAATGACTATTGGCGTTTAAATACAAAAGTATTATTCAAAGTATATTTTTTCATGAATGGAACGAGCTAGATCCACGAGAATGATGTCACTCATTTTATCGCATGGTATTACATATGAAAAGTGAACATGTTTCTCAATAGGAATTTTTTTTTATGTGACTTTTTCATAATTTTTTTGAAAAATGTACAATATCTCGAGAACAGTTCATGTTAGCGTTCTAAAATTTATGCCAATCGTTTTCTAATGAAAAATTACATAAGAAATGTCTATTTGCGTAACTTTATTAGCGGTTCTGATTTTTTGACGATTTTTTCAAAATTTTATTCGAAAATTTAGAGGGGTTCTGAACATTCGATTACGTATAAAAACAATAAGCTTCCAGTGTTTACGGATTGTGATTTTTGTACCAAATTTGGTTCATATCGGTCCATTCGTTCGTCAGTTATCGTCTCCACAGGCTCACTGACACACACACACACACATACTTTCACACACACACACACATACACACACACAGACATCACTTCAAAAATGTTTGATTCGTGATCAGGGATGCTTGAAACGTGCTCTCCCGTCGAAAACTCGAATTCGAATTTTCGACCCCGTCACAATACTTTCCTTATACATTATGTATATAAGGAAAGTAAAAATTAGACCCCTATTTCTTTTAGAAAATACCACCCACCAGTAAAGTAAATTATATGAAAGAATTTCGCATTTAATTTATGCAAACTTTCAAATTGGAAGTGTGAAAGAAATTCCATTACGGAAGCCCTCCACATTCTTAGTGGGACAAATAGGGTGATATATTATTATTAATTACTCACATTATGAAAGTCCAGAACAATTCCTCAATTGGTAAAAAAAGCCAATTAAAAATTGACTTTAGCTTGTGGAAATTGTCATCTAAGAACACCCTATTTACCTCACCGCAAATAAAGAAATCACTTAAAATGAATTACCAGAAATTTCTGGTCATCGTGAGATAAAATTAAAAAAATATGCATGCACTGAGTCATAATGAAAACAATATTAATGTAAAAAAATTATTATTATAATCACACCTTCTAGATTAATCAATTTGTTTTATGTTTCATCTCAATTAAAATCTATATATAGCAATTCAATAATATTTAACTTATTATACAAATACTCTCATCAATTTGTGAACCTGGGCCATATTCCCAAAATTTATCATTACATTTTCAAATAATTTATTATTCATGAATTAATATATTTTCATTCTTGTTCATTAACTCATTAAAACATCATATAATGAATTAAAAAGAAACTCGCATGCTAACTTGATCCCTTATTGCAATTTGGTGAGAAAATGTTATTTTTAGTACTTTATGAGGCATACCATAAATACGGCATTCTAAGATTTTTTTTATAACATTGGATTGTAGAAAGGTCCTATAAGTCTATTAGTCATATTTGTAACTTCATTAGAATATTCACTTGGTTGGTCCCTATTGTTGATCTTTCACATCGTTCACTTATTTGTAGCAAGGAATGTTTTAACAGACTATTTTTTCAAAGATTCATACGTCAGCATAACGTTCGATACCGCCTTTGGTCGCCAGTATGACCAATGTCAACAGGAAGATTTTAAAAAATACATAGCTGTGAGTAGTCTTTCGACACCGCTTTTGGTCGCCAGGATGACCAAAATCCTAATTCTAACTGTGGGAAACCATCTAATTCTAACTGTGGAACTCCATTCTAACTGTGGAACTCCATTCTAACTGTGGGAAACCATCTGGCATTTCTGCTGGAATATTCTCGAAAACCCAGCTACACTTGATCTTGGTCTTAGGAATATTATGTTCGTGTGAAAGGAATTCTTGTAAAAAAGAATTAAAAAAAGTAGCGTTTGCTTCAGTCTGTCGTAAAGTAACACAGTCAAATAAAAAAGTGCTGGTTATTAATAAAGTCGAATTTTTGGTATAATGACCTCAATATATTACGTAAATTTTAATTTACTGCAATAGGAAGTATGTTACTAAAACCAACTGCGAAAGCGAGGTCAACTATTCTAAAACACCCTGTATATTGGATGTGACTAAAAAACCTGATGCATCCAGAAGTTGAAATTTTGTAACGTGTTGCATATTGGGACTGACTACAAAACAATCCAGTTCGGTAACTATTGGTGAGGTTCGAGTTAAAGAATGCTTTGAAATGAACTAACCTATGTTTCTGCTGATTCATAAAACTGTACTGTTAAAACGCATCATCCCATGTAAATTTCGAAATATGCTTTCCTATTCGCAAGGCTAATACTTGGCCTAGAACTTCATGGCTTATTGTAAAATGAGGTCTTATTTTGTATGCTTTTCTTTTGTGTCCATTTTTTTCTGATTTTATCCATGTTTTATGTTTACGTGCATTTTCTTCCAATTTTATCCAATTCCTTTTCCTTCCTCTCGCCAGGGGACACCACCGCTGCTTTATTCTGTTTAAACTGTTTTCTGCACGTGGATTAGTTCATTTGTTGGGTAGTTCTTGACTTACTCTCATTGCTGAAGAATGTGGAAAGTTTCTTAATCGTTGCTATATTTCCCGATTCTTGACGAAGGTCCTTTTTGTAGAATGACAATCACACAATCAATCAATCCGAAAAGTGGTTCATTTTCTAAGTATTTTATTCTATATACACTAACTACTTTACACTACGCTAACAATTAGTATATACACTTTGTACAGTATTAATCCAATGTCCGGTAATCGGTTCCGAAGAAATGTACGCGCGTACTTCATCTTACAAATTTCGATTTATCTCTAATAATTACAGTTCAGGAATTTCTATCGCTATTCGATAGATGGCGTTTTCAATTTGAGCCAATGGTTTTGAGTCGGATTCTCAACTAAGAAAGCCCACCCTGTGTTTTTTAAACAAACCTATTCTAACGGCATTTTACTTACGTAGCATTTTGCGCTGCGATCTAATTATTTATTATCATTTTTCCTTGTATTTTTTGCTCGTTCTATATTTATAATTACTGTTCATCGAATATCCTGTTGGGATATGCAGGGATAAAAGGAAGTATATCAATAAAAGATTCCACCACCTCTTTTCTTTATCATATTACTTTCCTTATATACATAGTATAATGTATAAGTAAAGTATTGTGACTGGGTCGAAAATTCAAATTCGATTTTTCGACTGAGAGCACATTTCCCTGAGATGTCTTTGTGGGGGGGGGGGGGGAGTCTATGGAGACGATATCTCACGAACGAATGGAGCTATTCGAACGAAATTTGGTAGAAAAATTACAATCCATGAATACTGGAAACTTATTGTTTTTAAACTTAATCTAATATTCAGAACCTCCCCCACGTACATGTTCGAGAGAAATTTTGAAAACATCATAAAATCAAAACCATTACCGCAGTTACGCAAATTGTCATTTCATATGTAATTTTTTATTAGTATTTCTTATGTAATTTTTTATTTGTTCCTTTTAATTAAGCTAACATTGTTGGAATTAAAAAATACCTCACTCATTTCACAAGTATGCCAGAATTTCTTAAAACACAGAACTAAAAACTTAAGCCAATTTTTATCTTTAATGCCAAACTTTTAAGAATTTATGCAGTAGGTCTAACACAAAAACAGATATTTCATTCTGTCGAGAACTGTTCTTTATGTATTCCAATACCACTCACTAAATTTTTTTGCAGATTTCAAACCCTAGTACTGTTTGTTCTAAATATCAATATTTTATCAACTTTTTTCCAGCTTTCACCGATGTAGAAAAATATGTTACTGATACACAAAAGGAAAACTTTGGGATATATTATTTCCTCAAGAATTTGAATACGCAATGTATTTCGACAATGTAAAAGTGTCAAGAACATTATAAAAGATTTAAATATTCTACTATAGGAAGAAAATCTAATAGACGTAAATTTTCCTTTAGATTTCTTTAGAAATATACAATTTTAAATATCAGAAGAATATATTTAAATATGTTTTATTCTACAACTCGCTTTGTGAAACGGATTCGATTGTTTGAAAGGAATATTTGAGAAAGTAATTTATCTGTACAATTCGCATTCTGAGCCGATTTAATATTTTCCCCGCCAAAATATAATTCAAAACAGTTTTAAGGAAAAACAATACATTTCACTTTTTCCATCATATAACGATGTATAAGGAACATACCTGTATTACAGTGTAGTCAAAAATTGAAATTATAGTTTTAAATGAATGTATACGGTTTAGCTTTCCGAGGATTTTAGCGACTTTGCTCCATTAAAAATTGAACACAAATCACAAAATAGAAATAAAAATTATTTTAAAACCTCAATTTGCTGTAATTTTAAATAGATGACCATCCCTTTGTTATTTTACACCATAAAATTCAAATCGATGTACATGCAAAAGGAAAAAAATAAGTTTAAGCCTGTAGGTAAGGCCTTGTGCTGCCCGAATAAGGTATTTTATATTATAGCATAAGAAAGTAAAAATGTATATTTCACCAGTGCATTACATAGAGGAAATCGCCAAATAATGTAAAAATATAAAAAGATTTGGCTTTCATTTCTTTCAGCTTTTACGATTATTTCCGTGATTTACGACGTAAAAAATAACATCTTAATATTCTAAAAAAAAAACACTTCATTACACAACAGCATATAAAAATTGAATAAGTTATCAACCGGTTTTAAAGAAAAAAGTATCATTTTTTTGTCAGAATAAATAAGATAAAGTAACAGTAGCAAGAAAAGCAAGATGGCGTTCATGTCGACAGACACAATAATTCCACATTTAGGTTCAATCGCGTGTTCTTTCGATTTCATATAAACTTCGTAAGTCAATTTATTGAACTTTTTATTGTCGTACAATGAACCTCACGTTCCAGACGTTTGATTAACAGCACTTGACTTG
The DNA here is from genome assembly GCA_951213105.1 of Amaurobius ferox. Lineage (NCBI taxonomy): Eukaryota > Metazoa > Arthropoda > Arachnida > Araneae > Amaurobiidae > Amaurobius > Amaurobius ferox. The sequence goes on along the minus strand of OX578134.1, from coordinate 163,361,903 downwards.
TTAAGTCAAGTGCTGTTAATCAGAACCGAAGATAATTAGTTACCGAAGATAATTAATTGATAAATTAATTATCTTCGTTTCAAACCGATATAGAGTTTTGATTATCCAGGTCCCGATTATTCGAGGTTACGTGCTATCCGAGCTAGCTCTTTTTTCAGTAAATCATCAGTTTTTCTGGTGGAATAACATCAACTTACGGGAAGTACTGGAATTTATTTTTCAATTAAAGCGAGGAAAATAATGAAGATAATCTTACATTCATAAGATAGTAAAAATCCTACTAATTTCGAAATCCATCACAGCAGATGATATTCAAGATTAGATACATAAGGATGAATAACAAGAGATGACCAATGCTGTGATTATAAATTTAAAAACTGAGGGAATACAAGAGAGTGAAGAAGAAGAGGAATATGTGCGTCTAGGAGGAGTCTTTACTATTTCACCTAGGAAGAACGCAGAGTCCAGTTCGACGATAAAAGCTTGCAATCTCGCCCCTAAAGCTCAACAGAGCGTCAGCTGGCCAGTTCGGAAATCCAAGGTTCGATTCCCGGTTGGGACAGCAAGGCGCTTTACAATGGCGCCTGAACAAATGAACCCTTTAGGTTAGTGCAAAGATGTCGGAGATCTGAAAGTGACCCTAGTACGACTAGTGAAGATTCAGTGGTCTCTGGAAGATTGAGCGTTGATTTCAAATTGAGAGGGTAACGACCATGCAGGATACTAACCTGGATAAAAACAGTAGTAGCAAAAGGTTAACCTGAGATAAAAATAGCAGGGGGTAATCAGTCAGATTTTCAGTTGCCCGGCAATCTGGCGTTAGAGGGTGACGAATGCAAAGCCCATTTCGACAATAAGAGCTTGCAATTTCGTCCCAGTAACTCAACGGTAGAGAGTCGGCTGGCCAGTTCGGAGATTCAGGATTCTATTCGCGGTTGGGCAGCAAGATTCTTTACAAGAACTAAATGCTTTTGAGACCTCACTACGATGCATTAAATATGTACTCCCTAGTATGTACTAAACGAATAAATAAATAATGACATATGTATATTGTACATATTCTTTTCCTTTCAGTACATATTTCCTTAATGGAAAGAATAAGGAAGATCTTAGATGGATATGTAATTTTTTTTTTCTAAATTGCATAGTGCAGTATGTGACCATTTTCTGTGTTAAACGAATTTGATGGTGTCACCAAATGCATTCAATTTATAGGTGTCACTGATGCCAACTGGAAAAAATAAACTTAAAAAAAATTTAACAAAATTTCCAGAAACATTGAAAAAATATCAATAAAATATTATTTTTGTACAACCAATTTAGAATATAATTTATCTATAAAAACCGATAGAGTAGATTAATTAAATATATTCTTAAGATTTTAGTGCTGTGAAAGTGTGAAATTAAAAATAGCGACCACAATAGAATGGCAAAAATTGGAAGCGAAAATATTATATTCAATACATTTTCTACAACTTTGCAATTGGATTTTTCCTTCTATCTCTCTTTGTTGCCGGATTAGTCATACTAACTTTCTAAATTCTCTACTAGAGGAGCTGCAATCCCTTTTATTTGGTCGGGCTTGATCACTATATAAATAGACCTGACATAAATAGACCATATGTAAATAGGCCTGATATGTACACTCATGGACCTTTCCTTACAAAGTTATTCGGGTGCTCAAGAATCTTCCTGGGAGCCCAAAACACTAAGGCTCCTAAATATACAGACCGTCATTTTAACTCCAATCGGTCCAGTGAGTTACCGTCTGCCTGTGCTATAGAGCATGAGCACAAGCTTAAATGAACAGCCTGCTTAGCAGAATGCTCAGAAACATAAGGGTAAAAGGATATTATTTTTACCATAGCGAATTTAGAATACTTGAATAACAATATATCTGTGAAGATTTCATTTGCTAAAGTGCACTTTAAGTGAGTTTAAATGAATGTACACTGCTACTCATTTTTACCGCAATCACTAGCTAGCGTTCTAAAGATGTACAATTTAATAGGAAATTCTGTAGTGTATATGCGAGTGAGAAGCGATAGGTACATAACGAATTTTCTTAAAAAGCTCGTGTATATATTTTATTGAAAGTGAATATTTTATTTTCCGGTCAATTAAAAATATCCATCAAAGAAAATAAATTGAGCCATAACCTACTAAAATTAATGGTTAAATGATTATAAATTTCTAATGCAGCCGTTTCTAATGCAGAAATGATGTACATTTCCATACTACTAAGCATACTAGTATTTTGTTTTGGAAATGTAAGGGCAAAATTCTTCGTGTGACGTCACGTGCCCATGATCCGTGCGCATGTTACACATGGCTGATACTTGATATACAGTTTAGCTGTAAAATAGATGCTTCTGCTTTCAAAAGATTATGTCAATTAATCAAGAAAGCAGTCTAGAATGTTTTGATTTTTGATGAGCCCGAGAACGTAACCCTAGCGACTATTCAATGAACTCCCGGGAAAATAGCACGTGATATCTACGTCAGGCGTGAATTTTAGCAGACCTCATTGCGTTCATATCTTCAACTGGGAGTCGAGATGGCCGCTATTGCGCTACCTGGTATATTCAGGAGCCCTACTATAGATGCTAAAACACTAGAAACAGTAATAAGCCAACATAAGAGGAGTATGCAGTGCCGTTACGTCTACAAAAGTGTAGCCCTTTTCATTAAATTTCAAGTACCTAAAGAGTTTCTATTCAATATTATATTGATGAAATCTGAAGGACCTTTAAACATGACGTTGATTAAATGAGGTACGTTTAAAGAGGGGTAGTGCGTTGATTTCGGACGGAGCCTCAACAAAACCCTCGGTTAAATATTGAAAGGGCGAAACATTATGGGGATAATTATTTTGACGGGATATTTGGAAAAATGAATAAACATTTTTGTGGTAGAAACGTTATTTTCTCAGTCTAAATATATAAAGTAATTATTTCTCGAAAATGTTATAATTCGATGTTTAGACGGAAAAAATATTTCAAGATCTGAGCACATTTGGAAATGCGCCCGGCCGTATGTGTGTATCTGTGAAGTGGGGACAAGAAGAAATGCACGTACAGATAGCTAACATTTTATGCATAGTCTAGAACGAATTACCCAGCGTTGCCCGAGTCCTAAATAAACACTCGCTTACAGATACAGATAACACCATTCAATTTCCAAATCGTATGTTTTGAACTAAAATCACTCTCGCGACGCATATATTGATTTGGTTATCCAAACTCCTACTTACTATGGTTGTACCTCCGTCCCACCCATACTGGGGACGGGCCATTGTGTCGTAGAACCCAAACGTCACTTCTCTTCCCGTACATCCTATTTTCTTTACGCTATCGCTATAATGTCATTATGGTTATTTTGCTGGATATAATATTTTAACAAAGCCAACGGCTGTATCGTGCTGAAAACACCGGTTCCCTTTAGATCATCGAAGTTAAGCAGCATGGAGCGCGGTTAGTACTTGGGTGGGTGACCACCTGGGAATACCGCGTACTGTTGGCTCATTAGAGTCGACGTGGTGGCCGAACGGTCAAGGCGAGCGTTTCCAGCGATTGATCGGCCGCCACGTTGTGGTTTCGAGTCTCACGTAAGACATGGATGTTTGTGTTGTTGGGCGCAATGTGTTCCCACCCCCACTGGTGAGCTGGGACAACGTCTTTAACGGCTAAGAGGTTCACTGTTCTGGCCGATGTATAGGCGAAGATGAAAGAGTCAATGCCTGGCCATTGGGAAATATATATATATAGAATATATATAGAAATATATATATATATATATATATATATATATATATTAACGAAGTAGCAATCAAGTAAGTGTTATATTTTAATATGTATAACAACGCAGATTTCCTTTTAGCAATAATCTAACATCATTTCAAGATTATTTTATATGAAATTCAAGTATTACTTACAAAAATATCAAATTTTTATCAATCGTGTATAAAAGTAGGACACATTAAAAGACTGCATATTTTGCTAAACATCGGAAAGGCTAGATGAACACAATGAAGTTTTTGCCATTTATAAAATATCAGCAATACTTTCCAGTGTTTTTCTGGCCAAGAATTTGTAAAGATTTCTATATGTAAAAATTATCTATATGTAAAATCTATATGTAAAAATTATATTGCATGTGTAACTGATCAATTATTTGCCAATCTTTATAACAATTCATACTAGCATCTTTTTTACACAAACCACCCCATATATGGTAATAAATAGTTACACAATGCAGGCATACACACATGTAGAAAAATATTTTAACTAATTTTGTATGTACTTTTGGACAAACTTTCATTCAACAAGCTCTCTTTTGTAGAAGTAAGTAATTTTGTTGTGATATTCAGTTTCTGTTATCATTTATGTTAAGCAAGACTTACTTGATCCAGCTTTGAAAGAATCAATGAGTTGGCCATTGATTTTATTGTATAACATTTGCACATGACAAGGGTATGTTTGAAAAATTAACTGAATTGTCATCTCCGTTAACAATTGTTTATCAGTTATCAAGTCACTCACCACAGGAAAAACAGCATGGTTATTTTGCACCATTCTAGACAGCATTTCAAGCAAAACACGTGTTCTGTGTATCATATGACTACATAACAGTGAATGAGAAAATCCTTGGTCATTCTGGTTATAACTGTTCTGTGACTGAAACACGTTCTTAAATGGCAGTTCTTATGAAAAAGTTTTTGAATTCTCTGATCATGACTGGTGGTCACCTGTTATAATTGCAGAAACTCTTCAAGTGTCTCCCAAATATTATCATTTTTCGTTAGATTTTGTCCAGTGGTATGCAGTCCATAGAAGCAATGCAAGCATTGCTTACCTAACATCAGTTTAAAAAAAATCTGATGTGGACAGCACATGACTTTCCTTATATGAATACATTGAATTTACTACTTTTACAGTAAAAAAAAATAGATTATTTTTATAGTAGTTATTTATATTCTTTCCAAGATATTGAATTTTCGTCAATGAGTCGTCATTTTCCATTTCGTTATCATCAATGAGTCGTCATTGATTTAGCGTCAATTTTATCCATTTGGCGAGTTTTTCGTTAATTTAACAACATTTAAAAAAGTCGCCAAATTGGCGACATTCCACCAAATTCGTCGTCAAAATCTCGCCAAGCGTTATGAACGAAGAAATAAGTTATTATTACAGCAGATAAATGACTATTGGCGTTCAAATACAAAAGTATTACTAAGTATCTTTTACGTAAGTATCTTTTTTCATGAATGGAACGAGCTAGATCCACGAGAATGATGTCACCAAATGTATCGCATGGCATTACAAATGAAAAGTGAATATGTTTCTCAATAGAAAATATATTTTTTTAATTTTATATGACTTTTTGATAATTTTTTTGAAAAATGTGCAATATCTCTAGAACGGTTGATGTTAGCGTTCAAAAATTTATGTCAATCGTTTTCTAATGAAAAATTACATCAAAAATGTCTATTTGCGTAACTTTATTAGTGGTTTTGATTTTTTGACGACTTTTTCAAAATTTTACTCGAAAATTTAGGGGGGTTCTGAACATTCGATTGCGTATAAAAACAACAGGCTTCCAGTGTTTACGGATTGTGATTTTTGTACCAAATTTCGTTCGAATCGGTTTATCGGTTCGTCAGTTATCGTCTCCACAGACTCAGTGACACACACACATACACATACTTTCACACACACACACACATGCTTTCACACGCACGCACACACACAGACATCACTTCAAAAATGTTTGATTCGTGATCAGGGATGCTTGAAACGTGCTCTCCCGTCGAAAACTCGAATTCGAATTTTCGACCCCGTCACAATAATTTCCTTATACATTATGTATGTATGGAAAGTAAAAAAAGTAGAAGATTGGAATTCATGTACAAATAGGTTCAACAGTACAGTCAACCGTCCCATAATGTGATTAACACTAGAATGACTGATATTTTGAACTATCTAGAACGATGGGCAGCGGTCAATTTGACCGCCATAGAAAGAGTTCAACATACCTTTAATTCAAAACCAAAACATCATAGTTACAGCATTTAAGATGTTTCTTCGACACATTTTTTGCAAAGAAAATAAGAAAAGTCGTAAAATTTCAATGGGTTGGGATTACTTGTTTTGGAGGAATCGTTTCTTAAAATAGTTATGCGGTCAAAATGACCGCTTCCGTCGTTCTATTGTTAATTCATGCCGCTTTTATTATGAACACAGTCTTACAGTCATACGAATTTTCAGGAAAACTGGTAGCGACATCTCCAAAATTGGAAATCAAAACCCTTAGTGAATCCCCCCTCCCGACGCTGAATCCATATCAGTCATCATCTAAGCTCTATCTATAGCCAGTCCTTAGAAATAGATGTTTCAAGGAATTTGTTTTGAATCGAAAGTGAAAAAATAAAAATAAATAAATAAAACTAAAATGAAATAAAAACAAAAACAGAAATGGAAATCTTTAGTATATTCCCAACCATCTCCCGAATGTAATGCTGAATTCATATCAGTCACCATCTCAGTTCTATCTATAACCAATCTTAAGAAATAAAGTGTCAAAAAACATTTTTTTAACGGGAAGTGGAAAAAGAACTGAAGGTGGATATCCTTAGTTTCATATACATAATGTATAAGGAATATATACATAATGTATAAGGAAAGTATTGTGACGGGGGTCGAAAATTCGAATTCGAGTTTTCGACGGGAGAGCACGTTTCAAGCATCCCTGATCACGAATCAAACATTTTTTTAGGTGATGCCTGTGTGTGTGTGTCAGTGAGTCTGTGAAGACGATATCTCACGAACGAATAGAGCGAGTTGAATGAAATTTGGTACAAAAATCACAATCCGTGAATACTGGAAGCTTATTGTTTTTAAATGTAATCGAATGTTCAGAACCCCCCCTAAATTTTCGAGTGAAATTTTGAAACAATCATCAAAAAATCAAAACCGTTAATAAAGTTACGCAAATAGACATTTCTTATGTAATTTTTCATTAGAAAACGATTGACATAAACTTTAGAACACTAGCATGAACCGTTCTCGAGATATTGCACATTTTTAAAATAAATTTATCAAAAAAATCCCATAAATTAAAAAAATATATATTAACTGTTGAGAAACATGTTTACTTTTCATGTGTAATATCTTGCGATATATTGGGTGGCATCATTCTCGTGGATCTAGCTCGTTCTATTCATGAGAAAATATACTTTGAGTAATGCTTTTGTATTTGAATGCCAATAGTCATTTATCTGCTGTAAGAATAACTTATTTCTTCGTCCATAACGCTTGGCGAGATTTTGGTGACGAATTTGGCGGAATGTCGTCAACTTGGCGACTTTTTAAATGTTGCCAAATTAACGAAAATCTCGCCTAATGGATAAAAATGACACTAAATCAATGAAAATGACTAGTAATTGACGATAATTCAATATCTTGAAAAGAATATAAATATCTACTTAAATATAAGAAAAACCTATTTTTTTATTGTAAAAGTAGTAAATTTATTGCATTATATAAGGAAAGTCATGTGTTGCCCACATCAGATTTTTTTATGGGTGGATATATATTCTTGCAACAGAGTATATTTCTATGGAAAGAAAATAAAGTTTAAATGACTCTATACAATTACCAATATTCTTATGGAGAAGAAACTAACAAAAAGTTTTTGTAGGATTTCAACATTTTAAAATTTTACAGACGAAATTTTAAAAACGCTATTCTGTTTTGCATTTCATCATGTTGGCTAGACAGTGAATTATGGACTTGGCAATATTTAATTACGATACAGTTCAAACGATTTTGCAATTCATAATGTCCCCCTAATGAAATTTAAATGATTTAGAAACAGAACACACCGTTTAATGAACCATTGATATTCCGACGAAATTGCTTTCAAATAGTCTTCATTAAATGCAACTCAGTATAGGATTTCCATGATTGATATAACTTTAAAATGTGTGTAGAATGTTATAAATTCTGTATTAGCGTTTCTAGTTTCTTGCAGTAATGTCTATTATGCTTCACTGCAATTGGCCCTAACTTAAACACAGATATACTTCGGACAAAGCAGTACAGCAAAAGTACTATGTCTACTTATTTGCATAGCTTAGTTGCCACGTGTCAATTATACGTCCATTAACTAGACGGTCACCATAGTAATGGAATCCCGTTTGGATATCAATTTATAATACTTTGTTCGTGTCAAAAATTTTGTTGTACTAATATTCTTACTGTAATGTTTTCCTTGAAGCAACCATTTCTCAGAATATGCTACAGAGATGAATGATATAGATTCAGGGTCAAATTTTGGAGAATATAGTAATATTCACTAACGATTTTCAATAACGAGGTAGTTTCACTGACAAAAGATAAAGAGGCCGCTTATCATTTTGCTTCAGGTTAAGCTGAAAATTTAACAAATTTTTATTTTTATTTTTGTAAATAAATATATATTTAGAAATGGTTCTAAAATAGGTTTCATGGGATATTTTTTCGTTACGCATTTCATATAGTCCCAAAGGCTAAGTCGAAAACAGAGACCACTTAGCCTTTTAAATAAGGTTAAGCTGAAAATTTCCCATGCTTTTTTGTTGTTGTCGTTGTTTGTAAATAAATAGATTTAAAAATGGTTATAAAATAGGTTCCATGAAGGTAATAATTTTTCACTACTCATTTCATATAATCACATATTACATCATAACAAAGAGGCAATGCAAGTTTTGCTCTGCGAGAGAGCCTCCAAATTCCTATAAAACCATAATACATCTTTTAAAAAGTCTTTTTTTTTATGACCTCAATTTTTACAGCCCTGGGTTAAAGCAGAAGCCTCTAAAACTGCTAAAGATTTAAGGTAATCAATCTCACAATTATGTGCCCGAAACTCAAATACATAAATTCGAAGTTAGGTAAACATAAATAAAAATAAAAATAAATCTATTTAACATGAAAATTGTCAGCAATATATTAATATTTCGGAAAACATTGTATTATGATTCAATAATAAATCATTTAGTTCTTAATCGTAGTGTTCTTATATATATGCAAATAAAGTGTATTCCAAGGATGTAAATATGTAATATATAAACTTTAAATTTAATCTTCAACTCAAAATGTCATACAGAAGTAAATTTTAAAGTAATTTCAGATGTCTAAGAACAGAGTGTATTAGTTGCCATAGTAACATTTCGCCAAACAGTAATAAGCCAACTCAATATCCATTTCGGAAACGAGTTGCATTTTTATTAAAATATGAAACAAATACGAGTAGAATTTGAATTTTAGCTTTAGAAATTGATTCATTTTATTTTCAGCGATTTCTTTTTTTTTTTTTGCGTGTCCCAGAATTTCAGTTTTTAGTTATATATCACTTATATCGTAACAATTTCATCAAGACAATTCAATATTGGTAAATGTGATATATATTTTTTTATAAAAATAAGATACAAACACGAGAGCAATTCAAGGAGATTTTCGGATTTTTAAGATTCGGAAATTGGTTTCAGACGCATGCTTCCAATTTGAAAATTTGTTAAAATTAAGCTCAAAATTATTTCATTTATCTCATCATGAAAAATAGGGGGTCCAAACTTTTATACGGTTCCTTGAACACAAAATGTTCAGTTAGAAAATGGTCGGATGCAGAGTTCACTAGTCCAAAAGAAAAAAAGTCTGCAATTGGGGGGGGGGGGGAGGGGGGAGTTCCAAAAATATCTAAAAATTCATTTAGTTTTTAGAATTTTCGGAAATTTCACGCAACTCCTCAAATTTTCAACTAAACTTTTAATAACTCAAATTTCTAAATCAAATATTAGCTTTGGGATGAGCTGGACATAGAGATTAACACGTCCTAAGACCTGAACCCATTTTAAACACTTTTAGCAAAAAGATCAGCGGTGGCTCCAGTCCGCAGGAACGGAAATGGTTCTTGATGAAAAATGTCTTATAAAATAAAACACCAATAAAATTCAATAACTTCATTAGTTGTTTAACTCAAATTTTTTATCCATGTTTTCTAAATGGCAGACCACTTGATTACCTAATCATTCGCCCTGTGGTAATGCTAACTGGGGTAATGCTACTGGAAAATTCGAAGTTTATTCACATTTTAACCTTTTGCTTACGGGTGGGACAGCGTCCATCCCAAACGAAGAACCTCCCAAAACGACAGGTATTTGACATACCCTATCCGAACGACCCCCTTTTGCAAGCACTGGCGTCCGCAAAGGGGGGTCGAACTGTTTGGAATAGGGTATGTCAAATACCTGTCATTTTGGGAGGTTCTTCTTTTGGGATGGACGCTGTCCCACCCGTAAGCAAAAGGTTAAAATGAACGTTAATAAAGTAAAAAGTCAGACCATTAAGATAAGCCCTCGTTTTTTTTCAAAAAATAAATGAAAAGTTTAAAATACAGAAATATTGAAAATGTTTTTGTATATTCAAAAATAGTAGCAACGACGACAAAACAAGTACTTTTTATTTAATTACAAAAACCCCAAAACAAGTACTTTTATCTTTTAGATTCAGAGATATAAGCGTTCAAAATGTTTACATTTTTCGTAATGCCCCGATGACCCCAGGCAAAATATGAATAAGAACATTTAATTACGAAATTCACACAGCAGAAGTAAAATACAAATAACAGCTTTGTAAAAGTCAAAAAAATGTTATTAAAAGAAAATAATGTTGCAATTGAATGTTTTTATTTATTATATGCCTTGTATAATCTGACTATGCATATACAAATTTTGTTTCTGGCTGTGTATAAGCACCCATATATCCTTCTCCATTTATGCATTGCAACTAATGTTAGACCTTTAACGTCTGAAAGCATCCTGGTTTTTATGTCATTTTTATGACTTAATGGTGTAATCGAAATAAAAACCTTTTATTATAAAATGTTACCTTTTGTTATCTAATTTTTAGACGGTCGCCATCCTGGTTAAATAAATTATCGATGTTAAAGGCATAGCAATTGTTTTTGTTAAGACAGATAAATTAAATACATACATAGACGTCACATACATAGGTACATCAAATACATACATAGACGTGACATACATAGATAAATCAAATACATGCATAGATGTGACATAAATAGATATATCAAATACATGCATGGACGTCACATACATAGATAAATCAAATACATACATAGACGTGACATACATAGTTAAATCAAATACATACATAGACCTGACATAAACGTTACATACACAGGTACATCAAATACATACATAGACGTGACATACATATATACATACATAGACGTCACGTACATTGATAAATCAAATACATACATAGACGTTACATACATAGATAAATCAAATATATACATAGACGTCACATACATAGATAAATCAAATACACACATAGACTTGACATACATAGATAAATCAAATACATACATATACGTCACATATATAGATACATCAAATACATACATAAACGACACATACATAGATAAATCAAATATATACATAGACGTCACATACATAGATAAATCAAATGCATACATAATTGTAATACAAGTACAACCCTTGTAAAAAAATAACCGACCAAGTAAAAATAAAACACTGTAAAAATAGCTCTCAAAAAATCAGCCGCCAATAAAAGTAGCTATATCTCTATTGGTCGCCGTTAATGAGAGAGTCTAAGCCATTAACTTGCTCGGGATTTGTTTTTAATTTCGGTTCACATTCGGTTTTTTAATTCTGTTCTCAATTCTCGAACATTCTAAAACTCGCTATGTTTGCAACATTTCGCCAAGTTTGTGGTAAAAATCATACAAAAGAGAGTGATTCGCTGCAATGGCATACACTTCATAACTGTAAAGGTTGTTTTTCCTGCCACAGAGTTTCACAGCAGGGAAAAGAGGCCATGCAAAAAAGAAAGGATAATTGCATACATATTACATCAAGTCAAACATGAAGGGATTCTTTAGTATACATAAAAATATTGCTTTCTCTTTCCTGTACAGATAATATAAAAAAATGTCAATTTAAAAACACGAATTTACTAAAAGTGAGTTGAATTATTTAAAAGGTTGTGCAACCAAACTGCCTTCATTAACTCCGATAGGATGAGTAGTCAACCAAACTTTCTGTATCAAGCAACCACAACCTTCGTTTTTCTTTCTTTTCGTTGTGAATATTAATTTAAATTGTTTATTCACCTCAAATATTCAGCGCTTGTTTCTAATAAAGTTTTCTCTTCAACACACTTTATTTTATGCATGTATGAATTTTACTACATACCGAAGAATACAAAATAAGTAATGAAAATCGCCTTCCTTCACTAACTTCTTTTTGAAGGTAGAAGGGGGAAATATTTTTGTGCATTTAACGTATCACCAATTTGATTTATATGTGACTACTTTTTAAGCACAGGGTAAACACGATTAAAAATTTATGTTGCAACTTTTTTAATGGGTTACGTTTTATTCAACAATACATAGCGCTTAGCGTCGAAAATAGTCGCCTCAATTGAAAATTGACTCGGTCAAGTTCCATCCAGTGGTCGATACAATGTGTGTGTGGTCAAAGCTTTTTCCTTCTAGTTCGAGGAATTTTGGAGGATCTGTAAAAACTCTTTAACTCCCCCTTCCCATTTTTTCGTCCCCGAGAGAAACCAAAAATCTAGCTCCTGTAGGTTCTATCCGTGGTTCGTACCATAAGTATTCAAGAATTCAAACTTTTAAATTACCGGCTGGGTCTAAAAGAACAGGAAGTCTTACAAACTCCCTGTTTTCCGTCCTAGGTGGAAACTAAAATTTCGACTTTATTAGGTTCTATCTCGTAAATGATATTCTTAAGTATCTAAAGCATTTAAGTATCTAATTCATTAAGTATCTAAATTCATTTTCATTTTTTTTCTACTTTTATTAATTTTTTATTAATTAAATAAATTTTTAATTAAAAAATTATTAATTAAAAAAATTTCATTTTTTTTCTACTTTTATTAATTTTTTATCAATTAAATAAATTTTTAATTAAAAAATAATTAATTAAAAAAATTATTAATTAAAAAAATTATTAATGTTTTAGATACTTAATGAATTTACTTAATACTTCTGATATATATATATATATAGACTGCCTTCTAGGTCACCGGAAGTCTTTTTAAAGGTCTGAAAAGATTTATCGAATAAAAAATCTAATTTTCTCCACCCTAAGAGAGATCGAAAATTCGGCTCTGTTATAATCCTGTTCTACGATAGATAGTATAAGTGGGCACAGATTCATTCTTCTAGGTCATTGGGAAGAGTTTGGCAAAAACCCATTTTCTTCGTTCCTGGGGGCAAGGGACTAACAATCCGGCTACGTAACATTCTATCTGGTGATCGATAATATAAGTCAATTAAAATCTCAGTCTGTTTGGTCCTCTGAGAGGCCTGGAACGTCACAAACACGTCAGACAATTAGTATATATAAATGGCTTGTAGTTAGGATTTTTTTTAATGTGCTGCAGCTCGCAATTTATGCAGTACAAAACTAAAATTTGTACAGTGTGATAAAACGTTATTTTTTCCTTTAAAAAAATTCAGTGTTGCTTTTGGATTTTAGCGGATATATTTTTTTCATAATTATTAAAATGTATCCTTTTTTTTTAATGACCATAAATGTTTTATTTAAATATTGAAGAGTTTTTGTTGAAAACTTATTACTGTAAGTTAAACCCTGTTTTTATTCTTTAACGTTATGATAAAACGTTATTTTTTTCGTTTAAAAAAAATTCGGTGTTGCTTTTGGATTTTAGCGGATATATTTTTTTCATAATTATTAAATGTATCCTTTTTTTAACAGCCATAAATGTTTTATTAAAATATAGAGTTTTTGTTGAAAACCTATTGCTGTGCAAGTAAAACCCTTTTATTAAAAGAGCATAATAATACATTTTGCGTGCATAAGTTAATGATTCATCTCCAAAGAGTAAAACCAAACCAGTGACATAAACACATAATTAGCATTTTTCTCATTCTAATTTTTTGCACTTTATACAACGATGTTATAAAATTTAGAACAAAAAGTCTGATATTTTACCCACGGTACAGAGTAGAACTCCTAAAATAAAGGCTGGCCCATGGCAGCCATGTTCTACACAACTTCTATAGAGCCAACGACCGTACCGTGCTGAAAACACTGGTTCTCGTTAGATCACCGAAGTCAGGCAGCATTGGGCGCGGTTAATACTTGGATGGGTGACCACCTGCGAACACCGCATGCTGTTGGCACATTTCGGGTGCGGTAGTTCGGTGGTTTGCGCGCTGGATTTGCACGCTGCCACAACTGCCGCCGTGTTCATGCGGAGTACGATGACATTAAACATGTATGTCCGTAAGTCCTTCCCAGAGGTTGGTGGTATGGGAAGAAGGGTACGGTCCCTGTGGAGGCCTCCCCCACTGGGTTCCGGTCTAAATTGGGTGGCACTTCCCGGCCGTCCAAACAGTTACCTTAAACCTTTCTGGTAGGCCGGACGGTCTAGGTCTCAACAACAACAACTGCTATAGAACACAGAGTAAAATGTTTTTTCTGTCATTAAAATTTATTTCAGTTATTTATACCTCACATTTTTATGGGTAAGTAATTTATTAAACATCAATGTTTATTCATTTTTAAAATTACTTTCAGTAATTTAGTTAATTTTAAATATGTTACCTCTCGCTCTTTATCCGTGTTCAAGTGCCACCAATTGAACAACTCTGCGTTACAACTTAGATTCCAGTGCCAAGTAACATAAATAATCGGTCCTCCACTCCACTTCACCCCTTCAAGATGCAAAATTTAGGATATATTTTATAAAATTTCTGAAATAGCCATATTTTGGACTTTAAAATTTCCAAAATTTTCCGGATGAAAGAGGTATGGGAAATTTATGTATTTCTAATGATTCTCCTTTGTGCAGTATGACATTCTCCTCAGAAACAACCCTGGTGGTCACGAAAAGAAATAGTACGTGCTCTTATATCTTGATACAGAAATAAGACATATGGAAATTGTATGTTTATAAAGAATAAAAGCATAAAAGGAAAAGGAGAATTTCATGGGGGCAACAATAGATGAACAATGCATAACATATGGAGTGTTACACTCCATTAGACTATTCCCGGCCACACATCTTGCTACCGTAAACCCTTGGGTTGGTCGTGTGGTCTGGGTCTTCAACACTCCATTAGACTATCTCATACATATGTATTCCAACCATTAGTTAAGTCCCCTGAAAGTAAAATACGTCAGAATTTTAAAATGTGGCTTTTGTGAGATATTGTTCGCATTTTTACAAGTCCGGTTTCAATTATCGAATTTTCCTAAAGTCACCAAAACAGTCGCCAAGTTATTGGTATTTCACGAAATGTGTCGCCAATATTGCCATGTGTTAATGGCCCACATGACCCATCTTGACTGCTAATTGAGCCAAGAAAATTCGTTTAAAACTTGTAAATACAGGGTGAGTTTAAAGTCGCGCACATCAAAGTTAATTTCACTGCTGGAAGTTGATGAACGTTACTGATGGTTCCAACAAAACGATGCGACTTGTCACACATCAAAGCACTATCCATCTTTTAACTGATTTTTTCGATGAGCGCCCGGATATTGTTACCCCCTCTCTCCTCAGATTTGTCACCCCTGATTTCCTTTCTTCCTATGGGAGTATCTGAAAAATGTGGTTTACGTGAATAATCCACACACGATTGCTGAGCTGAAAACGAACATCACAACAGCCATTTCAACATCCATACTGCCATAATCCGCAAAGTCTGACGAAATCTGGTAAAACGAATACCCTTTTGCACTCGCTAAACAAGACATCATTTCCAACATTTATTGTAACACCTAAAGTTTGTCTGCTAAAAATAAAAGGTAACATTTCAACTAATCTCATACTTTACTTTCATTTAAATTCTCATATTGGTACTTTTACGGGCAGTTAAACTTTGATATGCGCGACTTTAAACTGACCCTGTAGTAGAGAAAAGACGTAAAAGGTACTTGTAACAATATAGATTATTTTCCATAAATGATTTTTAATTTTTAAACTAAAGCAAAAGGTTTTCCAAATTTCTGTATTATGTTAAGATATTTTAAAAGTATATATATATATATATATATATATATAGTTCATAGATATAATATATCTATTTCTTCAGAAGCATACATATTTTGTGTTTGCTTCGACAAAATACTTAGACCCGATGAAGAGTTTTGGTGAAGTGAACAATTCCATTATTTAGGCCCAGCCCTTGTCCACGTGTATAGCATTAATGCTTGAATTTTATATGTATTTCTATTATTATTTCTGTACCATTGATCTTCGTTGATTATCTTTAACTTCATGACTCGAAATTTGTATTTCTTTCCATTTGATTGAAGATTTGCTGTTAAATACTCTTATTTGGTAGGTTTGTTATAAAGTTAGGTTTTTCGAGTTGCAGCTTCTCTCTTTTCTATCATGGGACTTTCAAACCCTTATTTATATATATATATATATAATAAGGCTTTGAAAGTCCCATGATATAAAAGAGAAAAACTGCAACTCGAAAAACCTAACTTTATAACAAACCTACCAAATAAAAGTATATAACAGTAAACTTAATGAATATATATATATATATATATATATATATATATATATATATATATATTTATTAAGTTTTTATAACATAAAAAGTGTACAGTTTCACAAAGTAGGCGCATGTTGTTTCATTTTCATTGAAGGTAAATTACATTTTTTAATTTCCATAATTACAAAGAACTTACTATTTTTAGAAAAATAATTTTTATTCATTCAGAATAAAAATATTTCAAGTATCATACACAATTATAAAAAGAATTCAATTTGGATATTTAAAGAAGCATTTCTTTCAAGAGCATAGTGGTTTCTATAAGCTAACAATGAACATTTGGATATTTCGGAAAAATAATTATGATACAATTTTTTTATACTTTTTGTTGACATGTTAAAACAAATGTATTTTAATTTTTTACAATTAAAAAATGTACAATTAAAATTCTTTAGAATTAAAATTTTACAGACTAGTCACTTGTGGGTACCCTGGTTATAATTAGATTTTGGTATGATTCAAGATAATAAAACTTTACATTTATTATTATTAGTAGTAGTATGCAAAATGGTCTTCAAAAATCGCATGTATTCACTCTAGCTAAAAATCCAACTTACTAAATTTTTCAAAATTTGCTGGATATGTCACTTGTAGATCATCCTGGTGCTGATTAGATTTTGGTACCATTCAGAAAAACAAAACCTACCTTTCTTTGCGAAATGGTCCGCAAAATGCGACACATAAAATAAAAGACTGCATATGCTCAAATGTATCAATTAAGCACAATTACCCCAATATGCAGCATATTGTTGTTTCAAAGATACGCTCAATCCAGCGTATCCTCGAAACAAATATATACTGGATTATTGTGTAATTTGTGTTTATAGACGTTGCTGAACCTTGCTGCCCCAAACGGGAATCCAACCCTGGATCTCCGAACTGACCAGCCGACACTCTATCGTTGAGCTATTGGGATGAAATTGCAAGCTCCTATCGTTAAAGTGGACTCTGAAAAGTTTTCCTGACGCTTATGCTGTCGGGGAACGCGCCACCCTGCTTTTGTTGCGTCCAGGTGAGATTATTTGTGTTGTATCTCTGAATATGAATTTTTTTCATTTTCGACAGCTCCAACGCCTGTAGTATCGCTGACCACTCCGCCTTTTGATGTTTTATTTTATTTCCGTTTTTTAGTGTTCAAGAAAGTGCGAGTTCAGCATTTTTAAGATTAGTTTCACTCGGGACAACTATGGTTAGTCCTGTTTGTGATACATACTAAAAAAATCTGATGTGGCCAGCACATATGGCTTTCCTTATATAATGCAATGAATTTATTACTTTTGCTGCAAAAAAAAAAAAATGGTTATTCTTATAGTAGATACTTTTTTCAAGATATTAAATTTTCGACAATGAGTCGTCATTTTCATTGATTTAGCGTCATTTTTATCCATTTGGCGAGATTTTCGTTAATTTGGCAGCATTTAAAAAAGTGCCAAGTTGGCGACATTTCGCCAAATCCGTCGCCAAAATCTCGCCAAGTGTTATGGACGGAGAAATAAGTTATTCTTATAGCAGATAAATGACTATTGGAGTTCAAATACAAAAGTATTACTCAAAGTATCTTTTCTCATGAATGGAAGGAACACATCCACGAGAATGATGTCACCCAATTAAGGAAAAATTACATAAGAAATGTATATTTGCGTGACTTTACTAAAAGTTTTGAATTTTTGATTATTTTTTCAAAATTTCACTCGAAAATTTAGGAGAGTTCTGAACATTCTATTGTGTTCACAAACAATAGGCTTCCAGTATTCACGGATTGTCATTTGTGTACTAAATTTCATTCGAATCGTTCCATTCGTTCGTAAGATATCGTTTCCACAGACTCACTGACATACACACACACACACACACAGAAAGATCACCTCAAAATGTTCAATTCGTGATCAGACATAAGTGAAACGTGTTCTCCGGCTATGGCCGTGTGATTTTTGTACGTCGTAAAAAGAGGATTTTAATAAAGTTCTTTTAATTGTGGCCAATTTTTTTTTCTAAAGTGTTCATAAGAGTTTGCCTCTAAATAAAATTAAAATAAAAGGTTATTTTAAACTGTTAAATTTTTACATTTTTGAGTAAAGAACTTATTGAATTTATTTACACTGAAATTTAATCCTGTTGTTCCTGAATTAATTTAAGGGAACTGTCATTTCAAATGTTGATTAATAAGTAAAGATTTTAAATTGGTTTGCTGCATTTAATTCATTCATTTTGACAATATTTCTAAATTTGTGTTTTGTTAGAAGGTGGGTGGGGGTGGAAATGAAAATTGCTTTTGTTCCAACTGGCCCATTTATTAGCCCCACTGAGTAAAATCGAATTCTGATGTCATTGCTCATAACGCTTACTCACTATAGAGTTTTTCACGTTCCACAAATCGTTTAATTTAATTTTGAATAAAATTGAACCTAGGATTTTCAATTTTAAGATGATCACAATTTTATATTTTAGTTTCATCTTAATTGTGTGAAGTTAAGTCGGTTCCATACACACTGCTGCATCTAATTCATCGACTTAGGTTGACTATGACATTCAGAGATATTAAATGTTTCACTTTCCCTGCAGTACATTGTAATGTATAGGTAAAGCATTGGGATCATGTCGAAAATCGCAACTGGAGTTTTCGACGGTTCTACACGTTTTGACACCTGTAAATTACGAAAGCTATTTTTAGCAGAACGTCTGTGTGTCTGTGCAATGTATGTATCTACTCGAACTCAAAAATTAATGGAAAAATTTTTATAAAATTTGGTAAGTAAGTCACTTGTGTGTGACTCTGGTGCTGATTAGTTTTTGGTACGATTCGATATAAAAGAATTTCGGTATAAAAGAAAGAAAAAAATTTTTTTTTGCGAAATGGCCTTAAAAATTTTGCTCGTATCTTGTTAATCTTGTTACCTGTTGCTTGTTATATACATAATTTTAACGATGAAAAGAGTAAGACCAACCCCATTACACTAAGACTGCACGTTCTCGAAATATTGTAGTTTTTCGCATTTTCGCTACGCCACCTTTGAAAATAAGTCCATTTACCAAATGAAAACAAAAACTGAATTAAAAGTGAAAATTCAGTGTCGTTTTAAATAATTATGACTGTTATTTTGTGCAGTTAAACTCAATATAATAAATTATTTAAGAAATAAAAAGAAAGTGAATATGAGTCTGCAAGGAAAGTCATGTGCTGCCCACATCAGATTTTTTTACAGTTATTAAGGTACTTGCAAATACTTACGTAACAGATGCTACCGTGACGCGATATAACAAAAATACAATTGCAACCCTAACATGCAGGTTTGCCCAGGTTATCTTTCAGATTATAAATAATTCTCAATTTGATTCTAAAGTGATTAATACACTTTCCGAGTACACATTTACATTTGATGAAAGATTACACAACACCTTGGAAGAACAAACAATTGGACCTCAAAATACCAAAGAATTACGAGGATTGTTTCCGCCTTTCTTACAACTTCAGATACGACTGCCCTAGAGATATAACATCTTCGAACTGGAAAATTAAATCGTGAAAACATTATATGCAGATACCAATTCTCTGGTAATTACATATGGGAGGCGGGATAATTAAGTCAAAGGCGGATGCACCTGAATTGGATGGTGAGTCCTGAAATTACAAAATGCCTGATGAACTATCCTGTAATATTTCAATTATCAGCAAAATGAATGTATAATGACATGGTTTGTATTTTAAAGGATTATTTATGGACAAGATTCTAATTGAAGGTCGGATTCAACCTGTGTATTTTAACTGATACATCTTTTTTTCCCCTGCGTTTTCTATCACCGCTGATAAGCAAATTTTACAGGTATCCATTATTTACTATACGCATCATCTTGACGATGCATTTGGTGAAATGTCGCCAACTTGGCAAACTTTGGCAAATTTGGGAAATTTCGCAAATGAAAGCGATAGGACTACAATTTTCCAAGTTACAGAGAGTTTAGGGGCACTTTCCGCAAAGGGTACATGTTTATACCTAAATCATATATCTACAGTGTATATCTTCAACTTGGTAATTGGACGTTTTCGCCTATCTTGTTTCGATTTGGAGATAGGAATTTTTACTTCTTCGTTTCATCGCTAGAGGCGTTGTAAACTTTCAATCGATAGCGCATAGTCGCTTTTAAAGGCCATGTTCTTACAATATTCCCATCTAAAGTTAATGAGATGCATAAGGACTTATGAGGGAACAACCCTATATAAGACTACATCTAAGACAAAATTAAAGAAAAGACCGATTTTAGAAACCAAATTAGCTACCAATGAACTGAAAGTGTAAACGCAACTGTTATGCATATAAAGGCAAGAAACAGGTTTCGAAAACTTAATGAGCTGACTTCATTCGAAAAGGAAAATAAATCATTATTAAATCTGTGTATGCCTCATTTTTCTAACAAAGAGACTTTGTTTCACTTTTTAAACCGGTCGATACTCTTGCATATTTGTTTTTGGTGTTTACTACTGTAATGTCGAGATTCGATCTCGCATTACTTTTGTGTAAAATGTATAAATTTATATAATGTATTTCTGGTCATCTAATTTTGTGTGCAGCTCTTTAACTATTTTAATTCTGCTGTGAGCCCCCCTCTTGTCATTTTATGTAATTTATATTTTAGAACATTTATACTTCTTAAAATCGCAGTCTGGATCCTTTTTAAAGTATTATTTAAAACGTGAGGGTATTGGAGAGTTATTTATTTATTCCGTTGAATTCGAGGCCACCGTTTTGGCTGATGTAACAAGAAACTAAAGTTCATTTCATATACAATATATTTGTTTGTGCTGAGAAAGAATGTGTAGAAGTGGCGGCTGGCGCGACTGAAAGGCATCTGGCATTGATGGCGTGGGAAGAATTTTGGCAGTTGGATTCGTAAAAGCTTAGCTCTCTCTGCGTCCGGGTGGTATGCATATAAGCTTCGCACACAGTTTTTCCTTGCGCATTTCCTCCTTTTTGACTGCTTACATCTGACGGCTATCCAGGCACCGGAGTTTTCGATGTGCACTTCGGGCCTCAGGAACTAAGCCTAATTGCCGGTTCCTTGGGGTTCGTGAGCATTTGATTTCTGCTGTTTAGGACTGAGGAAATGTTACCCTGAGACATCCTGGATGATCCGAGGCCCATGTCAGGTCTCTTCGCTCCTGTGGGAATAACCCGAGGTCCATGCCGGGTTTGATTCCGCCCGAGTCTGTGCCTGATGGAGCCCTAGAAACGACAAAAGGATGAGCGACAAGTCTGACCGGGCCAAGAGTCTCCTGTAGGCCCCTCTGGTGTGCCGGATCTGTCGTATATGGAGCGACGATATGGTCGCTAGGTTCCGCTGATGTCCTTTGTCCTTCGTGGCTCAAGGTAAGACCTTGATTTCTAGTTTCAAAATCAACCCTGGCGTCTCGGAATATTTTTGTATCACCTGAAATTGGCTACTAAAAGAACTGCGAGCCGAACATGATTGGCGGCTCTTGCTGGTTCGACGAGCAACCTGCTCTTACTTATATCTATTTCAAATTATTACTTAATTCTAATCTATTAATTTATATGAAAAAGCCGTAAATTCTATTTTTATGCTCTTCGAGTGCTCGCCCCAGTTTGTTTGATCATACCATAGTCTTTTATTAAATTTATAATTGTTTTGTTGCCACTATTTTATTATTGGATAATTACTGTTCGAAGCTACTATTAAATTCTAAATTTAGGAGGTCACGTCCATGCATTTACATTACATAATTATGAAGGGGATACATTATATAACAGTTTAGACTATATTTTTAGTTCCAGACTAGCCGAATACCCGTTAAAAATCAACGGTCTCTCAATAAGCAAATTAATAAACAATGGAATTTTTGAACAATTCGATTTTTGAAACTGCTTACTAGGGCACCTCATTTCAAAACGTTATCTCACTTCCGACTGAGCCAATCAAACATTTTTGTATGTGCCACCCCTTTAAATACAAAATATTGCAATACAGTCATTTTCTTTCTATTTTTCAGCATATGATCTACACTGCTACCAAATTTCAAGTTTCTGCCTCACTTCTAAGTGCTTTTTTCAAATAGTCCATATTTCGAATGTTTTGGTGTGGAACATTCCCTGCTCTTCAAATTAACTTTAAGAAATGTTATTTTTTCCATTGCGAATTAACACACGAAAATAAACGATCAAAAATAAAATTCTATATCTTTATCTTACGTTAAAGGACGTTATTCATTCTACAAATTATTTCACATTTCACTTACCATCATTTCACTTTTCGAACATTCTGATGTATAGCAACCCCTCAAATGAATATTTTTGACACATTCGATTTTTCCGGAAGACCCGTGCATTCAATTTCAAGTCTCTATCTCTCATTTCATATTTCGAACGTTTTGGCGTGGGGCACCTCCTGAATGAAACTTTTGTGAAATATCTGATTTATCACGGAAGTTTCATCGAGAGACTGACGCATTTACCAAATTGCAAATCCCTGTCTCACTTAAAAGAATGCGTTTCTCACTAATTTGGCAAATCGAACATTTTGGTGTGCCGCACTCCTTATGTAGCAAATTATGAAAAACTGAAATTATTTATTTTCTTCTTTTCGAACTATCTACCCTTACACCAAATTTAAAATATCCATCTCACCTTGAAGTATGTCTTTCTGCCATTTCGCCTTCCGAACGTTTTGGTATTGAGCGCCACCTCATCTGTGTGTGGCACCCCTAAGTAGATAGTATTAGAAAACTAGCAATATACGTTTTATTCCTTTCAAATTATCTACCTTTGCACCACATTCAAAGTCTCTATCTCCTCGCAAAATATGTATTTCTATGATTTAGCATTTCGAAAATTATGGTGTGGAGCCCCTCCTTCTAAATTTTTTTTTAATGCTACTTTTCCGAGGGGTTTTATCGAACGATTGACCTGTGTATTGAATTACAGGCGCTTTTTTAGGACCCGGACAACGACGGGTGATTCCTTCGCTTTACTTTAAAACTATTAACAATATGACAATAAAATATATATCTTAACTATCTTTCGTAAGTTCGAACAATATTCAATTTCAGTGCTAAAGGAATTAATTTATTAAGAGCTTTAAATTGTTTCCAAATTAGTTAAACTAACAGTCCAAGTTGGTAGAAGACAAATTTAATGGAACCCAAAACTATTCGAAACTCAACTATTCGTGAGACATTATATACCAAAGTATCCATAGGTAATTATTTCTTAGAAGAATATCAAATTAAAGTGGCATCTAATAAGGCATTTGAACAATTTCGGGACTTCAACTTCAGAATTACAAAATTTCTCAATACCGTTGAAAGCAATGTATATATATATATATATATATATATATATATATATATTAACTTGCATCCCCAAGTTTAATACCATTTAAAAAAAATTACTAAAATTTCAACTATAGAGATACAGATTTATAAAACTATATAGTGTAAAAATAGATAACAAAGATGGCTGAGAAGTAAATTCTAATTCAAACAAAATAACTTATTAAAGAAAAATCACATAAGGAAAACTAGATAATATTTAACTAAATTAAATTATGTGAAAGTCAATAATATATACAGTAAAGATATGACCCAATTGGTAATAATTGGACTCAACTAAACACGGGTATCAAATAGTAAAAGAATATTCAATAAGCTCATGAAAAAGAAAGAAAAAAAAAAGAATTAAATAGAAATGAAGCTGGATTGAGCTTCCATTAAGGCAGAGATCTCAGAGATATTTACATCAATGGAACATCTAAATGCGCTTCGTAGTATAAAGCGACCCATGCTGTTGAAACAATATATAAAAATCCGACACATTATAAAAACAAAAATCTGATGTGGGCAGCACATGACTTTCCCTGCAGACTCAAATTCATATTTTCTTTATTTCCTTAATAATTCGTTAGATTGAGTTTTATTGCACCAAATAACACTAAATTTGCATTTTTAATTCAATTTTTGTTTTTATTTGCTAATTGGACATTTTCCCGATATCCGCGTAACAAAAATGCAAGAAATCTCAAATATCTTGAGAACGGTTTGTCCTAAAGTATAATGGTGTGTGTTATATTCTTTTCCACGTCAAAAATTGCGTATAAAACAAACATTCATTTGATATATTTGAGCATACATAGTCTTTTTTTTTTCGATTTTGGCGATTTTTGCGGGCTATTTCGTAAAAAAGGGCAGGTTGTTCTTCTCCGAATTGTACCAAAATCTAATCAGCAGCAGAGTATCCCACAAGTAACTTATCTACCAATTTTTGCGAAATTGGGTCAATTAGTATTTTAGCTAGTGTGAATACATGGAAATTTTGCGGGCCATTTCCTAGAAAAAGGCAGGTTGTTTGTTCTTTTCCGAATCGTACCAAAATCTAATCAGCAACAGGGTCGACCACAAGTGATTTATCTACCAAATTTTATGAAATTTAGTCGATTAGTTGAGTTAGAGTGGAAATATACAATTTTTGAGGGCCATTTTGCAAAAAACGGCAGGTTTTTCTTTTCCGAATCGTATCAAAATTTAATCAACACCAGGATTAATCAGCACCAATTGACTTCAGTACCAAATTTTGTAAAATTTGATCAATTAGTTTTTTAGTTACAGTGGATAAAGGCAATTTTTGAGGGCCATTTCGCAAAAAAAGGCGGGTTAGTTTATTCCGATTAGTACCCAAAACTAATCAGCACCAGGGTCACATACAAGTGACTTACCTACCAAATTTTATGAAATTCGGTCATTAGTTTTTGAGTTAGAGTGGATACATACATTGCACAGACAGACACACAGACAAACAGACACACAGACAAACAGACACACAGACAGACACACAGACAAACAGACACACAGACAGACAAACAGACACACAGACAGATACACAGACAGACACACACACAGACGTCACGCTAAAAATAGTTTTTTCGTATTCTAGATGTCTCGAAACGCGTAGATCCGTTGAAAACTCGAGTTGTGATTTTCGGCATGATTCCAATACTTTCCCTATACATTACCATGTATTGCAGGAAAGTAAAAATCTGATGTGGGTAGCACATGACTTTCCCTGCAGACTCAAATTCATTTTTTTTTATTTCTTTAATAATTCATTAAATTGAGTTTAATTGCACAAAATAACACAAAATTTGCATTTTTAATTCAATTTCTGTTTTTATTTGGTAATTAGACATTTTTCTAAAAGTGGCATAACTAAATGCGAAAAATCTCAAATATCTCGAGAATGGTTAGCCCTAGAGTAATAGAGTTGTTCTTATTATTTTCCTCATCAAAAATTACGTATAAAACAAGCATTTAATTGATATATTTGAACATACGTAGCTTTTTTTTTATAGATTTTACGACTTTTGAGGGTCATTTCGTAAAAAAAGGCCGGTTGTTCTTTTCCGAATAATACCAAAATCTAATCAGCACCAGAGTATCATCCAAGTAACTAATCTATGAAATTTCGTGAAATTTGGTCAATTTGTATTTTAGCTAGAGTGGATACATGAAATTTTTACGGGCCATTTCGCAAATAAAGGCGGGTTCTGTTTTCACGAATCGTATCAAAAACTAATCAGCACCAGGGTCATACCCAAGTAACTTGCCTACCAAATTTTATGAAATTCGGTACAGAAGTTTTTGAGTTAGAGTGGATACATACATTGCACAGACAGACATACAGACAGACAGACAGACAGACGCACACACAGACGTCACGTTAAAAATAGTTTTTTCGTATTCTAGATGTCTCAAAACGTGTAGATCCGTCGAAAACTCGAGTTGTGCTTTTCGGCATGATTCCAATACTTTCCTTATACATTACCATGTATTGCAGGGAAAGTAAAAATAGCAGTATATTGTTAATAAAAATTACAGTATATTGTTATAAATACGTAACAGAAAACCGATGTTATGATTTGAAGGTAGGAGTCGCTGCATTTTGACGACAAATTAAGTTTCCTTTGCGGCGAATGGACGGTTGACGAACCTTGGTTGCGACATATATCCAATTTGGTGACTTTAGCCGAGTTTTAGAAACTTCTCGATTTTTGTAAATTGGCTAAGAACTTCACGAGTTATATGCTTTTTTCTAGAACTTTAGGTTGTTGAAATGATACGGGTAAAACTGCCTGCAAAACTAATTAGCTAGAGAATTATTTCTATCACTTTCATGTTTACTCTTATTGCTACTTTGGCATAAAGCACAAGTTATCCAGATATTCTGAATCATCCTGAGAATCCTGATTATCTTGAAAATACACCGACGAATCTAGAGGATAAGACGTAGCAATATGAATGCACGAAATAGTAGAGTAGAACCCCCACAATCAAGATATTTTATTTCGTTACTAGGGTGAATTAACCGGCATTGCTCGGGACCTAAATAAGCGCCCGCTACGTAAGTGATACAGATATAGATAACAGCACTCAATTTACAAAGCGCCTGTTTTGAGCCAAAATTATTTCGTTTCAATCCAAACTTATGTATAATCGCGCGCAAGTATTTTCCACGCATGCGTGCAAGCGTCCGCATTTCCCTATAGCGACGCCCAACAAACCAGAGAAGAATGTTATCAAAACTTTCGATTTTTGTGCTTTTGGTTGAAAATTAACAGAAAATCAGAAAACAAACTAATTAAAAGAAAATAGATTTTTTTTTAAATACGAAGATATACTCCATATATTGTTACCAAACTACAGAATTATGCTAATCTTACGTTTTTGGATACAACGAAATAAAAAAAATAAAAATACATATTTCGATGTATTCAAAAATAAATTATTTAATACGAAGGAATTGTCCTATGTATATCCGACGTATTCGGTTCAAAGATCGTTAATAGATGAATAATCGTTCTTCGATCTCTCCGATGATGTCAAGATAAAAACTCTGTGATGCTATTTTTGATCGCTTAGGAACCGATTTGTGTGAAAACCATTCAAAATCGTTCTTCAACATAAAATAACTAAAAAGATCTGTCGTACCGGTATTAAGCTAACCCAGTTCCGAATTTTGTGTCTGTCTGAAACTTCGATTTTCCGCTACAGAAGGCACATCATGGCCGTAGCCAGGCAGGGTCCTGAGGGGGCCAAGCCCCCCCCCCCCCTGATAAACATATTAAATTTTTAGCAGTGGTATGAAATTTCATATAAAATGACATTCAAATTTTGCATAAAAAAATTACTTGATATTTTTTTTTATAAATTATTTCGTTTTAAAGATTTTTTAATTTAGCTAAATGTGTAATTATACTAATGATCCATGTATTTACATATTTAATTTAAAAATGTTTAAAAATTATGACAATAGTATTTAGGATACTTTTGTATTATTGTGGGATTCACTGTTATACATTATAGAGTCAAAATCAAATGATAAGTAGGTAAGAGTTAATATTAAGCATTAACTTGTATTAACTTTCAGAATGTTTCTTCAAATTATTAACAGCTTTATTACTAGTTAATGCTTTCATTAAAACAAATCGTAATTAATATATATTAATATTAATGCATAGTAGCTATATGGATAATTGATATTAATAATTAGCTTTTAGCTTGGAAATATAAGTATGCAATTATTTGTTAGTAATTTATATGAATTGAAATATATAGTAGTAACTATTGAGACTAACTATTAAGCTTAGATGATAATAGCAACTATTAAGCTTAAATGTTAATGATTAATTGCGTTTTTGGTAAGCCTCTACTTTAAGACTGTTGAGCTCCCCTTGAATTTTCCTCTAGCGCCTCTACAAATTCGTATCTAACTACGGCCATGAGGCACATATATGCGGACATCAGACAAACATCTTCTTTTATTATATAAGATCCATGCTTAGAAATAGCTGTAAAAGTGGGATATCATGCGCTGCCATATAAGCACATTAGAGTGAAAAAGCTACACACTCCTTTTTTCTAAAGAAAAAAAAATCTGATAACATAAAGCTTCTGACCTATCTCTACAACCCTCTAAAATATAAAGTATGTGGCCATTTAAATGTTCCATCCCAATCCGCTGTTCAGAATGGAGCTTTTTAAAAAACGACATAAATGGCGGTGAATAGAACGTTTTAAAATGCATAGAAAATGGCGCGTGCTACATCATACTTAAAACACAAGTGCCTCAGTCAGAATGGCGAGTTGAACGGAGAAGAATTCTTTAAATAGGGTATTATGTGGTACTTCCGCAAATTGCCGTCTGAAGTGTAAGCGTAAGAATTCTGAATGAGGCAATTTTGGAATTTGTAGTTGTCCATAATCGTGTCTAATGAAAAAAAAAAAAAAAAAGGTCTGTGCGTTTGCAGTGAAAAATGAACTCAAACGAAAATGATCTGATTGTGAGAGCCTTCAGTCTATTTTGTCATATATTCCAAAACACACTTGTATTACATAATCAGTTTCGGATTACAATATTGTGCCTTGCTGTTATGAACTTTCATTTGCAAGGTAATCCTTTAAAAATTTCTTTTTGTAAAAATTCTTATTTTTTTTTTTAATAAGCAGCAGAGCTACCACACCGATGAATTGTAAACGGTTCTCAGATTTGTGGTTTAATATACTATTATAATACCCCTTGCATCTCTTTAAAACAGTGGATTTCCAGCATAAATCACTGCTGCCGTTGTTTCGAAAATTGTCTTTGTTTTTTATAGGAATGCTAATTTATTTCATCTTTAATTATCGTTATTCTAATAATATATATTACAAAAAAAAATTCCCTAGTTCTACTTTTAAACAATATATTTATTCACAACATTTTATGGCGATACATGTATTATTTCTTATTAGCGTTTTCATGACTCTCAGACACGCACGCGAGTGCACACACATACACACATACACACATACACACCCATATCAGACACACATCTCACACACACACACACACACACACACACACACACACACACACATATCACACACACATACATATCACACACACACACATCACACCAGACACCACAAACTCACGCACACACGCACACACATAAACACACACACACACACACACACACACACACATACACACACACACATACAAATAAACAGAGACAAATTTCTTTCCGAAAGTGAAACTTTCTACTCTATGAGAATGTAGAAATTTAATTTGCCCCACATAATACCACAGATGGACACCTTGCTTTTCTTGGGTACAGCAGGATCCAAAACTCGGTTGACTTTTGTAACTTTGTTATAAAAATTATCAAATTAGTACTTCCAATTGCGTTTCACGCTAAAAGTATTTGCATAAAGGAGGGGTAAGATACTTTCCTCCCTGAAAAGGAAAATATTGTTTTAATTTTGAAAAAACTTCTGTCACCCCACGAGGACTGTCCCGATTAATATTCAGAATCACTTTTAGACTCCGTAGAAAAACGTAATAATAAAATCCCAGAACAAAACCTGTCTCAAGAACTGTAAAACTCACTATATTTTGATTTAAGAATATTAAATTAATTTCAAAACAACAAAAGGGATTATCGAAAATATTAAATTTAACTTCGGATACATTTATTTACTACCAACTTGGCAACATTTCCTGAGAATCCTCAAGTTGGCGATATTGCACCATTGTATTTGTTGTCATTTTCACATAAATTGATTTATCTCGTCAAATTGGCGACATTCACCGAAAATCTCCAAATTGACAATATTGCAACATTGCATTTGTTGTCATTTTCAGATACATTAATTTAAAGTCACATCTGTAACATTTCCCGAAAATCTCCAAGTTGGTAATATTGCATTGGTTGGAATATTAAAATAAATGGATTTATCGCTAACTTAGCGACATTTCCCATAAATCTAAATTGGCGATATTGCTCTAATTAGATGGCGAATTCGCCGAATTTGTTGCTAACCGTGACAAACATATGTATTCCTTTTCCTTATTTAAATTGCAGGAAAAAAAACGAATAATAAACATAAACTTTTGTATGTTGTAATTTTAAACTTTTCTGGATTTCAGTTTGGGCGACATCACGCTTAAATATTATTTATTTAGCCATACACTTAGTATCTTAAATCCGAAAAATTCTGAAAACTGAAATGTCCATGATTCCTGCGGTGTTTCAAAGGTTCCGGTGTAATACGTTTTTATTGATCCGTAACCTATAGATATTTGTTTGCAGTTATGCAGCGCTGGGAATTTTAATTAAAGTGTTTTCCCTGTTTTCAGCCGACGAATGAAAGAATAATTAAATTTTCTGAGCCTTTAAATGTCGAATCTAAATTTCGCGTATATACAGGATGATTAAAAAAAAAAGATGGGCCAAACTTTACGAGGTGGCAATACACACCAAACCACGCGAGCCAACGGCCCTACCGTGCGGAAAACATCGGTTCTCGTTCGATCACCGAAGTCAAGCAGCATCGGGCGCGGTTAGTACTTGGGTGGGTGACCACCTGGGAACACCGCGTGCTGTTGGCACATTTCGGGCGCGGTAGTCTAGTGGTTTACGCGCTGGATTTGCACGCTGCCACAACTGCCGCCATGTTCATGTGGAGTACGATCACGCTAAACATGTGGGTCCGTAAGTCCTTCCGAGAGGTTGGTGGTAAGGAAGGAGGGTACGATCCCTTTGGATGCCTCCCCCACTGGGTTCCGGTCTAAATTGGGTGGCACTTCCCGGCCGTCCAAACGGTTACCTTATACCTTTCTGGTAGATCGGACGGTCTGGGCCTCAACAACAACAACAACACCAAACCACGCATTGTTCGTCATAATTTAACAGGTTGGAAATGCAACGTAAAGGCGTTACAAGGCGAAAGATTGGGCGAGATGGTTTCATAACTTAACTCCAACGATAGCCCAATCTATCGTGTCCTGACTTATTTTTTTGGAGATATCTCAAGAGTCTCGTCTATATGACACTCCCCTTGAATCTGAAGAGGAACTCGTCGTCAGAATTTCGAACGCTGCTGTCGAAGTGCGCTACATGCCTGGTTTGTTCGAGAGAGTTCAAGAGAGTTCGCCTATCCCTTCATCACCGCTGTGAGACGTGCATTCAGGTTGGAGGTAATTACAGTAGAGGAAAAGGTGGCAGTATGGACCCCCACTTTGTTTTTTGTAAAGTGCGCCTACATTTTAAGCTAATTTCACTTATTTTGGAAATGGTTGGTCGCATATGCTAATCAGCTATGGATACAACAGGAGGAATAATTTTTAGAATATTTACAGTAATCTCCATAATGCGATTACCAAAAAAAGTGAAATAACTTTTTTTTTTTAAAGTGCGGGTATTATGGACCCCTATGAAATAATCGCAGTTTATTCGTCAAAAATGAACTATATTGTTGAAAAGAAACATAAATTATTTACAAAAGTCGCAAATATAAATTTCTTTCTCGGCTCTAGCACATTCACTGTGTGCCCATAATTCACACATCACACACATGACCCATATTGCTGAAGTCCTCGGATGAGTCGGACGGTCTGGGTCTTCAACACATGACCCATAGTTCTCCATGGCAGTCATTAGTAAAATCTGAGTCACACTGGGGTTCAGAAGGGTGTGGAGTAGAGTCACATCTTCCACAACGTCTTCCCCGCTAAGCCTCCTTGTTTACCAGCTGAGTTCCATCTGTTTTCCAGTTGATCCATATTACCAGCAACACCAAAACCATGATCCATATTACCAGCAACAAAAAAACAGTTGAAAATATCACATCACTATTAACAGACCTAACCTAAAAGTTGAAGTCTTGTTTCGACATATTATCATGTAACTAGTGTAGTTCAAGGTATGACATCGAAATCTGCGCATTGTGTAACATAAATACCCATAAAACTTGTATATCACTTACCCTAATTAAACGTTCACGAATAGGATGAAACTAAAAACTCTCACAACACAAATGCGCCTTCAATAATGCCCGGCAATGGCGATCTCTTATATCAGGAGTGATTAGAGTTGATTTACTACTCCGCTAATAGAGTGAGCCTTCTTTCCGGCCGAGAAACCAAGGGGATTCATAATACCTGCAGGGTCCATATTACCACCTTTCCCTCTACTAATTTTGTACTCGAATACAATCCAATTCCCAAGAGGAACCTCATTTCAAAACCTCTTTAGCTAATTATTTGCATACTCATAATAATTTACGTTTCTAATGAATTCAAGCATTGTACTAAAATGAGACATTTCCCTGTCTGACATTATGCAAATTCATGAGGCCACTACATAAGCCATGAATCCATTTGAACATTTTTAGCCATTCGAACATCTTTTATGTTGAAATGCGCGTACTAATGCGAGTCCTGCATGAACATTTTAACTGTCGCCATAGCTGGAACCCTAATGACTACTTTAAAAACGAATGTGTGTTTAAAACGAATGTGTGTTTAAAAACGTAAATAGTGTGTTTCTAGGTCGTATAAAGTAATCCCATAGGACGGAAATGTAGATTGTATTAACTATTTTTGGTTAGTGGCTGAGATACTGGTTAAAATGGTTCAATTAAAACATTAAAGGGTGTTTTAAATAGAATAAATATAACTAGCTTTGCCCTCACAGAGTATTTGCGCTCTAGTGTATTCTAATGTTCAGTATCTGCTGTTAACTTACTACCCGAACTCTAAAGTAGGAGTCTCCATTCGACTTTTTCAAACACGAAAATTCCATAGTATTTAGAACTTGTCTCACAATCAATATCCGAAATATCCGAATGAAGGTATAACTTTTGCAAGCCTAATATTTCCAGACACATGCAAATTCATTAGTATTATACGATCAATGCCACTGACAGAATTTTCGGACTCCTATTCCCGAAACCCCCTACAACCCCCTATTTTCTAAGTTACTGGCCTATCTCTCTCTGTATATATATATATATATACATATATGATACAGAAATTTTAATCCTTTCCCAATAACACGCCCTTTTCTTTCATAAGTATTATTCGAAATTACTGTTTCATATAGACCACGTATTGCAGCTATATTAAATTCTATCCCACGCCGCTAATATTAACAAAATCTGCTAGAGCTTCCTCTTTTCCTCGACCATACCATATAGGGTCACTAATCTTAACCCCTACGTAAACTTTCTCATATGAAACTGCTTCACCATCACATTTTTAAAGTCTAAAGAGCGAGAAGGCAGCATGTGTCCCATGCCTCATATTCCTCCCCTTCCGATGTAACTGTGCATTGTGTGTGAACCAACACAGACGGTATTAAGATTTCTTGAGAGCGGGTTGTCGAAGGTCGGCAATCTTATGTAACTATATCTAATTCGAATGTCATGTAATAAAGTAGATTTTGATAATATGAAATGTCTCTTCCCTGGACTATTGTAATCAATATTACAGAAGTCGACAGGATTATACCGTACAATGGGGAAAATATTAAAAAACTGATTTTGAACTGTGAATGAATCTGTGTTAGAATGAAAAAAACTCTTATCACGATGATGTGTTGCGGCCGTCGGAGAAAAGATTCGAAAGGTGCATTTTCGTGCTGATTTAGCAAAATGACCGGAGGTGACTTACTTTCGCATTGGATCGAGCGCGGTTGAAATCGTAGAAAGAACTTTGGATTTAAAAAGAGTGCAGATTGGGAAATTAGGACTGAAAATGACAGAACAATCAACTATGACGAATGACACAAATATGCTCGTATTGCAAAAGTTTGAAAAGATAGAGGATCGACATTTCGAAGGAAAAACAAAAGTATCTTGTCCAAAATTCCAACTAGAGGGAATAATGGAAATCAAGATTTGGATAAAATATTTTAATTTGCAATGTAGTAAACGGAGAATTAGTGAAGGAGAAAAGATAGAAATATTGACTGAATACCTGGACGAAGATATATTAATAGTTTTTATAAACCAGTGTACAGACGTAACGGACTGGACGCAAGTAGAAGAATGCTGATAAAACACTTTCAGAAAGAAAATAATGAATATTTCGAGGACTTTATTGGCATTAAATTACAAAAGCAGAAAAATTATTATAAGACAAAAGTGGATATGGGACGCAAACTTGGACTTACAGAAAAAGTTATTTCAAAAGCTTTAACAAATGGACTACCCACAGAATTTCAACAATTATTTTTAATAAATGATATAGAGTCACCACAGGAATGAAAACGTTTAGCCAATAAATTACAAATAATAATGAAGAATACAGAATTTCGGCACCAGCCACAGAGATTCCCAACCCCAGCCTACCCACAACGAAGAGTATGGAATCTAGAAGGAAATGAACCAGCCACACACATGTATCGACCATTGAGACCTAGTTCTTCAAATTGGCATCAACAGCATATCCGACAATCGACGTTCCGACCGCAGTGGACGACGCCTCGGGAACAGTTTCCTCAATGTCATCGACAGTATGGACCCAACACAACTAGTCAATGATCCTGGTTCAAGATCACCATAAACCTAGGGAACAGAAAAAGGTACCCCGGATTGGTGGACACCGGCAGTAACATGTCCGTAATCCCTAACAATCAGTTGAAATACCTAAAATTTTGGATACTGGATAAAAACTCCAACATACATGTTCAACAAACAGGAGGCAAGGTGAGTGTTAAAAAAATTGTGGAAATTCCTACGACTATAGGAAAAATAACGCATAATTTCTTTTGTAATTGACACTAACATTAAATATATTTTATTATCAGGAGCCTGTTGTAAGCTCTTTAAATTATATTTGAATTTCCACAATTTTAAAGTTTGTCAATTTTACAGGGACATCTCGTATAGAGACTCGTTCCCAGAAAATAACTCTTCCTATCATATTAATATTGAAACAAGTAATGAAAAAAATGTAGAAAATAAAGTAAATAATTCAATAGGGTTAAATAATGAAGAAAATGAAAATTTACCGAAATTACTAGCCAGTGTAAATAATATTTTTTCAAAAGATAAGTATGATGTGGGATATATCCTGTTGGAACCACAGAATGTTAATATGATTTCTGAACTTCCTGTGTCGATGCGACCCTATCGTGCATCTATAAGAGCAAAGATAAAGCAGAAATAAAAAACAACTAGATGAATTACTTAAAGCTGGATTTATAAGAACTTTCCATAGTGCTTACTCATCACCAGTACTTTGGCATGTAAACGAGATGAAAATTCCAGAACGAGATTCTGTTGATTATCGAAAAATCAACGATATTAGTAAAACCGATAAAGAACCCATACCTAGAATTGACGCTGTATTAGACCAATTAACCAATGCGAATATTTTTTTCAATAATTGACTTAACCTCGGGATATTGGCACATATCTCTTAATGAAAATGTCTCGGAAAAATTGGCCTTCACCACAAATTTTGGTTTGTATAAATGGACTCGTCTTCCATTTGGATGGAAAAATTCTCGTGCTATTTTCCAAAGAACTTTGATACACATTTTAGACAAATATCAAATTAGATTTGCACTAAATTATTTTGATGACATAATTGTATTTTCTCAAAATTTTAATGAGCATCTAGAACATCTAAAAATTATTTTCTCAATTTGTGAGAAAAAACAACATTAAATTAAAATATTCTAAATGCCAATTTGCTAAATTATTTTGATGACATAATTGTATTTTCTCAAAATTTTAATGAGCATCTAGAACATCTAAAAATTATTTTCCCAATTTGTGAAAGAAAACAACATTAAATTAAAATATTCTAAATGCCAATTTGCATAACAAAAAATTAATAATTGGATATGAAATTGAGAATGGAAAGTATCAACCCAATAATGTAAATATCGAAGTAATCAAAAAATTGCAACCTCCCAGAAATATAAAAGGCCTACAAAGATTCTTAGGAAGTGTTAATATATATAATAGATTCATTAATAACTATGTTAAAATTAGAACCCCTTTGAATAAATTACTTAGAAAAAATGAAGCATGGAATTGGACACCAAAGTGTCAAAAGGCCTTTCAACATCTTAAGGTTATTTTAATTTCAAAACCTGTTTGTTCTAACCTTATTCAATCCCAATTACCCTTGCCATATTTTCTGTGATGCATCCTCCGATAGTATTGCCAGTATTATTAAACAAGAACACCCAGATGGTTCTTTATATCCTATTGCTTACCATTCCAGACAATTAAGACCATATGGAAAAAAATTATGCAATAACAGAATTGGAGTGTCTTGCCATTGTTGATTCCATTAATAAATACTATTGCTATCTGCATGGAAATCATTTTACTACACATACCGATTATATATCCCCCCCCCCCCCCACGCTAGTATCTTTTGTTATACCCCATGATCTGTAAAAGTTTCAATGAATTCCAAATATATACTTTTCTTTTCATCCACTTTTTTCACTTTGTTGCTTCACTTTTGGACATGAGTGTATAATAATATTATAAATTCTTGTCATAATAATATTATAAATTAATCAATTTCCAAGTACCCCTTGAATTTTTCATGTACCCCAGTTTTGGACATATTGTTTGTTCTAGGGAAAAAACTGTTGTCTAGATATTTCTTTTTTCGGATTGTTGTCGACTTGGCTTATTAAACTGAATATTTAAATGTTAAACGAATTAATTTACAGAAGTATATATATACACATTTATGCGATGTCAAAATCATAGTGATTTAGTTTTAATTTTGAATTTATTAACGAGAGAAATAAAAACAGGCATGTAGGAAAGAATTCTAATTCTCGCACCTTTTTGTAATTCTAACGAAAGTTATAAAACTCTGCAAAACTTCACGTGTGATCTATCAATCAATCTCCCCCCCTCGCTTCTCCAGTGATGCAGTCATTTCGGTAACAAATATTTTTATGTGGACAAGTCTTCCCCCCTAAGATTAAGTAAAGAAAAATCTCAGAAAATAATATCTATTCCTTGCACCTAATAAAAAAAGCTCTTTGTTTGAGTGCGAATCGCTTAAGCGAAAAAATTTCTTTTCGTGACAGAGTAATCCGCGGTAAAATGATACACTCATGCATATACAACAATCTTATTTAAATAAGCTTTCTATAAGCTCTTATTTAAATGGTTTTAAAACCATTTCCAGAAGACATTTATTATATAAAGCTGAATTAAAAAAAAAAAAATTCATATAGATTCCTGTGTGTAGCTCTGAAACAAAAGTTTATTTTGTTTGGAGTTTTTTGTCAGCAGAGTGTATTTGCAATAGAGTTCTAACTCGGTTTAGCAATCACTCCCTGATTTTCAAGTTAAATTAACCCAAGGAAAGGTATTTTATACACACTATCATGTGCGACTACGTATATATTTCCGGCGTATTTGTGTTTATATCTCTATATCTATATATGTATTTTAGTTAATTCACTCTCACAAAAATCCAGTTTAGTATCTAATACAACCATTTTTTCTGCAGAAAACTGTTAGTATTCAAAAACGAATAATTAAATTATTCGTAGAAAATTTCATTATTCGTAGGGAAAAAAGAAATCGGATTGAAGATGTCACGTCAGTAATGATCAAGTTTCATTCATCAAAATTAGTTGTTGCAAAATATCAAAATAGGAGTGTATATGAAATACAGAGTTTATGAAATACAAAGTGTTTCATAAACATGGTATCCAAGGTTTATTTCTTTAGCTGCTGCATTGAAACATACTTCGAATTCGAAAAAAGTTTCAAAATCGTTTGTAGAATTCTACTATTTCAGTTTCATCCCCCTCTCCCCCGGGAAGGATAGACAAAAAAGAATGGGGGTACTTTAACATTTACATTTCCTTATTTTCCATGTAAATTATCATTCATAGCTCTAAACACTCTAAAAAATTGAGCACCATTTCAGTGTAAGGAATAGTATGTTAGGCAGAAAACCTATTTAAACGAAGGACGTAAAATAAACTTCGCAGGAAAATACTTTTAACAGAGCCTTCTTAAATGGGAACAAAGTGTGTTATGAGCTTTTGAAAGATATTTTATTAATATAGTTTTTAACCTTTTAGGCCAGAAACGTACAATATTTGCAATAGTCTGTGTGTTAGCGTCTTATAAGTAATGTCAATTGATTTAAATGATGTCATTTACTTGAAATGATGTCCTTCATATCATAAACGGGAGATTCATTTAGCATTACAACATAATTTGTTATAACGTTAAATGAATCTTAATGCAAACTAAATAGTATAATTATTTAGTTTGCATTTTAATGTATTTTATTATATTGTGATCTGTATATTTTGTATTGTATTTTATCTTGCACGCTGTTACTGAGACTTTCTTCTGTAGCTTGTATTCTTTTAAATAAATAAAAATAAAAAATAACATTTTTTCAATTAGAAATAAATAGCGCTCAACGTTTAAAATATAAAGAGCCTTCTTCTGGGGGCACTTGCTTTTGTCACTTTCAAAATCCCCTTTCTTTTGGCTTGTATTGGTTTTCATCCTGGGAATCCAAGTTAAAAATAAAATTTTGACAGAGCGACCCTCCAACACCGAGACATTGAGTATTAAACACTCAATTCGTTTGACAGATGTCGTGCCTAGAGGATAGACAGACTTTTACATTGTCATCTATCATCATGTTCTGTATAAACTAAACTAGTGAAGAAAAAAAAATAAATTATATATACATGCTATTTTACCAAAAATAGCGCATAAATATATACTTATTAATATTGTGGTTTCAAATCTAGATTACACTTTTGTGAAATATCTTATTCATAAATGATTATCTCGGTCCGCAACATTGAAGGGTTTCTACTTAAAAGAAGCTTCTCGCATTTTAAATTTACTGACAGCAAGAATAAATTATTTTTTAAAACAAATGTACTTCCTGATTTTTTTTTTTTTTTTTCTTTCTTTAGGGAGGTCTTTGCGTTACTGTCTTTTGCCTTTTTCATCTATTTAAATATTCTTACAAGGGTTAAATATTTTCTTAAATGGGAACACTCCTTCTTATTGAGAAATTCTCAAAATGAAAAATATGGACATTTAAAAGGAAATCTAAAAGGAAAATGAGAAAAATTTGGTTTCTGATCATTTCACATAAAAAAGTGCTCAACTATCAATTCTTCACCAAAGATCCGATTGCTCACTATTGTCTTAAGATGTTTGTAAAAATGCAAATACATTTTATTTTCAAAAATTTTTATTATTTTCCTCTTTGTGTATGTGTGTGTGTGTGTGTTATTTTTATTTATTTTTTTTTATAACCTCAAGATCCTCGAATTCATCACTTTACCTTATTTGTTTCTCTTATTCCTAATAGATGTCGTCACCATGAATTCGATTACGGAGTTCCTATTTAAAATACATGATTTAAACTGCTACAAAAGTCTAAAAAGTAAAATATTTCTTAATATACAGGGTTGAATAAAATTCAGTTAAAACAAGATACTATTACTACTTTGTTCTATGCCGTGTATTAATAAATATTTTTACATAGATATTGAACCATTATTAATAGAATTCCTTTGCGAAGAGCTACCGCTAATAGTGGCGCCATCTTGTATCATTTATCTACTCTATATATTTTCTGGTCTGTTATCTTTTATCAACCACACTGTAAACAAATCTTAAAATTGTCATGTAAATCTAAAAGAATTAAAAGCGGTTTTAATTTAAACATATATTTTATAGTAATATATAAATGAATAAAACACAATTTTAGTTTCGTAAAATATAACGACAAGCCGAAAATGAAGTTATAAATAATCAGTACAATTTGTAAAAACTTAGCCGAGATCAAATTTCATATATCATATTTCTTATTCAATTTCATATTCAAATGTCATATATCATGTCAAATTCATATATCATAAATATTTCCCATATTGGCATTTTGTTATCTTCTCAATGTACACTACGAAGATTTAAATTTTGTAAATAAGTAAGAAAAAATGTTGGTAAATACTTTTTAAAATACATATGAAATTTTAAAATGCTTATTACGAACATAAATTAAAAACGTTCCTGTTATTTCAGATCTTTGGAGTTATAGAGGGAGGTGTGTGTGTGTGTGTGGGGGGGGGGGGGGTCCCAGTATAACTTTTAACTACTATATTTACATATATATAAATAATTACTACATATATTATATTATACGTACACACGCATCGTAGATGTACTCTCAGAATACAAAAATGAATCCGAATCTCTGAATATACGATTTAGAGCTAATAGCACTATAGCTATCTTACAAGATCACGAAGCATCTATCGGATTCAATAAAACAGAAATTAAAATACTCAACTAACTCACAAAATTGCTGAATCTGTTCTTTAAATACTGATGTATCTCTCAATTCAATTTGACTCGTATTACATTAACTCCGTCCAACTGAACGACGACTTCCTTATACACTCTCCATAGAAATCGCTAGAAAGAGGGCGTAACTTTGAAGCTAATGGATAATTCTGGCAAGTTCCAGTGGTTTCGGAAACTTGCCAAAAATCAAGAAATGGGTCATACCTCACTCAATCTGGCGAAATTGTTACCAAGAAAAGGCAACCCTACGTTCATTTAATAGCAATGATTACCAGTAAATGTGTTTTCGCCTTGTTGAGGGAGAGTATGCCAAGAAACGTTTTTCGCATTCATAACAGTATATGATAAGATAATTACTATTTTCTGGGTAACATAAAATGTTTCCGGAGGGCGAATGGCTGTTTCCGGAAGAACTACCCATGATTAAACTCTTCACTTTCAGTCTGTCTAGCCATTCGAGGACTAGCTTTTTGGTCTAGTACTGCCAAACCGCTCATTCATCATATATAATAGAATGATACGAACCATCGACTTACCCATGATTATGTAAAAAATGTATTTCTGAGCTCTTTATTATTTTCACATAAATGTTCCCACATTTTCTATTATTATCCATTTGTAACATTTCGAAATATAGACATTGTTAAGCTCGACTCAAAATTTTTAAACTCACTCCGTTTCCTAGAGAAATGCGTCCGGACTCAAACACGGGCCGGGTCAGGTCCGAACCCGTGAGATCCTATATGCACACATATAGACATGAAAAAAAAACATTTCTTTTACAATGCCTGTACTATTTATAACTACCATGGGCGTCCATAGAACTTTTTCCAGGGCGGGGAGGCAAAGCACTGATGTCAGTGGTGTAAACTCAATGGTAAGATGTATAATATTGACAAGCTTGATATTCACTTTTGTGACCTTGAACATCTGGGGGCTGGGGGGGGGGGTGCAAATGGCCCCGTGGCCCCTCTTGTCCTCCCCTATTGGCACCCCATGAAAACTATATATTGGTTAAATAAATTTCTCTGTGCAATTTTCACCCCTCTTGAGCTTCATCTTCAGAATTAATTCTTCATTCTTCAACGACGAATTTCGAACAAAATTACCTTTATATCTCGAATTCGATGGTGCCACCTCAAGATATCGTTTGAATCAAAACTCTTTTGAGGACTTTTATACATTGTTTCATTGCAACTATTGCGATTGTAGGAGAATAAAAAAAATAAATAAGTAAATTTTTCGTTTCGCCTAAATACATATCTACATAAAGGCGCTTGTCTCAAATTCAAAA
Organism: Amaurobius ferox; assembly: GCA_951213105.1. Classification (NCBI taxonomy): domain Eukaryota; kingdom Metazoa; phylum Arthropoda; class Arachnida; order Araneae; family Amaurobiidae; genus Amaurobius; species Amaurobius ferox. The sequence goes on along the minus strand of OX578134.1, from coordinate 163,319,793 downwards.
ATTTTCAGGAAAACAATACTAGCATGCAAGTATCACAGAAAAAAATAAATTTCCGCAATAACCCCCGTACTTTTCTAAAGCAACGATAAAAATATGTATTGAACTCTACATCAGTGTTCCATTTCCGGAAATTTTAACTTCTTTTTATTTTTACTTTCATGCATAACGTAGTTTTATTTGAATAATAATGGAAAATAGGATACTTTTCTATCCTACATTCCTACATCAAGCTATGCTTAAGTTTCCAATTAGCGATGTAGAGTTTGTGGAATAAATAATTAATTTTAATTAACATTTTCCCAACACATTTTACAAAAATAAAAAACTGTGAATTTTAAATAATTTAATGAATTGATTGTTTTATAGTGAAAGTAAAGTAGCATATATATATATTTTTTTTTATTTATGAAATCTGAAGAGTCTAAATAAAATGCAGTCTTTTGTTAATATTTATTAATTTGTTTTTATCAAAGCATTTTGTAAATTTTGGTTATGAAACAAGAAATAACATGAATTGTTAACATATTCTGCCATTCATAAGTAAAATGTAAAATTGTCATGTACCTGCCAGGGCTCGAACCTGGGACCTTCCGCGTGTTAGGCGGATGTGATAACCACTACACCACAGGTACACGTCCAATGTATATAATCGGAGATTTTTATCCACATATTTTCCTATATAATATTTATAATTTTAAATTTTATTACTAATACAAAATATATTAATAAATATTATTCGACCTTTCCCGACACTCAATTTCTAATGTTTAATTGTTCATGTGGTTACCTACTTAAATTGTTAATCTACATTACTTCGTGTAAAGTCTATCAACGATATATATATTCGATTTTGACATTTTTACTTAAAAACATCTCCTTGGTTTTTTCCAGATAATAACCCACCACAATTTTAGTTCCTTCGCCAAGTGTTCCGATTTCAAGCGCTATATGTTGTAATATTATATAAAACACGCTTTATATTTTAATCCTGTAACCCCCTTGTTCAAAACAAAGGAGATTGCGACAACTTGCAGCGATTTGTACTTAGAAAAAATACGTGTAATAGGTTATTATCCGGATTTACCTTTTCCTTTACTTAGAAAGTGGAGATTACGATACTTATTCGTGAATGGAAAAGATATAATATTCAAAATGAAAACTTCAGTCTTTATATTAGAATTTTCAATATAAGATGAATGGAAATTTCTAATGGACGTCTTTAAAAGTTGTTTTACGTTAATTCTGATGTTCAGCAACAAAGAAATTAATAAATCCGCTCCCCGATCGGAATCAGATTGTGGATAATATGAGTTAAATAAATTTATAAAGATTTTCTTATAAAATTGTAAACGCCCTTAAACAGCAGATTGGGGTATTGTAATTAATATTGGTGTCTTTTATTATAGAAATATTAAAACAATAGTAATAATAAAGATTGTTCTTTATATGTATTTCATACTTTGCTTAGGCAATTTGTAGAGTCCCTTTATAAATAGAGGCTTTAGCAATTTGTGTGTGGTGTCGCCATCTAGTAGAAGGTTATACTGTTATGCGACGATACAGGCGTTTTTGAAATATATATTATAGTCCCATACTCACATTTCTGATAAACAGCTATTTTATTCCATATTTTTCAGAACCCAATTCTGTCGTGATATAAAATAAATAAATAAAATAAAACACTTAGTAGAGCTTTGTCAAGTACATTTTAAAAGTCGCTTAATGTTTTTTTTCCTAAAGTGGCAACAGGCCGAGGTATTGCCGACAGTCCCCGTCCGGTCACCGATTGAGCTACTAATAGGTAAAACATTCTTTTTGCAAAATCATAACACTTATTCTATACTGAGCTTGCCTCGGAGGCCTTCGCAAACTCAATTTAAACAGGAAATTTATAAGGGAACCTTCATAGGGTGGCAAGTAAAGTTTGCACTTGTTTTTTTACAAAACTATTAAGTATTTTTATACTCTTTTGGACACTTAATTCGTACATTCATACAATTTTTCAGAAAAACCGGAAGTGACATATGAATCAGAAGTTCAAATCCTTAGTTAATCCCACTTCCCCTCCTCCAAAATTTGATATTCTATTCACATCAGTCATCAGCAGCTAGGTGTTTTTCATATAATTTTCTACAATTTGCTTTTCTTTCTGCAATATGCTTTGGCAAAAGCAGATGAACTTTAGATTTAAAGATCATTTTTTAACTTCATCTTTATGAGTGATTTTACTTACAGTGCCAGAACACATTCCCAGTTTCGATACAATGCATCTTTGAGCCGGTGGATTTTCTTTTAGGATCAGCGACTTCACTTTCTTGGTATTTACCCGCGTTCGAACAGTCTTATGATGTGATTTTGCGGCCTTTTTTTCATTTTCACTTTTTTAATTAGACGCTTTTTCCCTTTCAAATTTAATATATTAAAAATACCTTTCTTTGAAATGCAATAACCTCGATTTTTACACCGCTTTACAATTTGTTGTTACGAATATTTTTCCCTCGGAAAGCGCATTTACGTAACCTTCGAGCCATCTATCAACTTCAGGAGTCATTTTCAAAATAAATTTTTTATTCTACATTCCAATCAAAACAAAACAGTAGCAGACGATTATATTGAAAATGTCAAATCTTTATCTCAAAATGCTAACGAGAAACATAAATACAAAATCGTTTCCATAAAGTGCGAACGACCTCAGATGTTACAAGAAAAATGTACATTTTTTAATTGGAAGTGACTTTTCTAGAACCGGAAGTGGAAATCCGTAGTAGGCTCTAAGGATTCCCACTTCCAGTTCTAGAAAAGTCGCTCCCGATTCCCTTACCCCCCACTAGACCTTGATGCTGAATCCATATCAGTCGTCATCTAAGTTCTATTGATAGCCAATTAAGAAAAAAGTATGTCACACGGAAATTTTTTGAACCGGAAGATGAAATCCTTAATAAATTTCCCTGTCACCTTGGAACTTGATGCTGAATCCATATCTGTAATATGTTTTTTCCATGGCCAATTCCGAGAAATAGATGCTTCAAGAAAAATGAAAATTTTTGAACCGGAATGTGGAACAGAATCGGGGGCGGAAATCCTTAATAACCCTAACAACCTCCTCTAGAATTTTATTCAGAATGCATATCAGTCATCATGTAAGTTATAGGCAATCTTGAGAAATAGACATTGCAAGGCAAATGTTTAAACGGGAAGTGCTAATCCTTAGTGAATCCCTCACCGGCCTCCCGAATTTGATGCTGAATCCATATCAGTCATTATTTAAAATCTGTCTATTGCCAATCCTGAAAAATAGAGGTTTCAAGGAAAATGCAAATTTTTGAATCGGAAGTAAAATGTTTAGAAGGGAATTGAAAGTGCAAATCCTTAGTGATTTCCTCAACCCCCTCCTTATTTTTTCCCTCCCCTTTCAGGGGCGGAAAAATATGGGTTTTCAGAAAGTCCTTACACACACCCCAGAAGCACCTTTGTAACTTAGGTTGAAGCTTTATTTTCAGATTTGCATGAACTACAGCACAGAGCTTAACGAAACCGGATTTTCGATTCCCTTCCTCCCCGAGGGAAGGGGGGGGGGGGGAGCACAGATCTTAAAAGGTCCTATTAGATCCCATAGACGTTATAACATCTAGTAAGGTCTATGAGGCGCAGTAAATAGGGGTTATGGCAAAAGTTCCCCCTTCTCCCCCCCCCCCTCCCGGTGACTTAGAAAGTTGAAGCTTTGCTTCTAACATAGTACTACGGATTAGAACTTAACGGAGCCGGATTTTCGATATTCCCCCGTGGATGAAGGAGGAGAGGAGTGAAAAGACTTTCCAGACCTTGCAAAAGCCCCGTTGAATCTGATGACTGAAATTTTTCACAGTTACACTGTCACCGGCCACACAGAAAGCTACCATAATGCCTTTGGGTTGGTCGTGTGGTCTGGGCTTTCTACAGTTACACTGTCAGTCCTCTGGATGAGTCGGACGGTCTGGGTCTTCACACTCACACACAGTTACACTGTCGACCATCGGATAGAACCTTACTCAGCCAATGTTCGATTAAAACGATTTTCGATCTTAAGCATCATGCATTTGTGAGAATTCTATTATTTATTATCATTTTATTCCAATTCTACTTTTTGCAGATTTTAATTAATGTCCCAAACTTCTTAACTTTCATTCCGAAGAATCGCATATTCGGCCAGATCTATAAGAAGGGCAGACTTTAGAATGACGTCTCTGCCATTCTGCCGATTTCGCGGGTGTGTGTGCTCTGATTGTCCATGGAAGGTAGCATCGAGGGTTATAGACTGCAATCTTGTGAGTATATAGGGTGCCCCTTGACCTCGGCTTTTATTCCTTAATTGTTGATCTTAGACATATATAATAAATTATGACGTTGCTTAAAAAAAGGCACAGAATTTTATGAAATCGATTAAAATTTTCAAGGGAATTAAATTTTAAGAAATATAAAATTTAAATTTTTATACGACCCCCGTACAAAAACATTTCTAATGAGTAAAAAATTTCCCATGCACTAATAAGATGATGTACAAAATGTTGGCATTTTATCATAAAATGTCCCAGAGATATGAAAAGACAAAAATTCTGACTTAAACCACTTTTCGATGCATCGACATGGATTCTCAGAGGGCAAAAACCATGTCGGCAGATCGCGTTTCAGTGGTCATACGCGAATTAGGAAAGAAAACAATGATTACATAAGTACATAATAATTTTGCTATTTAATGGTACAAAAATATCTACACTGTGTAGAAATAATAACTTTACACAAAGATTACAAAGCTTGTTCAAATGTTTTCCATCCATGCCAAAGATCCATTAAAGGTAGAAGGCAGATATTATTTGCCTATGATGCATTTCTGCATTGCGTCATTTGCACTCTTGCTGTAAATATTTACATTTTAATTTGTGATTAATCCCTCACCAACTTTGTTTAAACATATCTCTAGGATTTTTTATGATATAATGCTGAAATTTCGTGCATCACCTTATTTGTATATGGGGCACATTTTACTCATTGGAAATGTTTTTGTACGGGGGCCGTATAAAAATTTTAATTTGGTATTTCTTCAAATTTAATCACCTGAAAATCTTTGTCCATTTCCTAAAATTCTGTACCTTTTTTTACGCAACTTTGTAATTTATTATATATGTCCAAGATCAATATTTAAGGAATAAAAGCTGGGGTCATTGTTTTTGGGACACCCTGTATATATTGTGTCGTAGTTTGATCATCATAAGTTCAGATTGAAAGTCAATTTAGTAATAAGTTAGGCTTGAATTTAATTGCAGATTAGTATGTCACGGCTAGAATTTGTAATGTTAGCGTTGTAAATAATTTGTATATAGATTTGTAATACGTATATATATGTATGTGTGTGTTTTGAGTTCCCAGCTAAGCTAGCTGTCAATAAAGTTATTTATGTATTAAATGTCGTGATTCCTTCGTCGAACTTTAGTCATTAGATTATTGAAAGTTTAATTTAGAATGAAGTAAATTGTAATGGTTCATACAAAAGTCATGATCTTGGGCTGAAGTGGAATAATACTTTATACATTGTTAAATAAAATAGAACTTATTAAAAGACGTTGCACCCTAACTAAGTAAACTACTAAATAAGTAGTTTTAGTTTCCTCGTTTTTCACAGAATGCTAGTTAAAACATAAGACTTCCGGACTGCCAATGGAGGTTTGATATCATCCCCAGGCAACAATTCTGCAATTTCTTTTATAATCATATCCCCCTAACCCAAGTGAATAAACTAAGCCTGAATAAAATTGAACAAGTTATCCAAGCCTGAAAAAAAAAAACAAATACCCAAGTAAAAAAATTGGTGAGTAAAAAAAACCAAGTACCCAAGCCTGAATAAAATTGAATTCGGGAGTAATATTTTTGATTAAGTTTCTATTCAACGTTGGGCGTGTGGACGTACAGAATTGACTCCCTTCAAGACCTGAGAACATAAAAAATCACCTGGGATATTCAGAACGGGAGGAGGTGACGTGTTATCCAAGGTAACATGATCGTCTGCGGGGAGGTGGTGTCTATAAATCGGTGGGTGTCGACTCCTGAGCGGAAAGGGGGCATTATCTATCCCTAGATCCCTATGATCATTTATAGAACGACGTCACGATTGTTTACTTGCTCCAAAACGGTAGGCAGTCATCAGCAGGTGTTCGAGATTATTTTTTATAACCTCATCCTCTCATCTTCTTTCTCTTTTATTGCCGTAGAAACAAGTTAGCGAAGTAAATGTGTAAAGAGCTTTCGCTATAAATGTTTTGGATCATGTGAGGACTCATCTGCTACAGTGGGATCGAGTATATTTCTGATTTCATAAAGAACTAAGCTGCTTGCCGTGGTTATAATTGAACTGTTAGAAATATTTTGTTTATCAAGTAGGTAGGTAGATGATGGCATAATTTGTCGTTGAATTAGAATAAAATTTGTAGGAGTAGATAGATCTGAGAACTATCGAACAAATATAATTGTATATACTATATAAAGGAAATACAAATTGGTCGCAATGGCGCGCATATCCAGTATACAAGTATAATGTACCGGGAAATTAAAAAAATAGATTATTTTTTTTCAGTTAGGTGACAATACTATACCCCCAAAAATAAATCAGAAATATCGTCTGTTGTTTTTAATACGTCAGACAATCATTACAGACTTTTTTCTTTTTATCAGTTGGAAAATACGCTTTTTCTTAGAGTTAAATATTTTTTATTTTGGAACAATATTTTTCTGGCGATAAGTTACCTACTATTATAGTTATATATACTACTTTTATAGTTATAAGTTATCTACTATTATAGTTATAAGTTACCTACTATTATAGCGATAAGTTACCTACTACATATTTTTATCCTATTTGCCTTGGTCTATTGTTACTTAGGTTAACTCTTGTTTATAACGGATGTGCTAGAGATAGGTATTTTGTACTTACAGTAGTTTATACAAAGTTTTCGCTTATAAATATAAATTTTTTATTTATATCAATTTATATATATATATATATATATATATATATATATATATACAGGGTGGTTATAAAAACACTTCCCCGATATATGAACCCCTAGTGGCCTAATCCGCTCAACCAATCGAAAGGAAATTTCAGATATTGTTATTTGAAGGTATGCGCTCGAGATTGTGATGATTTCAAACAATAGAGCTCTCACGGTTACGGTTACAGTGAACAAATTTCGAAATTTTCGAATGGCCACATCCACTTTTTTCCTGCGCAAATTGAATAACGCATTGAAAAACCATAAATGGCGTAGAAAATATAAATGCAAACCTCTAGAAATGCAAACCTCTAGAAATGCAAACCTCTAGAATGCAAACCAAGTAGAAAATATAAATGCAAACCTCTAGTCATCAACCTGAAGACAATCAAAAAACATCAATGGAATGGAACCGATAAAATAATATCAAATAAAATCCAAGCATGAAAGCTTTCACATAGACAAGCCCTAAGCCTAATAATGAATTGCTCATTTCCATAAAACTCTTTATCAACTCCAGGTATTTCATGAAAATGAACACAAAATGCATGTTTCTGATATCAGTGATAGATTATATCTATAAACTTTGATAACCTGGGCAACATGCATAAAGATTGAAAAATAATAGGAAACAAGAATACCTGAAAAAACACTGCATACGTATGATCCATTGGAGCCTTGAATAAAGAGACCAGTGTTTTCAATCTCAAAAAATAAAAAGTTGAGAACTGCTGTTGCCAATCGTTAGAAAGAAATAACAGTAATGCGAAAAGACGATAAAAGGGGATATTCAATAGTAAAAGATGTAAATACACGGTAAAGATGTAATACAATTCAACAGTAAAGATGTAATACACATGTAAATACACGGTAATGCTTATTCAAGATTATACTTAAATCCTCTCCTTAGTATCTTATTTTAGCCTGACATCCACTTTCTCTTGAATAAGCATTAACGCCATGTACATGATTGGTAAAAAATAGATTTGAAATGATCATCTGGCGTGTTATAAAAATAGCAGACGATATTTCTTACATATTATTATAGGTATGTGAGTGCCATCTAACTGAACAAAATTCTACTATTTTAATTTTTCGGTATGTTATATGATCAAGCAAATATAAAACTACTGCTTGTGAGAAATTTGCATATGTCTGCTTTTTTTAAGGAAGTATTGAAAGTGTTATGTTACATGATTATGTTACATTGGATGTGCATGACGGTTTTCGATCACCTTGTATATTTTAATTTTCATTGCTACCAAATTTAAAACATACAAATAATTCCCGTATTTGTATTTAGCTCAGCCAGGTAGCCGTTCCCCTATGTAGTATTTTGATCCAGGATGCCTACCCATACGTGTAGTCAGGATCTCGAAAACGGGATACAACGAGAGTATAATGTTGAATATCTTTAAACAATTGGAACTTTGTGGATAACTAATGTAACTTTTCAACCAATGAGGCCAGGGGTCATGGCACTTACTGACTACATCACTTCCGGTATCCAATCATACTGTGCGCTTCCAAATTTTAAAAATATCTGGACTGTGAGTCTCCAATCGACTTTCTCATACTATTGTTATTCCATATTGTTTGGGTTTTTGTATCCTATCAATATTAGAATAAGATGCATTTTTAACACTTTACAACAAAGTTGAAAAGTGTTTATGACTTTGTTCATTCTGTCTGTCTGTCTGTCTGTCTGTCTGTCCGTTAGCACGATAACTGCCGTAAAAATGACTTAATCAAAATGAAATTTTAGTATGTTGTTCAGACGGTCTGTAGGACCTATGGGAATATAAATAAATAATATCACCCAATTAGTTTTGGATTGAACCCGGGTTGAAAAAATGAAATACATTGAACCCAATGGGACCAAATTTTTCAAACATTTTTTAAGCGGATTTAAATTTCACAAATTGCTTCGAAAATTTTAGGAAAAATTCAAATTGTTCCATAAAATATATAAAAAAAAATTCAGCGAAATATATTCAGTAGTTTTTTAAATAAAAATTAAAATAATAATTACACCTCTTACATGAAGCGATCACGTGACCATGATATGAAACGATCACGTGACCAACTTCAAAATATAATACGGCATCCATCTTGTCTCAAAATCGTCATTTTTAAAGTTCTTTTTAATTCATATTGAGTGTTGTATTCGTCGTAAAACCTCTTTATTTTCGCTTAAATTCTGTGCATCTACATACTGAAACAACGCAATGACAATATATTTGAGTTTAAATGAGCATCCAACTTTGATTATTTCTCTAACGAAGCCTATTTTTCACTTATGTGAAATGTAAACAGCAAAATATGTAGGATGAGTTGTATAGGAATTGCTGTATTTTTTCAATGCAAAAGAATTTAGCTCATGGAGTCTGCATAGCTGATAGGAAAGAAATATTCATTGACTTTACCGAGAGAAGGACGATTTTTTGCGATGAAGTTTTAAGCATAGAGTTAAATTACTTATAGCTCCATGGTCTTAATTTTTAAATAAAATAAATTATTATAGTATTGTGATGAATGACATGAATGGGAAATTATTTATGAATGAAATGCTGCTTTTTTAGAGAGAGCCAGGCGTGTTATTTTTTCTATGACGTCATTTGAATGAATTTCAGTTGTTTTCGATGAAGTTCTTAAATATAATAAATTATCGTAGTATTATGACAATTCTAAAATTATTACCGAGGAATGTATCACATTTTAGAGATGTTTAAACTAGGCAATTTATGCTTTAATGCCGTCATTTGAATGAAGTTAATTTTTTTTTATGAAGGTTTAAGGTTTCAAATATAATAAATTAATGTAGTATTGTGATAAGTTTTAAAATATTACCGAGGAATGTATTGCATTTTAGACATGTTTAAATAAAATTGCATTGAAGTTGGAAAGTGTTTCATAATCAATGCTTTAAGCATGATTGATCTTTCTTGGAATTTAAACCATTTGTGTTAATTTGTGTTATTTTAATCCCTTTATATCCATAGCACAGTTCCAATTTCCATTATTTAGCATTGGCTATTACTATCGTCATTCTCCCCGTAATTTTTTTTTTCCGCATAGTGAAATAATGATAGGAAAATCTTAAATTTGGAATAATTCACGTTCTAAGCATCTGAACTACTAAAATATCTGCAGTTTTTCACGTAATATACGAGTATCCGCACATAAAATTTAATGGCTCTACTCCTATTTGTTCTTGCGTTGTAGTGTCTAAGATTCACAACCTTACACATACACACGCAGACTATTGTTGGGAAATAAGTGGCACAAGTTAGTGCTTTCGTATAAGTTTCTTATGGAAAAATCCATAGGCTTCTTGTCGTGACGGATGTGAGATTCTATTATTTATTATCATTTTATTCTAATACTACTTTTCCTGTTTTTAATTTATGTCCTAAACTTCACAACTTTCATTCAGAGGAATCGCAGCTCACGATTGCCCAGATCTATAAGAAGGGCAGACATTAGAATGACGTCTCTGCCATTCTACCGAGTTCGCGTGTGTGTGCGTTCTAATCGTCCATGGAAGGTAGCATCGAGAGATATTGCCTGCAATCTTGTGAGTATATACATTCTAAGACAAAATAATCAACACACCCCGCAAAATAATTCGGTAGTAAAGAAACTGTACATGCAAACACCTGCCGACCGAATATGCAAATGATCAAAAATTCGTAGCCAATAGTTGGAATTACAGCGCATTGAAACTGAGCACCATGGTGGTGTATAGAAGGAGCAAATCTCGCTTTCAGGAACAAAACGTGCAGTGTATTTCAAAACCGTTTACGTATCTTGATTGTAATAATGCCTCGCCGGCGAATTCGCGGCTACTGCGAGCATATGAAGGAGTTTCAAAGAGGGCGTGCGGTCGGACTGCATGAGGCTGGATGGGCACACCGACGAATCGCTCGGCATTTGGGTAGGAAAGATGCAGCAATTAGACGATGTTGGCAGGAATAGGCTCGGAATGGCAAATTTCAGCGGCAAGCGGGCAGCGAACGGCCTAGAGTGACGACAGAACGGGAAGATAGAGCGATTGTCAGAGCAGCTGTGACAGCACGAGTTTCGTCATTATCAACCATCCAACGTGTGATAAACACGGAAGTAACCACCCAGACCATTAATAGAGACTACGGGAGCGGAATCTATACTCGCGGCACCCTTTACGACGCCTACCACTGACCAGTATGTACCGTCAACAGCGATTGCAATGGTACCGGGCCCGATCAGCGTGATATTGTTCGGATTGGGAACGAATTATCTTTAGTGATGAGTTCCGTTTCGAAGTGAGTCCCGACGACCAGCCAGATGTGTCTGGAGGTCAGTCATCGTCAGCCCAGTCATCGTCAGGATCCTGGCCTTACTATCACATGCCACACGGCCCGACAACAGGGAGTTATGGTCTGGGGTGCCATTTTGTTTGATAGCCGGACCCGTTTGATAGTCCTCCGTGGTACCTTCACGGCACAACGTTATGTTGCCGCCATTCTACGACCCGTTGTATTGCCATTCCTTTTGCAACACCCCGGGCTAACTTTTCAGCAAGATAATGCCAGACCACACACGACACGCCTCTCTATTGATTGTTTGCGTGCTTACGACACACTTCCTTGGCCAGCCAGATCCCCAGATCTCTGGCTTATTGAGCACATTTGGGCTGAGATGGACGTCGCCTGCTACCATCCCAGAATGCAGACCAATTAGCTCATCAATTGGAAGCCATTTGGAACGCCCTCAGAACACCATCCGGCAACTGTATGTATCAATGACACGTCGGGTAACAGCTTGTATCAAGGCCAGAGGTTGACCAACGCCATACTGACGTGCTCACTTTGTGTAGATCTTTCAGTGCAATAAACCATCCAATTGTTCTAAAATTCTTATCATTTCTTTTTCTGTACATCCACATTACACGTACCAAATTTTGTCTCATTTGGATAATTCTTTCTTGGTGCGTCGATTGTTTTGTCTTAGAGTGTATATTGTGTCGTAGTTTGATCATCATAGGTTCAGATGGAAAATCAGTTTAATAATAAGTTAGGTTTGAAGTTTATTGTAGATTAGTATGTTTCGGGTAAAATTTGTAATGCTAGCGTTGTAAATAATTTGTATATAGATATCTGATATATATATATATGTGTGTGTGTGTGTGTGTGTTTTGAGTTCGCAGCGAAGCTAGCTGTCTGATAGAGTTCTTTATGTGTTAAATGTGATTCATTCGTCGAACTGTAGTCATTAGGTTATTGGAAGTTTAATTTAGGGTGAAGTAAATTGTAATGGTTCATACAAGAGTCACGATCTTGGATTGAAATTGAATAGTACTTTATACGGATCAAATTAAATTAGTCTGATTCATTGGAAATCGCTTGGAGTTTTTGTGATTATGAACGCTGGCCAGGTAAAAAGTAAAATTTGTAACGTCTCTAGAATGGATCGTGATAACTCCAAGCAAGGGCGAAAATGCATTTTTGGTTATAGGTACATTCACTCACGTGATAAGAGTAAACCTTTAAATATTGTTGTTGTTATTATTATTATTACTATTATTATTATTTTGAATTTCAGGCCAAAGTCATACTGTATTTCGAGAAGGGCGCTTGTTTCCCTCCTACAAATGCGTGTACAAAATGACTGCAATTGTTATTTTTGACGGAATTTTCATGTTTTTATTGCTATTTCAATAAAAAAAGATACTTCAAATTCTAAGGATCTTTACCCTGGTTTGTTTTCTAGACTTTTATCGATTGGAACAATCGTATCGAATTTCATTCGAATCGTTCAGTTTGTTTGAGAGATATTACGCTTACAGACAAACACATATACATTATTAAATAAATGGTTAATTCGTATTCAGGATACCCAAAACGTGTAAATATGTCAAAATACAAGACTCGGATTTATAACCCAATCACAATAGCCACAATTACCACAGTAACTAATAGTGTATATGAAAGTCCTTAAGTACTTGAATAACTTGGCAAGGAAAAGTTCGTGCGTGTACACGTTAGGTCTGTCTAGATTAAGGTGGCCACACACATGCCTGATTGAATGAAAAGATTGCACCCGGACTCCTAGTGCAGAATTGAAATAGTTAGTAAAACGAACTTTGCAACAAAGTGAGATAGCCAAAAAAGGCAATTATAAAGTTGTAGAGCATTGCCTATTGAATGAAACGAAACCAGAAATAAACGAAACGCCTATGTGTAAGGCTTCTATATATACAGGCTGGCGCAACAGCCGTTTTGACTAACCGGTTCAGTCAATTATGGTCTGTCTGCTATTTCAATGGCTCGCGCATGTTACATGGCTGATATTTGATACGAAATTTAGCTGTAAAATAAGTGCTTTTGCTTTCAAAAAATTGTACGAATCATTCAAGAAAGTAGTCTAGAATATTTTGGTTTTCTTGAATCATTGTGCCAATCATTCAAGAAAGTAGTCTAGAATGTTTTGATTTTCTTGAATCATTGTGCCAATTATTCAAGAAAGTGGTCTAGAATGTTTTGATTTTCTTGTATCATTGTACCAATCATTCAAAAAAGTAGTCTAGAATGTTTTGATTTTCTTGAATCATTGTACCAATCATTCAAAAACGTAGTCTAGAATGTTTTGATTTTTTCGAGATCCCAAGAAAATAAACCTCTTTTCGCCATGCTTGTCAAATTACGAGGTCCTATTCTTTCTGCCTTTCAAATGGCCATTGTCTTTGACGGAGGACATTTTTAAACAGGCTCTACCCTAGATTTCTGTGCATGTACTTATTGCTTATTTCATAATTCCTGAATAAGCCTTGTGTGAAATAAATAGCTTCTATAACTGTTTTATTGTCGACTCGTTCTACAACTTTTTGAGTGACTATATTCGTCTATCGAGTTTAGTTATCCCAGCTTGTGCTCAAACCTGATGAAAAGTCTAGTCTAATTAAGCCAGTGATGTTCATTTCTTTTTTCGGCATGGTAGCCGTGGTTTAACTGTTTTGGTGATTCTATTGTTTTAATGTTTCGTAATTACTTGGAATTGGTTATTATTCCCTCTTTCTAATATTATATAGTCTGAGTTTGAGCATTTATAGTAATGTACTATTGCTCAATCTTAAACAAGCAGTTGTTTGGGTTAATTAGAATTAAATACTCAGACCCGTGAGATGAATTTAATTCTGTTTCGAATTTGGGTCGGTGCTGTTCTTTTCTATTATCGGCATTATGGCCGTGGTTTTGCTTCTATGGTGATGTTAATATTTCACGTTTACTTGAATTAATTATTTTTATTATTACATTTTTCTAATATATATATATATATATATATATATATAGTTAAAATAACAAATACAAAAGTATATATATATATATATATTAGTAGTTTTGAGAAATACGATTTTAAAGTCAGAGAGGATAGCTTAATTTATTCATGTACTGCTTCAATTTTATTATAAAACGAGTATTAATTGGAATATTTTAATAATTATTTTTTGATATACATATCTATGTCTGTATCTATATACATATCTATGCTTGGGGTGTATGTGGCGGAAATAGAAGAATTACGAAAATCTAAACACTTCGGACGCTTATACCTCGGAAACCTAATTGATAAAAATGTGAATATTGTTTCTTTACTCAGAAATAGGGTCCAAATTATGAATATATAAAAATAATTTCATTTTTTTAATATTTTGAACTTGTTCTTTCTAAAAACATTAAAACTGTATGTGTCCGAGCGATTTATTATTATTGTTATTATTATTTTATATCTTTCTCTCGAAATATTTTCGAAATTATAAAAAAATAGATATAAATAATAAGCAACAAAAATGTGCATTTGGAAATTTTGTTTTTAAATCTATATTTTAAGGTAAAAAGCTTTTATACTTTTCGAGTCATCATCTTGTCAAGTTGAAGAAGTTTGAAAATTTTTTATTTTTCAAGTCTGTAATGCTTATATCTCAAAAATTAAAAGCAATACACTTTACTTTTATTTTACAAAATATTATTCACGCAAAACCATTTCGGCTTCGTCTGACTGGAGCCACACGCCCATTTTTTTTTTTTTTAATATTCTTAACATTTTATTTAATAAATATAGAAAAAAAATGATATTTTCTTTTTTTTTTTAAGGTTTAAAAGGTGATCACTCCCCACCCACCCACTGAAATCTTACTGAGTGAAGTGAAGTAAACGCAATCTTGCCAATTGGACAAGATCCAAGCAATAAGAACAAATTCAGTCTAAACAGAAAAAGTATTTTATTTTACATATTTGTTTTAAAAACTTTTCGCACATAAAGAATAATGCACTATAAATCTAGTGGATGCCGGGCCTTATCGCGATGAGGTATAAATACTGAAAAAGTAAACAGTTCAGCCATAAAAGAGGAACATAAACAGTGTTTTGATTTCAACATTTTGATTCTTTTGGGACACAAACATAAATAATAAATAAGGAATGTGTAAAGATGAGTGAACACCCATGATCGAATGTTTATAACACACAAAATAAGTCCTGTACGACGTGGTTAGTACCTTCATATGATAGAAATTATGACACTTTTTCAGTAAATGAGAATATTTGAATCGTTGTTTGTTGAAAGGGCCGAAATTGAGAGCATTTATCTGCAGAAAAGTCAACTCGAGACAGGAATAACCTCAGCTTGGAATTGCACGTTTTGCTTCAGGACGTTTCTTGTACGTTTTGTTTTTCACCTCCTCTGCCTAGTACCTCGAGTATTCTCGTTGTAGGATTTTTTCTATTTCAATTCAGAAATTTATCTGCGTCAAAAATACATAAAATAATTTTCCACGCATGAATGTTCACTAGTATGTTTGCATTTATCAATGCTTAGTACGACCATTGCACTATTTGTGGACACGACATGAAAAAAGATAAAGCACATTGTTTGTAATTGTGCATTCCCTTTTGGTGTGAGTAACTGTATGGTTGGGGTAGCTCTGACCGTTGCGAAAAATGTAAACTCTTTATAATCTTATAACTCAGAACCTAATCAATAAAAATGGAATCAATATTTACTTCTTTTGTCGGACACGGGGTACAGTTTTTGAATATATAAAAATAATTTCAATATTTCAGTATTTTGAACTTTATTTTTCGAACCAAAAACTTTTTGTCCTAGCAAGTTTTTGCCTCACTTTACTTACTTTCTCTGGAAATATCTTCTGTATAAAAGATAGATATAAACAGTAAGCAACAAAACCGTTTAGCAGGAAGTCTAGTTTCGAGATCAATAATTTATTTTTACGCAGCAGTTTCTTACAGTTTTCGGGGAAATCGTCTTCTCATGTTCAAGAAGATTGAAAATTTTACGTTTTTCAAGTTTTAAATGTCTATGTCTCAAGAACTAAAAGTGAATGTTTTAACTAAACTTGTGTATGAAGTATAAGAAGTAATTTCCTTCTCTTTAAAAGTCTTACAAGGGTGTATAATTGTGTTTTTGATCGGGTATAATTCGAGTATTAATTTCTAGATTATAATAGAGTGGTTATAATTTCGATATTTTAATTTTTTCAACTATTTTGGAAAGGCCCTTGGTTCTAATTTCGATATTTTAATATTTGAAACTATTTTTAAAATGTCTAAAGATAAACCATCCACAAAAATGTTATTCATGCAAAACTATTTCAGCTGCCTTAGATTGGAATCACTATCAATAATTTTTATGTTGTGTCCCGAGTTTACTTGGAATAATAATATGACCTGTTTCTACCTCCAGTATCTGTTCAGTCTTTTTTCTTTATTGGTAATTGTTATGTTATTCACAATAATTACCATCTTCCCAAATAAACTTAAGACAGTTATAAAAAATAGGTCGTATTTCAAAACATTTGAGTGAAAAAAAGGTACGTTAGTGGGGTTAAAGCAACAATAAGGCTTTAACATGAATTAATACAGATGTTAACTTTCAAACTATCTGGAAAAGTTCTAAGATAATCATCAGATACAGTGAAACACACATTGATGAGCGCGTTTGCAAGTAACAAAATGAATAAATACTTACAATACGCTCAAAATACTGACAATAGGCTCAAATCTAGTAATTTTAAAATTTTTTACAAAACCTACTGAACGCCATCAAGGCAGGTTTTAAATGGCCTCTACAGGAGGAATTAAAACTAGCGAAATATGTCACTTCTGGCTCTCACCAAGTTGGCGATATTTTGCCAAATTTGTGGTCTAGGCCATGCGACTTGTCCTAGCTTTCGCTGCAATGACAGTGAACACAATGACAGTGGTTTAGAACTAGCTTTTAAGTAGCTGCTTAAAAGTTGCTTTTGTCTCCGAAAACTTTTAAGAGCAGGGAAAACGGGATGCTAAGTGAGTGCAATATATAGAACTGGGATTTTTCCCGGTCCCGGGTGCAGTGCAGGAAAATAGCTCTCTGACTAAGTCTCTTTTAACAGATAACGATTCATTTATGGAAAATAAAACTCAATTTACAAATAGAATACATAAAAAAAATATTTCTTTGAACAATAATAAGGTCTAGCATGGATTTTATCAATAATGGATTTTCTATTCTTTTTCAGTCCTCAATATCTTCTTAATTTATGAAATATTTTCATACAGTTAACTTTAATTTTTGATATCTTAATTACCTTTAATATCTAGTTTTCACAATAATTGTATTATTAAAAACCAATTAAAAAAATATTTCTAAAGGACTTAATATATTGTTGCGCTGCAATAATTTTTATGCTGTTGAAAATCTTGCAATAGAACTTATGAATAGCTCTTTAATGGTTATTTCAGAAAATATTTTGTCATGCCTCGTTTTGCTCTGCTTATATGGAGAATACCTTGGTGAACATAGTTTTTCGTGAATTTTGGAATAGCGAAATATTGTTTTCGTTTCTAAATTCAAACAATTTATTAGTAACAGCATAAAACAAACAATTAAAAGTATCAACCAGTTTCACGAAATTTCTACGAAATTCATGAATTTAGCCTACGAAACCTGTTGATACCTTTAAATATTTATTTTATGCTGTTGGTGACAATGTATTTGAATTTTCCTATAATTTAAACAGTTTAAGAGGATATTCGCCCTCCAACTACTTATTAACATGTTAACCTACATGTTAACTTATAGAAAATTGTCCCTAACCTTTAGCTCATTTAGTTTTTATGATTATTTGCCACTATTTTTTCTTCTATGCTTAAATTCTAAAGTAAGAAAGGTTTATGCTTTAAAATAATATGTTAAATAATTAGAAGCACTTTTAATATGTATGGAAAAATATTTCATTCGTTTTACAAAAATATCAGAAATACTTCTAATTATATTTTCGATTTTTTAAAAAGTTAACTTTCCTATTCTCAGCATCTATGCTCGACAAAAAACATCGGGAAAATAATTCTAAAACCTAAACAAACTAGAGGTTAGGGATTATTTTCTATGGGTTAACATGTGGAAAAGGGAAAATGAAACAAGCTGCTGGAGGGAAAATATCCTCTTATGTGAATTATTTTATACTGTTTTCACGTTCATAATACTTTCTAGAAATATTTAAGCTATTTAAAAGGATTCTGATTACAAAACAGCTCTTTATGGAACAATGATAAAAAAAAAATTATGTGAGACAATCGATTGGAGTCATTAAAAAAAATCTATTAAAAATCTATTAAATTTATCTTTAAATATAAGCATATTATTAAATATGATTTTTAGCAATAATTTTTTATTAAGAATGTTCTGTAAAAATTATTTTCAAGCTAAATGCAAGCGTGGAATAGTTTATTTTTCACTAAAACTTTTCAACCATTAAAGATATATTCGGATAAATAGTAGAACGAACAATATTTAACAATAAATTTTTTGAAATATCATGCAAATATAAATATCAAATAAAGAGACCGTAAATTGTAAGAAATATAAATATAAATTCGTTCAAAATTATTTCCAATATCATCCATTTAAAATATAGCCTTTTTAAAATCGTCTGTTAAAACATTTTTTTTCTTTCTTAAAAAATGTTTATTTATTTAACGTATTAACTTATTTGGCAACCAAATATTTTATAATTACTGTTTTGTACTACGAAAATCTGGCAATAAAGAATTATTATAGAATAAAAATGTAAAGTCGTTGCAATGGAATAAAATGATTATTATGCGAAGATCGGTAAAATTTGTTTTGGTTTAATTATTTTTAATAAAACTGTTTTATATTTTATAAAATGCATTAATATCCAGGTTTAAATTAAGTCGTTAAAGCGTATATTTCAATTATTACAAAGATTAAATTAATTTGTTATCATATACATTAATTGACCACATCAGTTTCTATATAAAATGAAATATTCAAAATTAATTACTTTCCTTACATACATAGTATAATTAATGAATAGGAAAAACAGTGTATCTGATTGAAAATTTGAATTCGAGTTTTCGGATGAATCGAATTCGAATTGAATGTTTTTGTGATGCAATGTCTGTCTGTCTGTATGTATGTATGTATATATGTATGTTACTGTGTGTTAGTCTGTGTGTCTGTAAGATTGTAGACGCGATATCTCACGAATGAATAGACCGTTTCGAAGATATTTTATTTGGTGCAATTATTACAATCAATGAATACTAGAACTTTATTGATTTTAAACGTATTCCAATATTCGGAAGATCTCAAAATTTTCAAATATATTTTGAAAATAAAAAGCCTAAAAAAATCAGGATATTTAATAAGGATAAATAAATAATCCTTTCATACGTTATTTTTATTAGAAAACAAATTTTGAAAACTTTAGAACTCGAACTTGAGTTGTTTCCGAGATATTGCACGATTGAAATATTAAAAAAATCATTTCAAAAAAGGACCTTCAATACTTTTTAACTGATGGTTCAATAAATGTACAGAATAATCAATAATTAGATACAATTGTTGGTTTTGTATTTTATGATATTATATCACAATTTAACTTAAATTGCATAAGTATTTACACTGAAAAATATTTATTTTTGTCGTTTAAAGATTTCTAGCGGCGCTGTTCTCCTTTCCATTCTTAAAATGCATTTTTTCCCTCCTGGTTTAAGCTAAATTATTACCATCCTTTCTGTTCCATAATAAGTTAATAATTCAAATAATTATATTTCGATATTTATAAAAAAAAGTATTTTATAAAATATAAAAATCGGATGTTCTTTAGTATTTTCTCATTTTTTATTTTATAATGTATAAAACTGTAGATGAAATGAAGATAGCACTTGATAAAATTTTTAAAGCACCCCCTGTGGTAATATTCTTTTTTCCATTGCTGTATTGTTCTTTTAATAGCTCTTGAAATATAAATGTAAATTTTATTACTTGGTTCTGAATGACTTATACAGCTTATAAAAATTACTATGCAATATAATACCTACTGTGCATTAAACTTTTCTTTTATTTATCTTTCATCAACATATTTCTGATATTGCATATTTTGAATATTTGAAAAACCCTTCCTGTCAATATTGTTGTTATATTTATTGTGAATATACTGCAAATGAAATATACATGAGTGAAATTATGATCACAACCTTCATTATTTCAGTAAAAAAATCCTTCATATGAGATAAAGATGCTTTTCTAAAACAGTGTGGACCAATTATAGAGAATGTTGCTCAATTGATTAATTTGACCATAAACTTTAAGCTTATTAATGAAAATAATTAGAATAGTCTTTGTTTTAATTCCTGTTACTCTTACTTTCTCAGATATATCGTAATTATTCTTAGAGTATCTTAAGACATACTCACTTTTGACAGCATGATCATTTTGTCTCAGATTATTTTTCTCGGTGAAATTATTCTGCACCATTTGAAATTTTCTAGATTGGCTTAATCTCAATATATATCACAAGTTCAAAAAGATATGACTAGGTTTATAATTTATGAATCGTTAGTAAATAGTTATACGTACTTTCAATTGGAAAATTGTTTTAAATGGCAAGAAAATTTTGTCTAAAATATTTTCAAAGCAGTGTGGCGTATTAGCATAAAATATAACGTTTTATATAGATCCTTAGCGGAGAAAGTTTAATTACTAAAAATGTCTGCATAAAATCTGGAGTTAAAAAAAAAAATGGACGGCTCTAAGTGAAAAACTAGTAGCTCTCGGTAATCAAGAGACAAATTTTTGGGTCCATATATCAATTGAATAGTGACTCGCAGAAAAAAGTAATTACGCAAAGTACACTAAAGCTTTATTTTGTGAATGGTCCCTAAATTCAAACACTGCTTGGTAAAAGCGTGAATATTTGGCGTGAAAGTAAGAAATTTTGCTTTATTCTCCATATTTTGATTTTATAGGTACAGATGCCAAACTTATTAACTATTACATTAAAGCTTATAAACATTTTTCGAGTCACTGGATATTTTGCTCTATATGGGCCGTATAAAAAGTTTATTTCGTATTTTTTTTATGCAAATACCTCGACCAGTTTTGAAAGCAGTTTTGACAAAAGTTTCTTACGTTCAAAAGAATATTTCAATTGGAAGTATGTATCTAATACTTACGGTTCAAAATTATAAGTCTGATCAATATTTTTGAAACATCCAGTATAATGGTATTTAATGTCATTTGTGATATTATGAGGCAGATTATTTAATTCTAATTATTTTAATTTTCTCGTCAAAATAGTTAAAATAAACATGTATTTATGCCTCTTAATATGTTACTCATCTATAAATGTTCTAGTCTACGAACAAATTTGGCGTTATGATAAAAATTTTGATCGCTTCAATAGGCAAAATCAAGATAAATAAGACCTTGTTAAATTAAACGGCTTAATTAATTATCAAATTGGGAAATAATGATTTTAATTGATGTATAGAAAGTTGGAATATAATTAACATTACATTTTTTTAAAACTTCATTTGCCATCGTTTATAGAAAGATTTAAGAAACCTTAAAAATTAGTTAACCAACTTTCTATGTATGAATTTTATACTAAAATTTATTAACGCACAATTAGACCAAGTATTAATCTGGAACTATTTCTTGAAACAAAAAAAAGTTTCTTTTTCCCCCGTTTGAAACTATATGTTATTGACATTGCAATTCGAAAATTATTCTGAGCTATCCAATTTAAATATCGTGCTTAATAGCATTAATGGCTTTTAAAATTGTTTTAACAGCTTTTAAAATTCTTAATAAAATTTGGAACAATAGTAGCTATTCTAAAATTCCTGAGGCTAGATTTTAAAAGAAAATCATGTCGTTCAAATGTCAGAAAACTTGGATATTCAAATAATTTTCTTCTGAAAAAAGATAAAAAATGAATGGAATATGATTTTCGATAAAATGAATCATTATTTTCAATTTGATCGGTCGTTTGATTATAAGCAATTAGTGCTCTTAATATTAAGAAGCACTAATGAGAAATGAAATATTCAATTATATTCCTTAGAAATTTGAGCACAAACTATATTATATTATTGTTTGGTGATTTGCTGCGTCCGGTGGGAACTTTTCAGAACCAATTTTGGCTCTAGAAAAAAAGTTAGATCGCTATAATCGCCAGAGATACAATACAGTGGTTGTAATTGATTCAAGTAACCTGATGGTCATGAATACTGATGTCTCCTAAAGTGAACTCCAATGTTCAGAAATATTCCAATTAGAACTTGAGTTCTTTATGAAACAATCTTCTTTTAAAGTTAAATTTTAAAAGTTATAAAATATTAAGAATGTGTAGTTTTATTTTGAAGCTTGGGGTAACCTAAAATAAATATGCAAAAATGAGATATATGTATTAAAGTTTTTCCATCTTGTGTAATTAGTTCCAAACAGGATCTAGGACGATATTTAGTACAATCATTGGTCCACACTGCTCTAAATTGTCTAAAAACTAGGTATTGCTACTGACAACGGGTGAGCAGTACACTACTTTAGAAGCAGTGTCATGTCGTCGATAGGAGGATTTGGCCACAAAAATTATTCGTGAACACAACAAACTGGTGGAAACTAGGCTTTACAATTGAGGAAACCTTAAGTAGTTTTGGCAACTCATGTTTAAAACTACCCAGTTTGTTGGGTAATAGTCAGGTAAGCACAGAGGAAAAGACCAAAGTGGCTGAAAATAGTCTTGTAAAAGAGCCTATGTAAGATCTCTAACCATTGGGTCTTTATATCTCTTATGACACCTTTGATGTATGGAAGAAACTGCAAGTATTAACCATTAGGTCACCACACCTTTCAACTGGTTGCGCAAGTATTGCCGATGTTCATCAAGATCAGATCAGTGACAACATAATGAGAAAAAATTCCTTATAAATTTTAAAACTCACTGCAAGAGTATTTTTTTCACCTTAGCTGCTAATTTGAATACCACTTTTCAAGCAACGATGACATTAAAACAATTGAAGGGTGGTGATGTAATGATTCATAGTTTCAGTTTCCTTTTCCCATTTTGAACTGCCCTTTTCTGGGCAGAATTTCTCTTTCATCATCCTTTGAAGTAGTCTGAGGCTATCTCATCCTGGTCAACAGGATGGCATTGCATGTCCCGATATCTCCAGTCCAGTTCGATGCTATACATTTGTCTAGTCTTCAGTCATATGCCAGTCTTTACTTATCTACAAAACTTCTGTCATGGGACGGGCGAAATGCGACGGCTGGACACGCCCCAGCATGGAGTCTTCAGGAACGACTAGTAGAAGACTCACGATTCGTTTGATTCTCCCACACAACTGCTGAGTCCTCACTTCTTCTGGTCCTCTTTTTTGGTGTCTGTTGGAACTCCAGAGTTCTGGTAGGCATTGAGCTGTTTCTCGAGGTATTTGAGGGACTCGTTCATGAAGTTCTGGACGGCTGTCAGGGCGGCCACGATGGCCGGACTGCCGAAGCCGTGCGTGATGAGGGAGAAGTGCGTTAGGTGTCGCTGGATGTTGGGTTCTAGAATGCTTTGTGGCCTAGTGTTGCATAGTGGAGACCGATCTTGGTTCAGTAGATCGACAAATTCTTTCATAATTTGTCTGAAAAGGAAAATGTCATCTTAATCAACACATTGCACCGTTATACATTTCACTAAATCAGAAAACCCTCAAATTACTGGTAACAAACAACTTACTGATAAAAAAAATCTTCATTTGTCCATAAAATATCTAGTTTTGTCAACAAGTCAGATATTTTGCATTAAAAGTTTAAAATGATTTATGAAATATTCTTCATTATAAAGAAAAAGTTCTGTCTTGATGAAGAATATACATATTTTTACTTGATAAATATTTCTCATGAAACTTTGCAACAGATATTCTGCGAAATCGTAAAACAAAAATAATGACCATCGTCGCCAGATCGTGAGTCGCACTGTGCTGTGCGTACTACGGTATGGATTTTAAGCTGTTATAATCCACAAAGCCGCATTTCACTCTCAAAATTCTTCTGCGAGCCTTTGAAAATAAAATCAACATTTTAGAGCAATCATTTTTTTTTTATTATTACTGGCAAGTGTTTTAAGAGTAAAAGTCCATATACGTTTATTGTAAATTGAATTCAAGTAACTAATTTCTCATTTCGCTATTTATATTTATAGCACCCCAAATTCTCAGACCACAAAAATAATTTTACAAAACGAGTGTGAAGGATAACATAGAAACGTGCTCCCCCCCCCCCCCCCCTCATTTAGATATCCGCGAACTACAGCATGAGTTATTCAATCAAGCAAACTTCTTAGCCTCATTAGAAACCGCTATAATTAAACGTACAAAAACTCATACAGCTATATTTTGTGTAAATAAAACAGACTTTTCACCTTTAAAGCATGAAAAGGAAGATGGCCTTTTTATTATCTTTGTTTTCGTAAACCTTCGATAAAGTAAATATAATTGATTTTATCATGAAATATGAGTTAAACAATTAGAGTTATTATTTAAAGATTCGCAATGGAAAGTGTATTTATGGACGAAATATTCATTTGCAAGTATATTCATGGGCAATCGTACCACGAAAACCCGCACTACCGCGGGAGAAAGCTGCAGAGTGGCCGTAAACATCAACTTGCAGTCACCTGATCCGCTCTGGCCTTCGGATTCATGGGGTGTTGGAATTGAATTTCAATAAAAGACGGTGGTATTTATGAATGCATGGATGTTAGATGTGATTTAGGATCGCTTTAATCTGTAAAAACTGTTTAAATCCTCGAAATCCCGAGATAACCTCAGCTTTATTTAAAGGGGCGATAAGCTTTAACGGGGACTAAATACGAATTTTAACTTATTAACTAACTGGCGAAATTCTAAAGCTGTCATTATATACAATGAAACAGAAATTCGATGGCTAACAAGTTTACAAACAATAAAATATTCTCAAAATACGCAGGAAGGACTTGGTGCTATCAGGGCAGCTTTTAAATAACCTCTATGAAACATTAAAGACTCGCAAAATACGTCACTTCTGGCTCCAAAACTAACGAAGTTGGCGGGGGTGAAAGTTAAACTGGGGTGTTGAAGTCCCAGACCACTCGACTGACCCGAGGGTTTTCAGTAGCCGTTTGAAGCCAGGAGAGATTAACTGGAGTGTAAATCAACTCGACTTTCTGTTACCAGAATCCATTTTTAAGTACCTTGTGTATTTATTTATTTATTTCTTCAAATTTTACAATCGGTATCGTTGGTCCAATTATAGCGTGTTACCCTTCACTTTAAAGGTCATGAAAAAATATTTCGATTGATACCATATTTGAAAATGTACCCGGGGAAGGGGAGTCACTTGCCCCCCAAGGGAACTAATCACGTCACGAACACAATTATATCGTGGCTATTTTTCACAACAATGATTAAAACTATTAAGTCTTGCAATCATTGAACCATAGATAACCACATTTAGGCAAGATTATGTCAAATTTTATTCCATGCTGCCACGTTAACAATAGTTTTTGGTCGAGTTTAAAAAAATTCTATCTAGTTCTAGATTTTTCGATAACAAAACGGAATATAGAGTTTTGTGAATATCTATTAATATCTGTGGCCGCTGTATTAATATCTGTGGCAAAACGTGTTCAAGAGGTCCTAAAACATGCATTAGCATCAAAATTTCGAATTGAAAATTTTCGTAAACTCAATACTTTCTCTATACTAGTATACTAAATAGTATGAGAAATTGCAATAAACAATAATCTTCACATATCTTGGAGTTATTGGATATAAATTTCCGCGGATTCTTTAAAATGATCTTAAAAAAAACTCTTACGGATTCTTTAGAATGATTCTAAAGAATCCCATAATTCTAAAAGATCTCGCGGATTCTTAAAAAGTAATCTCAAGGGAATTCTATGCAATCATAAAAATGGTATAATTTAATAAATGGATTTTTAAACATACTCACTTTGTAGCTAAGAAGAGTTCTTTCCGCCTGTACAGTTCACTAGGATCACTGTGGTTTCGACAGAGGTACTCGCCAACTTGGCGGGAGGGAAATTCTGTCTCACATACATAACCGAAGTCTCTCGCTAAGTGAATGGCCTCACCTGAATAAAATAACTAAGTGTTAACATTAAGTTATGCAATGATTTTCTTTAATTTGAATAACAAAAGTAACGAGCTATAACCATCATAATCTTCGTTTGGTTGCACAGTCAAAAGTAGCTGAAATGACAGCTAGTGGCGTCAGTTCTTAGAATTTTGCAACGCTCATTTCTGGACCAAAATTATTGGTGAGGGGCAATAGCCGCAAAATCAGTCAAACTACGATGGTGTGCTGGTTATCAGGGTCTGATTAAATCAATGAGGGGCCCAGGGCTTAGTGGTATTTCGGAGCCCCCATACACTCACGGCACACAAAACACCATTGTACACCGAATTTGGAGGGCCCGAGTTCGCAGCGCCAAAGACCCTTTTGTACATATAAACTCCCATACTTTTTACTTCAATACAATATATTAAGACTTAAAAGAATGTGTAATATTTTAAAATATTGACGTATTTATAGGTAGGCATTTTGACTACATTCTAAAATTTTAGAAAAAAATTCTCTTTCAATGAATTATTTTCGTAATTTTAGTTTTATATTTTCATTTTAGGAAGATTTGCTTCATGAATATTATTTTTTCTTTATTAATTGAATATTATTTATTCTCTTATTCCTGTTTAAAATGTATCACATACAAAATTTAGAGGTTCTTAACATTTTAGGGCCCGGAAGCCCGTGCGTTAATCAGGCGCTGCTGGTTATACGTTTATTTCATGCGTGAGTAAAATGTGCTAATAAAATTCAAATTTCTGTATATACACTAAACACAATTTCTATTGTATACCTTGTTTCATTATGACCATTAATGTTTAACAGGGTGAATTTGAATGTTATATTTTTTCTAGAATCGTAGAAAGTACGTTGAAAAGGTGTTCTGGCTCACAATCTGTTATTAAACTGCATTAAAATATACCCCCCCCCCTTCCCTTTTTATTACTTTCCCTACATATATAGTATAATGTATTACTTTCTCTACAAACATAATATTGTTACAACATATCCTCTGGAATGGTTTGTGTATTCTCAGAATACAAACGAATTTCTGGATAACTACCATTTTATTAAAAGCAGCAGTAATCGTGAACAGGAACAATATACACAATATACATCTCTCTGCCTATCTAACAAAATAACAAAAGCCATTTAGTAAAAGAAAAGCCATTGAATTAAAAAAAAGCCCTAAGTAAAAGCACGCATTAATAATGCACAAAACATACGATTATATTCTTAATACACTGACGTATTCACAATCCATTGTTACTCGTATAACACCAACTCATTCCAACTGGATGATGACCAGATTATAAGAACGATTTCGAAAAAAAAAATCTATTTAACTCTTGAAATTTTTAAACACAGTGCACAATTCGACAAGTTTCCACAACGAGCTGAACGTCGCCGCGTTGGCTAGATTTCATCAAATGGTTTCACCAGGGTCACCAAATTTATCGCCAAGCTACCCGCACCTTCAAATAACGATGGTTGCTTGTAAATATCGTTTTTTTTTTCTTGGAAATGGGCAATATACCGTAAAGGTATTATAGGTATTCGTAATAGTATAATGCTGTAATAAGGTTAAAAATTCAAATTTGAGTTTTCGTCGATTTCTTGTCATTTTTTAATTTTTTTTTCTGTTATTTTGATATGGATTTTACATGTGGATAAACATAAATTTTACTTAGCCATCAAATGTTTATATTTTATTATTGCAAAACAAGTTAGTTATCGTAGGCATAAATCAAGTTACTCATCATAGCTTCAACTTCCAGCACTTTTCATATTTGACTACAATTGATCAAAATATTTTTCAAGGCCGCAGTAAACAGTACATATTAATCATTAAAAAAATAGCAAGTTAAACTATTAATCAATTCTTATACATTTCATACTTTCGAGTTTTAATTAATGGACGCCAGTAATGATAAGAAGAAAAAAAGTAAACAAAGCGTACGAGGTTGAAGGTCGAATTTTATTAAAATATGAGCCAACGATTAACTTCGCGTGCTTTTCGTAATTTGCGACGAGGGCTGTTTTGGAATATCTTATATCCATCAGTGTCTGATCACCCCTCCCACCGGCTCTTAGCGCATCCCTTGAAAACATGTAGTAATGTCGGCTAGTGCCAGCCGGCCTTCTCTGGAAAGACCGATTTTATTTTTCATCCCCTCATTTTGGGAAACTAAGTAATGAAGGCGAAAAAAATGAACTAACAGGAGTGGTTTCCGCTGCGGAGAGGATTTCACATCTTTTCCCAAGAAAACGAGCTCACAATCTGATGTGAGGCAAAATATGGCTTTCTCCAAATACTTAAATAAATTTTTAACATTTTATATTCGAAAGGTTCAAACACATTAAAATTAACAATGTTAAAATGGGAGAAAAAATTCACCATGTTCAACATTTTATATATCTTGTTAAGTATTTATTAAAAAAAAAAATCGCATATTATTTCTGGTAGTAAACCTATATTTGAGTTTAATGTACATTTTCTTTTAAATAATATAAATAAATATTTTTATATATAGTTTTAAACTATGTACCACTGGACAAGCAAATGACAGTATGATAGATTACGCGCAATATGAAGAAAATTAAACATCCAAAATAAAATTTTTGATATCTTATTTTAACTTTAAGAAAAATTACTTATTTTAAACATAAATGCATTTATATTGAAAATACATTAATGTTTAATTCAATGTTGGATTGAGCTTTCACGGAATGTCAGCAACAAAATTTCATAAAAATATTTTTGCAACAAGAAAACCTGAAAATAATTAGGTTCATTTTATAGAGACTATCATTCTGAAAATTTAATTTTGAAATATTGAGGTTTCAGAATTATCTTGCCGCAATGTCAAAAAATCATATTCTGAGTAAAACGACTTTAAAGTTATTACTTAGACAATTGTTTACTTTTGGAATCTGAGATAATTCGGGCTGTCATTACAGCAATTGATCAAACTTCAAAATGTATGCATTTCAACAATAAATCTATTAACATTTGCAGAGTCCACTTCTACGATAAGAGCTTGCAATTTCGTCAAAGTAATTCAACGGTAGAGCGTCGACTTGCCAGTTCGGAGATCCAGGGTTCGATTCCCGGTTGGGACAGCAAGGTTCTTTACAATGGCGCCCGAACAAATCAACCCTGAAAGTGAGTGCAAAGATGTCGGAGGTCTGAAAACCCCAGACCTTGCGACTCACATAGTGGGTTTAGAGTAGCTAGCTGCACAGCCGGGAAACGATACCTCCTGCACTCAGGAAGCACCCAAAGGTCTACCATCCCGCCAAACGAACTTTTATTTAGGTCTAAAAATAAAACAATGGATGAAAAATATTGTCATTAAACAGACAGTTTTACATTATATTTGAAGTTGACAAGTACGTCCATTTTACAAAAATGGGAAAAGGGTTATTGCGAATATAGATAAAAAGATCATTGAAAAATAAAATTTAGAGTGAGGTATAATAACATAATAAAAATAGATTAAAATGAAAGAAAATAATAAAATTTTAAAAGTAAAATTTAGAAAATATATAAAAAGAAAATATATGAAAAGGAAAAAAAAATAGGCATATGAAAAACAAAAACAGAAATTTAGAATAAAATTTAGAAAAGAAAAATAAGAAAAAATACAAATAAAAAGGGTCAAAAGAAAAAGAAAGATTCGAGAAAATAAGAACAGTTAAATTTTTTTTTTTTAAGAAAAAAAATGGAGGGAACACAATAAGTTTATATAAGTTAATATGAATGAAATAAAGGGATTCATTGATCAAAATTAATTGAGAGCAGAATCTACTCGATTCTGTTCTCAATTAATTTTGATCAATGAATCCCTCAATTGATCAATTGCTCTCAATTGATTGCTCGAGATGTCGGAGGTCTGAAAGTGACCCTAATACGACTAGTATGGATTCAGTGGACTCTGGAAGATTGAGCGCTAATTTCAAATTGAGAGGATAACGACCACGCAGGGCTGGCTACTGACCTGGGTAAAAATAGTAATAGCAGGAGGCTAACCTGAGGTAAAAATACCAGAAAGTGGTCAGTCAAATTGTCGGTTGCCCGCTAATCTGAGATTAGAGGACGGAGAATGTAGAATCCACTTCTACGACAAGAGCTTGCAGTTTCGTCCCTGTAGCTCAACGATAAAACGTCGGCTGACCAGTTCGGAGATCCAGGGTTCAATTCCCGGTTCGGGCAGAAAGGTTCTTTACACATTAAAAAAATGTCTATGTAATATGCGCTGAACTGACAATGTGAAGGGGTGATGTGTCAAATTATCGAGTACTTTTAATATAGCTAGAATCTTGATTTGAGTGCCATTCGCTCCTTCTCAGTTTTGAGACTAAGGAATAAATTTAAAATTTAGAAAAATCGAATAAGTAAAGGATTAATAAAAAAACTCGAAACTATATTTTTACTAATTACAGAGCATTTTTATTTTATCTAGAATCTTGCATTGGGTCCGATCCGTCTCAGATGCCAAGTTAACAAAAAAGTCTAATATTTTGAAACTTCTAATCAAAGGTGACGATGCAAAAGAATAATTTAAAAATTTAATATCACTTTCTAAAACGATCGAGCTCTTCTGCTCGAGCCAGAATCTCGGTTTTGGTCTCAATTCGATCCATCTCAGCTTCCAGATCAAAGAAAAAATAAAATAAATTAAAAAAATTAAAATTTAGGGGGGTGTTGATACAAATAGATTATCAAAAGTGCTATACCATTTTGTCCCTCTCAAAGACAATCAATACACATTTTGGATATCCTTCCATTGCCAACATTTAAAAACTGTTTATCAACGACTTTTGTTACATTTAGTGACCACTAGCCAGTGAGAACGCACGAAGCGCGGGTAAATCAGCTAGTTTTAATGTACTGATTAATTTTCAATCAATATTTTTTACGAACCTTATTGGTTATTGAAATAAAATTCGCTTCTTCCTCCAGAATATTTATAAAATAGTAAAAACTATGAAACACTAATAAGATGAATACTAATTTGTGTTTTAGTGTTTCTAGATTAGTCAACAAAATAGCTAATTACTATTTTACCTTTTTTAGCAAAAAACTACTGCTTCGTCTGTGACTGATGACGCCTTATTTGCGAAGAAAATCCCATTTATGGCTACTCTTAAGCAGCCGTATATTTCTATCGTAACTCGGTCACGTGGTACAAGGTTCTACCCGGAAGATCCGAGTCAGAAAGTTTCGAGTGAATACCAAACAGGCTGAGGAGTTACGGCACGAAAGCGTAGGTGTAACTTCTTACAGTTTAGATTTTTATAATATCTCGAGAACAGTCCGTCATCTTGTTATACATTTCATTAACTTCATATCATAAAATTCTGCATAAAATGACTAATCTCTTGACATGATTTTAATTTTTTAATTTATATTGAAATTATCATTTTGCGAGATTTTGAATACTTAACAATTTAAATACTTTTTTTTTTTAAATTGACTTTAAAAATATGATTTTTAATATTCATATATTATAACCAGAAAAAATGTATCTCATATTCTAAATATTTAATTTTAATTAATATGTTTTAATGTTTATATATTTTATAATTCTTCGAAAACTTTACACATAATAGCTCTGATCTTAAGCACACTCTTATGGCGCAAAGAAGCCAACCTCTGTTAAGAATAGAGTTACCCTTGTCCAACAAACCTTTCTCTTAAATGTTCCTCACTTCTTGTGAATGGTTAGATCTGAGACGTTGGGCATTATCGGTCAATAGAATAAAGTAAGAATAAAGCTAACAGAATAAATAATCAGTAGTCAATAAGTCAATAGTAAGTCAATAGAATATAGAATATTTTTTTAATTTAAATCATAAACTTTTAAATATTTTAACTATGCTAATGTCAGAGGTTTCTGCTTGTACCAGATAGGCGCAATTCATAATTTTGCCTTCATTTAGTATTAATAATTATAGATCTTTCCAAATGGGTCGAGTAAAATTTTGCATGCCCTGATTATTTTCAGATATTAAACAGAAATCTTCAGTCTACCCCATTTAATATATTTTAGTGGTTCATTCAAAAAATGATAATCCTACGTACAAATAGCACAAAGGAGCTAAGAGGGAACTGTGCTGTAGAATTCCTTACCTTCGACGAGAGATGTGAGGAGTGTGACATTAGCTGCTTTCCGCCGGCCCGCGGGTAGGTTGAGGCCAATCTTCTCTAGCTTCTCCCGCAGGGATCGACCACCGTTCTTGGACTTGGCCCTAAAGAATTGCAAAAAGAAACATGGTCAACGAGTTAAATATGGCATATTTATGTGTCCTTTTTTTTTTTACTAGAAATAACAATTAGGTATTTGGAAAGTTTTGTGTTTAAAATATCTTTATTGCGCGCTTGGGCGGTATAATAATAAACTTTTGTATAATTTAAAAATATGCTATTGTATTTGCATAATTGATGTTTAATTAAAAAAATATTTTACAGTTATTAAATAAAAATGTTTTAATTATTTTTGCATATTAAAGACTAAATAAAAAAAATAGTTTATCTTTAAAACATTTGCACTTATTTAGAAAATCATTTTAATTTTCAAATATAAATATAATTTTTCTTTTAATTTGAACCCATTAATATTATGAATTGTTAACATTAAATTTTTTCTGCTAAAGATTGTATTCCTGCATGAAGATATCAAAGAAAATTTCTTCTGTTTACTATCTCTGCAACAAAAAGTTGGTGAGTAGCAATTTGAATTTAATTATTAGGAAAATAAATATTTGTGAAATTACAATTATAATCAAAGAATATACTTACTCTCAATTTTATGTTGTCTACTATTTTTATTTGCAAACCCGTTAAAAACGCCCCTGAAGTAGATTAACTTTTTGCTTTATCCTACTTGAAATTATTGGTTTCCCAAAAATTTTCGAATTCGAGATTAAACTCTCCAAATGACACTTAAAAATAAATAAAAGCTAAACATGAAATGGAAACAAAACATGATTAACTATACGAGTATGAGTTAAATGTTTTATTATTTGAAAGTTTTATAGAAGAACAAATAAAAGGATTCCCAATGTATATGGAGACATGGATACGTTATAAAAATATTTCAGGATTTTTTATTTCAAACTAATGGCATTCTTAATGCGCCAAATCGTCAACAAAATGAAACAATTTATAAATTGCAAATTTGACTTAAATAAATCAGCTTAATCATGGTAACCTTTTATTTTTTGCTTACTTCTGAAAAGAAATCAACTTCAAAACCTCAAAAAATCATTTCTTTTCTATATTTATTAAATGAAATGTTAATATTAAAAAAAAAAAAAGGAATTATCAAAATATTCCAAATCGAGCGCGTTTTATAATAAAATAGGTGAAGTAATATGTGTACGAATCCAGAAAACTTCCTGACTTTTGATTTTCTCAAAACTTTTAATATATCCTTAAGAGTTTACTCAAATATTACTTAATATTACTTAAATAACTTAATATTACTTAATACTTAATATTTTTTAAATACTAATTTTATATTGCTTAACTTTTATTATAACCTTTTAAGAGTTTATATATATAAAATATAGATAATACATATGTCCCAGTTTTGCCAGAAACTTGCGACCCGTGCTTGTATCATTCAAAAACTATCATTTAATCTAGCATAAAAGCAAAATGTTATTCCAAACTTTAATTAAATGCATTTTTTAATAATAGATAAGTAGTAAGATGACGCACCCTAAGCATTTATATATCATTCGGAGGAATACTAACAGGTTCATAAAATCTGGAATATTCTACTATAAAAGATAATTTTTTAAGGAGGAGTCTCTGATAATATTTTAAAGAGGGTAAGGGGCATCTCTCCCCGTTATACGTTGAAATAATTATCAAATCTCCAAATAATTGAAATATATAATTTATCAATAAATATTATAGCTCAAATGTATTTCAAGGGCTCTCAATTTGACTATATCAAAGTGCATAAAAATCAATAATTGTGAAGTGATCATCAAAATATGATTTTAAAAAAAAATTCCCAATATATATATATTTGAAAACTACTATTTTATTGTGTGAAAACCAAAATGGAAAAATTGCGCCTCTGAAACTTTTAATCGAAATAAATAAATCGATTTGAAGCATGACTCAATGAATGTTATGTTACGCGTTGTCTCAACAGATCGCTTCTGTGTTGCCACCCATTGTTTGTATCAGGAATTAATAAAATACCAACTCGTTCAGGCGCTGCGAGTGTTTGTCGCAAATATCGAAATGTCACGTTCCTGCCACAGTCCGGTGACCGAGCACATGTGAAATACAGATTCAATGACCTACTTGCTTTTGAAAACTTTCGGAAATGTGTGTTAATTCTAAAATTTCCACGGTCAACTGGAGTTTGAAGTAATTTCATGTCACTGTCGAATCACTGGTTCTTCATATTATTTCCATGTTGCATAAAACTAATTGACTTTAAAGTCACGAATTTAAATATACATAGCGAAACATGTAATAGTTTAGTACTTTTCCAACAAAGTTTAATATATAGGTAAAGTATTGCGACGAGATCGAACACTCGAATTCGAGTTTTCAACCGGAACACGTTTCAAGCATCCCTGAACTGGAATCGAACCTTTTTGAGATAATGTGCGTGTGTGATTTTATTTAAAATGTATATAAAAATCACTCATTTAAAATAACTAATACAGTAGATGAAATTCATACTTTCAAAGAATGCGTTTTGAATGTTACTAAGTTGGGAGTTTTTCTTGAAGGTCATTACTATTCCTACCGTACATAGTACTATATAGAAGAATAAGTTATATAATGTGATAATTTTTTTATGAAATTTTTCTATGAATTTACACATTTTAGGCATTCTAGAATTCGAATAAATAATTTTAAAGTGACGTCTGTCCCTGTGTATGTATACCTCTGTCCATGTGCGTGCATTGGTGTGTCTTTCTGTCTCTGCCGCTGTGCCTGTCTGTCTGTGCAATGTAAGTAAGGTTTATAGAATACTACTAGTATTCTATAAACCTTGCAATGTAAGTATGCATCCAGTCTAACACAAAATTTATCCAACTACATTTTATAAAATGTGTTAGTTATGCGTTACCTTGGGACAGATTAGATTTTAGTACGATAAAAAAGACTGCCCTTTCTTTCTATTTCGAAATGACACATTTTCAATTTGCTAATTTCCACAAATTAACAAATTAAAAAGACTAAATGTACTTAATTGTATTAATTAAATGCCTGGTTTATATGTATTAATTTTGTGAAAAAACAAATACAATGCATTGTTTTAAAATATTTTTTCAATTTTAAAAATTTGACTCCATTTTTAAAATGCACCAAGATTACAAAAAATATATTTTCTACATTTAAAACTACAGATTTGATATGATATGATACTATATCAGAAAAACCCTTCTCTGTGTCTGGCTGTCCCACTTGACAACAAACACGTTGGCAAAATATCGTCAACTTTTGGAAATTTTGGGTCAAATCGACGAAAATTTAATAATTTGGAAAACTAGGTTTAATTTATTTGATAGTTACTATCGCTTTGTAGGAATTATAATTATTATTTTGTAGGAATTATAATTTTAATAATCTTGATTCAACATATTGTTAGGCTCCCAGTTAGTGGGGTAGATATATTTTGTTAATGAGTCCAAGATGTCTTAAAATCATTGTGTTTTGTTAGAGAGTGTTATAGTAATTGAGTTTAATTAGGGGGTCATATAATAATGAAGTTTAATTATTATTTTACGTTTTCAGCTTTAAAGAATACAGTAGTGAATAACTAGGTCTTTCTCCAAACATGAAAAACATCCAATTTATATATTGCTCTCCTTTTGTATTTGAAGACACTAATAATACAAGTATTTAAATATTAAATCTTGCATAATGTTCAATGAAACCAGTAGCATACTTCTCAAAGTTTTTACTATAATTTCTTTACATTTTATAAAGCACTAAATGTACGGTTTTTTGATTTTCAAAATATGTTACAAAATACGTTCAAATGGTTCACCCCAGATGTTAAATACTTTTATTAAATTGCTTTTAAAGTTAGAAACATAAGGTGAAGAATATGCTATGAGCTCAAAGTTACACAGCATATTCTTGAAACAATCAAAATATTGGGTGAAACCTAATACATATTCCTAGTAAATATTTGGTTATAATTTTTCATTTAATTTTCAGAAACGTGGGAATGTACTCGATCATGAACAAAAATATTGTCTTATCAAATTTTATTCGGAATAGAATTTATCGTGTTTTTTTTATAAATTTTTGATTGCTTTTAATCGTACTTATACCAAAAAGTAAGCAATACTTAAAAAACGCCTTTAATATTATTTACTTTATTTCAATTTAGTTGTTTCTGAAATAATACCTATTTCACGTTCTTCTATGAACCAACGATCCAATGTTCTTGATAATATTTCAGAATCTTGCAATCTGAAGTTACCAATACAACTTATTCATTTAAGAATGCTACCTACTACCCTGAGCAGAAAACTATCCCGAACAATTCTCGAGTGCCGAGGGATGGTATGGGAAATCGAAAAGTATCATCTGCCGAACGGGATTACTTCGGCCCTTCCCTGCCGCATGACATCAGCGGAAAAGATATTGCATTCCAAGGGAATCCCTTCTTCCAAAACTTATTAATTCAAAACTAACGCCATAACTCCAGTTCAGCCAAATATGAAACACACCGGACGATGGAATTCAAGAGAGAAGGATAGGTGGGGAGGTGCAGAACAGACAAATACTTTTCGACCCGGCTGATATCTTTTAAAAGCCAGCATATCCGTTATTAATAGAAACCGGTGATTTGACGAAAAGTAAATCTTGCCCACGTGGATTGACATGGAAGTCGTGTTATTGTTTCCTCTTCAGAGAAAGTCGGCCATCAGAATGTTATTAATTTTACTTCAAAAAGGGAAAGGGAGTTTGTCTTAAGGAAGTGGCATCATGCCTTCGAGTGAATATTTTTCCCGATGGCTAACGGGCGATTCTATTGAGCGGAAGAGCAAGAAGATGCTGGTGACACTGGGAAGAGAGAGAGTTTGTACCACTGAGTCGGAATAATTCAGAGTTCTAGAATAGTTTGGGCCGAATGACATCCCGATAAACAAAACGACAGAATGAGGAATGTATTTGGGAATTGTTTAGAATGCCTACAGTGTGCTTTTCATTAAGAAGCAAAGATATGCAGGGTCATGGGAAGAAGAAATTGTCTTAGCGGCGAGTTGGACCCGAAGCGATAGAGAGAATATCAGAATTATTGCGAATGATAACCTACAAAATGTTTGCAATTTCATCTTGTTTCATGCGTATGGTAATTTTGTATTTAAGGTTATGCTTGGCAATTATGCGTTCAGTCGAATGCGAACGAATATGTTCATGGTTGGCAGAATTGTACATGCAACATAAAACAAAGTATATTTATACGTAAAAGTTGCATAGCCTGTAGCCTCTATTTGTCTTTCTATAGTCATGAAATTGCTCTTATTTGCAAAATTAATGCTGAATAAATTCATAACATGGATTTCGGTTGTGTCTCTGAATTATTTCTTTCATAGTCCACTGCGGTACGATGTTTAAATTACGTTGAACTGTTTAATTGTTTTTCAAATTACTGCTGCGCCTGCAATATGATCTTTCATGTTATTTCTAAAGGCAATTTTAAAATACCTAAAGTATGAGGCTCCATTCGATCTTCACATACATTAATAGTCTAGATTATTTAGGCTCACTTTCGCCGTAATCGGCAACAGTGTTAAAATGTATAAGATAAATCATTA
This sequence comes from Amaurobius ferox, assembly GCA_951213105.1. Classification (NCBI taxonomy): domain Eukaryota; kingdom Metazoa; phylum Arthropoda; class Arachnida; order Araneae; family Amaurobiidae; genus Amaurobius; species Amaurobius ferox. The sequence goes on along the minus strand of OX578134.1, from coordinate 163,281,490 downwards.
TATATGTACTATAGGAAATATAAAGTAGCTCACCTCCTGAGAACTCCTCCGAGCAAAGAGGCGTTGAGGCACTCTGGGGGGGACAGCCTCCTCTGGACTTCTCCGACGGTCACCTTGTACTTGGAGGTCGAGCTGAGCAGGGAGAGCCGGCCGGGAACGGAGCAGAAGACGTCGGTGGGGGAGGTGACTCCTGTGATGACCATGTCCTTATGATTGTCACTGTGTCGAGGTTTGATGCCTGCCCGGACACCAGAGAACGGTCACCAAAACAACCGCACTGGTGTAGGCACACACAACATAAGCTTCATACACACAAGGCAACACGATTCCCTGCAATAGTTACCAAGAGCGTAACCTCGTATAGATCGAATTTAATCTATGAATTTAATACTGATTGCGTGGTATGACTGGTATTTTTGCTTATAATAACCGCGGCACAGAACATTTTTTTTCTTTTTGCCAATGCAGTTAACGCTTATATAATACTGGTGAGCTATGACAAGAGCAAAACTAGTCCACCGATATTGGTTGCTGCTCTAGAAGCTTGGTGATATCACAACAATAATTTTTTCTATGTCGCTTGCCAAACTGGGGTTAAAATTTTTAATATATTTATTATAGAGCAATATTAGCGTAAAATATTGCTCCATTCTGGCATGTGACAAAGGAAGTCTGCTTAAATATTTGCATATCCTTGCATTGCATTGCCCAAAATACGCTCGAAGTAATTTGCAGGGGGAAATGTTGCTAATGTATACAAGGCTACAAGACACACAAGACGATCTCTCCAACTGTGCTGTATTCAGTAAGTCTGAGAGTTTTGTAAGTTTCATTTTGGAATGTCCAGTATGGTTTGCGGTATCTCTACCGTTTAAGAAAATTCAAGAAATATTTCAGAAATGCACTGTGGATTTCACAGAAAATTTTAATCTATAAAAAAATAAATCCGAGCAATTAGATCGTTAATAAATTTAAAAAATATACAATAGGGCAACTTAGTGTTACCTATAAAACACAGGTATGTTTTTATATATTTTAATCTTTAAAATCGTTTATGGAATTCACCGATGCTATATTTAAATATTAGTTATATTGTGTAAATTGTGACAATAAGAGGGTTTTTTTTTCCATGAAATTAAATGAATTTGAAACAACAATAAAAGCTCGGACAAAATTTTGATTGAGCTAAACGGTGATACAAAAATTGTTTTATTTCATTTCTAGCGATGTTGGAGAGATCGTAACAAATATCAATATAATAATATGCAAACTCAAGGTAAAATATTTTAATCCCGCTCATTTGCAGTCAATTTCATATATAAGTTTAATGTTGTTCTGTACAAATTCAAATGTACAGAGACCGAATGATTGTCATATTACGATAATTCTCTCAAACTGATCATAGAAAATACTCACAAAAAAAAAAAAAACGTTCGTTAGTAAAGCAAAAAGTAAGAGTAAGTTTCGGTAAGCAAGTAAACAAACGCTTTTATAATGAAAGAGACAGGGATTATTCTAATCATCTCGCTGACTGTCTTATTCTGAAGGAGGATGCTATTTTTGCTCCCAAAACCAGTTAATAATTTTCTTTTTATTTTATGCTATTTAACTAGCAAAGATTCTTACTCACAGATGACCTCTACATTTTTAAACTTAATCATTAGTCAGATTAATTACAATAAATGAACATTTTCGAGACAAGAAGAGTACTATGAGTTCTATTAATTTTTGTACTGATTTAGGACTTAACACTGTTCTTCTGTTTTGAATTGAGGGGGGTGTGGAGAGTAAAATAACTTTAATATTTAAATTGGTACTTTCCAAATACCTAGAAATTTAATAAATAGATTTAAAAAAATTATTTAAGATAAAATACTCAGAAGAAAGGAGTTATTGAAAACGTAATTCTGTATTCAGTCATACAGTAACACTATTAATATATTAATGTATTTAAGCAATAAAATTAAGGATATTTATATACAATATTTGAATTTATTTAATACTCCTCAAATTAATTAAAATATTATTTTTAAATGCAAACTATAATTTTCCAAAAATTTATATCCTTTAATATTTTAAAACAATAAAGAACCTTAAAATTATTTTTAAATCTTGACTTGAAATATTTCAACCATTTCTTATAGTTTTAGAACAAAATATGTAATGATTCCTTTTATATTTTCGTAATTAAATATGTAATTATATAAAGTGCTACATTGTATGAGTACAAACATATTTGTGTCGATAAGAGACGATTTCAGAGACGAAACTAAATTTATAAGTATTTAAAAAATGCTATTAAGTATTGCATAAACACAAATTTACTTCGAAATTATGAAAATGACACTTAAAGGAAACATTAAAGCTTTAATATTTTATTTATTCATTTATTTTTTGGCTTGAGCATAGTTAAAAATGAGTTTTACCCAGAGTTTGTTCTATATTTCACTATTAATATGCTTATAAAAATATAGGATAAAAATGCAATGACGTAACAATTACTTGCATTAAGGTTCTAAGATAATTTTATAGCTGATAAAAATATATTCTCACGTTGTTGCATTAACATTTTTACCTAAAATAAAAATAATAAAGTTAACTGACGTCAACTTTTAAAAAGGTATAACTTTTATTTTATAACCATCCTTAAATTTTAGTTTCAGTCCAGAAAAAAAATGCATTTTATTTTGATAATTTTAATTTGTTGCCTTTTCACTCTGTCAAATAAAAAATAAGCAACAATATTATATTTATTATTTGTTAACTTTTGAGTTATATTTTTGTCAGAGTCAAAATTAAAATAATCAAGATCTATTAAAAAAATAAACACTTATAAACAATTGCAACACATAGTAAAATGTTGCATTTCACAGTCAATAATCTATGAAATTCGTTGATTTTTTTTCTTTTTAAAATTACATCTTTCAACTGAAAACTCAAACTGTTGCTTATAATTGTGACGTCGTTATCATTTTTATGAATTTATATTGATATCAATGATTTTATGGTAATATAAACAAAATGTATTATGCATTGCATTGTACACTATATTATAAAGAAAAATAACCTATCACTAAATCAAACGAACTGCACATTATATAAGTTAATATATTTTCAAACAATTTTATATGTAAATGTCAAAAGTACCCTTGGCTATCTCTACTTACCCCTACATTGCGTTTCCCACATCCGTCCATAATTCCATTCGGCAGCTTGTTGGAAAAAGAGAGACAATTTTTCTCAATTATTGCGCCTTTCATTCGTTAGTGTATTAGTTTTAAGGAAATTTTAAAGTCTTAAATATTCTGCTTAGATTACATTTTTATTTTCTCTACATTGTATAATATATGGATAGGGTAAGTATTGTAATAGTATCGAAGATTTTAATTGGAGTTTTTGACAAGTTTTCAAGTTTTGATAGATTTATATGTTTTGGGCAACTAGAACATAAATCAACTTATTTTAAAGTAAAGTCTGTGTATCACATGCGCGTTTTGATAAAAACTATCCCTTCTATTTTGATGAAATTTAGCAAACTAATGATATATTGTCCGTCTGTCTTAGCCGCGATCATCGATGCAAGTGCGCATGCGCTACCTCAACTAGTCCAGTGGCAAAATAGGTTGGCTGCTGTAGTCAAGAACGTACAAGCAAAATGAAATCCACAGCATCATTTCTTGCATTTTTCAGCTTACTCACCCTTTAATGTTTGGATTTGTCCAATTGAGCTAGACATGACTTCCGTGGACGAACAAAATACCCATTACCCTGCTGGTGATTAGAATTTGATAAAGTGCAAAAAAAGAATAGATGGGCTTCACTATATAAAACGAATTATTCTTGTATGTGTTATTTTTTTATAACAAAGGGATTGAAAGGCGTCATTTAAAAATCAGCCAAATAAAAAAAAAAACATTTTTGAGATTTTCAAATTCGGCTTTAATTTGTTAAGTAATTATTGGTTGCAGGTATTTTTTGTGCAATAAAGCTCGAATAATATATTTATACAAGTAACTAACTCTAAATAGCTAATTTGAACTTAAACAGTTTTCGGTTTATAAGAAAAATCGTGTTCTGATCAATTCAAATTCTTACTAGTTTATCTTATATAATAAAAGAAGATATTTGTCTGTCGTCGTCGTTTGTAGCGGAAAATATAGGCGTCCGACAACAATGAAATTTGCTACAAGGGGGCTTTACGACCCCGTAGTGAACCTCGTCAATATTTTTTCAATATTCGAATTAGTTTAAAAGTTAAATTTTAAAATCTATAATCACCATTTTCCTCTTTTTATTAAATTTAACCTATTCTTTCCTTGCCGCTACAGACTGCAGATGATAATTCGAGAAAAGGTGGCAAATGCTTCGTCTAGACTCTAGAGGAAAAACAACTGATCGCACACTGCGGTCATTCTTTTTTTTTTCTCTAATAACGAAAAATTAAATGATTCGGTTTTTTTTTCTATTATTATTATTATTATATTATCATTAATAGTATTATGCTAAAATTTGACTTAAATTGATTGAAAATTCTCTGATATCGTAATTTTTATTATTATTATTATTATTATTATTATTATTATTTACTTCTGGAATAAAGGAACTTTTTTCATATTTACTCCCAGGCAACACCAAGTACATTTTTCATATATTAATTATAAACTCAATGGAAGTTCTTGATATTAACGAATTTCTTGATATTAATTATAAACTCAATAGAAAAAAGCGTTTATTCATTTCACTATCTCTTGGAATTTTACTTTTCATCTTCTTAAGGGCCTTATAAACTATTTGTAACTCTGTTATTGCAAGTGTTTCTTCACATGTTGAGTATTTGCATATTACCCCCTAACTTACAGTACAGTGACAAATATATTTTAAATTATATTAAATTTCGTAAAATAAGTCAAGCAGTGTATAAAAATGAAGTTAAAAGCAAAAATAACGTTCTGGAATGCAATTGTGATATATTAATTTTGGATTAAATGGGACAGGGGGGAACACTGTTAAAACTTTCACAAAATTACAAACTCCATTTTGAGAGCTATATTAATATTTTATATTTGCAAGTTATTACATTTTTAGCAGTATGGAAATTCTATAATCATGGTAAAAAATATTTTATTCAAATTTTCACTCTATTATTTTTTAATGGACCATGTGCAGTAAGGAAGTTAAGTATTGTTGTTCAATAGAATGTAATTACTTCTATAAAATTCTTTAAATTGTTTTGAAAAGGAAGGTAAAATTCGTGATAGCAAAATTCTGTGATTAGATGCTAAAATGTTGAATGGTTAATGAAAACTATAACGATTAAAAATGCTAGTTCATTATAGGGTATAGTTTCAGATATTAAAAGTAACTTAACCGTGGCATTATTGTTAAATAAAATATGTTCATTCTCTAAATATCAAAGTTAAAATGAATATAAACAAAATATACATAGTTCATTATTTTTTTTTCAACTACACCATTTTATATAAATTATGATAAAGTGTCAATTTTTGTGCTCAAGAATCTTCAATGGCTTATTCAGAGCTCTAAAAATATGAAGTTATTTCAAAATTAGATTCATCTTTAGTGAACTTTAAAAAATACAAAAACTAATGCAAGCTAATAAAAAAATACGACGCAAAGAATACAAACGACTTATTACGATATTACGATAAGAATGATCTTTATATTTCTCCTTAGTCTGTTCTTTAAAAGAGCCATTTAGAAAAATGAACCATCAAAATAATGCAATATTCCTGACAAATGTATGATACTTTTAGATTTTCCCCCCGAGGGACAAATTATAACGATTTATTAAGTTTTGTTCGACCCAAAACAAACCGCATCTAAAGTTGCCATTCGAATTCCGTATTCCCAGTTGTCCTGTACAGAAAACGTGGAAAGTAGTTGCCATTTCGATGTCTATAAATTATTGGAATTTTTCAAAAGTGAAGGGTCGTAAAATTCTTCGGATAAATCACGTGATTCGGAGAGTTCGCCCAAGGGGGTGCCATACTATTCATGACTCATTCCGGTAAAAAAGGGGTAGGTTTTGATTTGAATCTTTTGTGCTTGTAGTCGAAATATAATGGTATATGAGAAGTAAGGGAGAATGTTAATTTCATTCGTTTATTGATACCGATACCATTTTGCTTAATTCTAGAAAAAAGTAGACCCCAGACTTAACCACTTCAAATGAAAGATAATTGGCTATTATTTCAATTATTTTGGATATCTGTTTTTTGAAAGATGTTTTAAATTGACTAAGGCTCACTTAAAGTTCATCAAATAGTTTAAGTACTTAAAGTCGTTTTATATGTATAAAAGATTAAATAGTTTCATTTTTGTTTTCTTTCGGCATAGTAGCAAGGTAAACTTGAATATTTTGTGTACATATCACTCAGTTTTGTATTGACTAATGATGATTATGCATTAACATTATGTACATTGACTAACTGTATAACTTAGTGGAGGTTTGCAGTTTTATCTATATCTCTGAGTTGTCAAGTTAAGCTTGCTGCAAATATACATTTAATGCACAATTTCTTTCTAATTCTATGTATTATATTAATTAACAATAACTCACCTTTCCTAATTACACTATTATGGTCACCGGGGAATAAACTATTTGCATCCTCCACGCTGCCACCCTGCAATAGAAAATGAATGTGACAATTTGAATCACGTGACGTGGAAATACAGCAATTTCGATTGGGTAGCAAAATATATGATTTAAGAAACAATTGAGCAGTATATTTTAGGATTGCGCTTCCAATGCATATAACATCATTCATGGACTGGTTTCGGGCTTTTTATGCGCTCGTCAGCATGGAACGAATGTATTCCATGCATGTATAACATGGTTACTGTTATCTGCAATAAGGTGTAGAAACCTAAATTTAGGATTGTCCCTATAGGAGGATTCTGTATAGCGGGTATTTTGCTTATCAGCATATTTAGTTTATCATTATTTAGTATATCAATATTTTAGTATATCAATATTTCAGATTACCAGTATACTTAAAGTATCAGTATACTTAAATTTATCACAGTAAAGAAAATGTTTGAAAGTTCTCGGAAATTAACATCAGCAATAGGACAGTAGATATAAAATATTGAAAAATTAAAAATTATTTATTAGATTTATTTAAAATTTAAAATAAAAATAAACTGAAGCAATGAGAAATTTGCAAAAGAAAGCAATTAGAATGCAATTTCTAGCTTTAAACGCTTCCTGTGACTATATTAACATAGATAGTTTCGTTCTTATTTTAACTTGTATTTAAAAAATTTTAAGCGAAATTTGTTTCGAATTATTATTTGTCGGAACTTAATACAGAGTTAATAGTGTAGACATTTATAAGAAATTCACATTTTTGATCGAATTATACCGTTCTCACTATAGTTTCGAAGCAAATGAAGTATATATTTTGATAGTTAACATACTTTTATTTTTTTGTATTTTGAAACTTTAGTATTTTATAATGTTTTCTATACAGTTAAATATTTTTACGGATATAATTTCCTGGATACAGACGAGCCGGAACATGTGTGACATGACTATCCTATCCGGCATCATATTTTCGCTTTTTATTTCACCTTTCGCATTTTGGGAATGTATTCTATGTTTTATTATGCAGTCTAGCGACCATTTTTTGGAGTTATGAAACTTTCCTGCAAGCAGACATAGCGCAGAATAATTAGTGTCTGCTTCAAGGAAATTCATATTTTTAATTCCCTTTTGCGAAGGAAATCGTACTGGATTTAGTTCTTTCCTCCGATTCTATTTCTCTGGCTCGATCGAGATCCCATTTCCTAGCGTGGACAAGGCGTCCTACTCAAACCCGAAATTTTAACTATATCATTAAGTCTTACTTTAACCAAATATTTATCGATAGCAAGAAAACCTATTCCGTACCGACTTTTCGTGTGCCACCCTGACCTCACGTCTTGAAAAAAGAAATTGACAACAGCTGATTATTTTCCCTGCTAAAAAACCTCTATCTAGTAATTCATCTTCTATATTTCCAGAAGATATAATGATAAGGCAAAACTTTTTCAGGTAGAAATATATTAAAGTTATCCAACCCACGTTATGTTTGTTGTTCTTTTTTGCACTATGAATTATTTATAGACCTGTGCGTAACAAGAAGGGTTGAAAAGATTCCAGATAACAACGTAAAAAAAGAAACAGCAATGCAATATAAGTCTGTGACGCTTCGATGAACTTTCAGATTAATATATCATATCAAGAAAACATCGCAAAAGTACGTGGGGAGGGGGGAACAAGTTTTAAGTTTCTCTTCTAGCATCGAAAGCTGATTGATACAAAGGTTCTTTCTCCCCCCACTCTGCAACAGCATTTTTTGCGTAGCATTAATGCAAGTTACTGTGCAACGGTATTTTCCCCACTGCATATAGTAGTATTATTACATTATGTTCACAAGACCAGTGTGGTGGTGTGGGTGGGATTTTTATTCTTTCATCCGGGCAATTTTCTTCGTCTTCAATCAAGAATTCCAACAGGGTTCGTCATTTCACGTGTAATTTCGTATACACATAAATTTCAATTTTATTCCCGATTCCTATCTCATAGATCTGATATTTATTCTTCCCTCTCTCTCTCCTGCTGCAATCAATTTTTCATTTCGAATCTTTTCTTTAGCACGGCCGACCTTGCGAGGAACAAATTACACGTTTTCTTAACTTCGACTGCCCCCCCCCCCCCCCGTTTGAAAGTCAGGGGACGATAATGATTGAATGCCTTCTGTACAAGTTTCAGCAATTTGTAGAAATTTCGAAGCCTTAAAATCAAAACATAAAGTGTTGAGCTGCACATAATTTTTTTTTAGATTCAAATTGGTATTTTCTCATTTTCTTTATTTATATATTTATTGAAATGGGATGTGTTAGTTGCATCCAAAAAAAAAATAGTTCTTTATTTAAAATTACGCCAATTTGCGTGCTTTTAATAATTTTATTTTACAGCTTAGTCTATCAAATTGCCCAATTCAATTTCATGAAAATCTATGAAATTGATTTTAAGGTATAGACAGCACACTAACTTCGGCACAAAGTCGTCACACTAAGATTTATCTATCTAAAGTACCCAGAAAGAGTAAAACCAATCCAACACGAGATTGAATTTCTGATTCCATTGCAATAATTTCCTTATATGCATATTATGTATTGTATGAAAAATAAAAATTTAACTTTTATTACCTGTAAATTACATTGTTACCTTTCTAAAATTGTAACCTTTACGATTTTGTCAATGTAAAAGTATCGGGTTTCTAAACGGAAACTTAATTTTTTCATAAATTTATAAAATATTTCCTGGTGCAAAAATACGCGTCTATTGCAATAGTCAAAGGTTAAAATTTGAAGTAAGCAATCTTCTCAATATTTTCTACTCTTCTATCATTTTAAGACCCTTTTAAACATAACTTTTTCCAAATCTTTCTATTTCTTTAAATTGTCCTCTATTTTCTAACACACTTCAATTTTCTAAAACATTCTTCAATTTTTTTAAACATTCTTCAAACAGTCTTTAATTTTCTAAAACATTCTTCAATTTTTTTAAACATATTTCAAATACTCTTCAATTGTTTAAAACATTATTCAATTTTCTGAAGCAGTCTTCCATTTTCTAAAACATTCTTTAATTTTTTAAAATAATGCTCTTCAGATTTCTTATGCCTATTTTCAAAGTATTTTACATTCCCTTGAACATAAGTTGTTGCTAACTCTGTGAATTATTACCCTAAATTTGTAAATTAAAGCTGTTTTTATTTCGAAGCAAATTTTTACTTTTTCTACCAAATGTAGTATGAGTTATGAGTATGTATTATGAGTTCAAAATTCACCTCCTTTTATGAATCTACACGATTTAAAAATCACTCAATACAATCAACTTCCTTTTAAATGAAGCCTGTGTGGCAGTGGTCAGGATGTTGCTGGAACAAGAGCAAATCAAATGAAATATAGTGAGATTATTTCAATGTATGAACACCAGAAGCCTATTAAATTTCGGAACCAAGGTAAAAAACCCCAATTTTTTAACATATTTGTTTTCGAAAATGGAGAAAAAATAGCTAAAAATTGCGGCTGAAATAGCGACTGACATAATTTATACGGTGTTAATTAATGCTTTCCCCGAACATTTTTTAACTAGAATGTAAAATAAAATCAAAGTAATTAAATAAGTCAGCCAGGATAACTCTAATTGAGTAAAAAGATGTGTAACTAAAAATTAGTAGACGCTATCAAGAAGCTCTCGAAATATTAGAAATTTTACTTTTCCCAAGGAAGTTCAATATTATTTAAAAGAATAAAACAATTTATATGAAAGTCGGTACGTTTATCGATAGGCGAGTATTGGATATGGGAACTTTTAGTATTAGATTTATAGTATTAGAAGTATATTGGGTATTGGAACTTCCCAAAGGAAATTCATTTTTATTCGAAAAAATAAAATAATTTGTATGAAAGTTGGTACGTTTATCTATGGACTAGTATTAGTATGAGCGAGTATTTGAAGCTTATTGACTTTTAGTGAGATAGTAAAGATGTAAATAAAGCTTTAATTTGTGTTATTGCACCCCTCCTATATCTAAATTTATAATCTGCAAGGAAAGGTATATGTTGAACACCAAAACATGTTTTAACTGTCTTTGGAGTGGATTCATTCGTCTGAAGACCATTAAAAAGTCATCAAACAATGTAAACTGCAAACATTACCTCCTATGGGATCTCTGAAAATCAAGCAAGAACCGATAACAGGCAACTGATACTCGATCCTTCTTGACATAATTAGATGGAAATGGGTATTATGGAAAAAGATCCTCAATTTTTTTGAAAACTGAAAAGAATAACAAAAAGTTGTAACAAATAATGTTAAAATGAGTTAATGCTTATTTTATATGTAATTGTTCATTTAAAATTGTTTGGCATAATTTATAAGATATGTACTATGTTTTGGTCTAAAATAGTACAGATCAGTAGAAAATCAAATGATCCCAACTATTATCAAAGGAAGCTATGGTTATACCATGGAGTTAAAAAGAAAAATATAAAACTCCTATGGATGAAACATTTGAAAATGCTATAATGCTTTGAGTATTATATCTAGGTGTTGCTAGTGTTAGTAACGTAGATGTTACTGTTAGTTGACACAATAGAAAGGCGTAAGCATTTAGTATATATATTTTTGATTATTTTTAAATTAAAGGTTCCCTAATTATGAGTATAATTTGTTCATAGTTGTAGAGTAGAATACAGAATATAGGGAGATAAAAATAAATTGAAAGGTAAAATTATTTTAAATACGTAAGAATATTCTTTATTGTTACAGTTCTACTTTGCCTTGTTCTAATAATTTATTTTTTACAAAATCGACAGTTTAATTAAATATTTTAGGCCTTTCACCATAGAACTACATACAATGCAGAACTACGTACTTATCTTATCCTAGTAGCACCTGAATGATTGTCTCAAACGATATTGGCGTTTTCTTAATATGAAGTTTTAACTCCTTACTTTTACCTCCATGATTCAATACATCCTTTTATAAACACGGTTCATTGACACTGCTGCTTAGGAGTTTTCACACGCCGTTCACGAGATATTACAAAATTTCTACTTTCACTACATTGAGCTCGAATTTGAACGGATTGGGAATGCTAGGATTGGGAAAGGAGTGGAAAAATTATTACGGATCGCAGTACAGTAAAAGTGGATCACCATTATGTACTTGTATTAAAAGAACATAGATTATTGTTTTAAGTTATATCTGTCATTTTCTTAGAAGTACATTTTCGAAATGTTCTTGTTCATTTAATAGTAATGTGCAACAAAGCTGATTTTTTAAAATAGCTTTTTAATTAATTTTTTTATGGTAACATTTTGGCAGTTTTTCTTTTAGGCAAAGGGTCCATAGACTTACAGTCCAGATTGCATACCAGGCATTTTCCTAAGATCTGCTACTAAATAGAATTTTGACATAATATTCCGTTACGAGCGTAAATAACCTTGCTGTCCCAACCGGGAATCAGTCCTGTTCTTCGAACTGGCCAGCCAATACTCTACCATTGAGCTACTGGGAAGAAATTGCAAGCTCTTATTGTCGATGCGGGCTCTGCATTCTCCACCCTTTAATGTCAGATTCGCGAACAATTGCCAATCTGACTGACCACCTCCTGCTATTTTTACCGTAGGTCAGCCTTCTGCTACCACTATTTTTACCCACGTCAGTATCCTACGTGGTCATTATCCTCTCAATTTGAAATTAGCGCTCAATCTTCCCGAGTCCCCTGAATCCGTACTAGTCGCACTAGGGTCACTTTCAGACCTCCGACATACTTGCACTAACTTACAGGGCTGAACTGTTCGGGAGCCATTGTGAAGAACCTTGCTGTCCCAACCGGTAATCGAACCCTGGATCTTCGAACTGGCTAGCCGACGCTCTACCGTTGAGCTACTGCGACGAAATTGCAAGTTCTTATTTTCCAAGTGGACTCTGCACAAGTCGCGAGTTGGGCTTCAGGTGGCACTGTGAGTACGTGTTGGGTTGTAGGGGAACAATTTTCTCTCTCGTGTGTACGGGTGAGACTAAGGATCAACAATATTTTTTGTTGTGGGTGCGGTTTGGGTCAAGCCCGACTAGGCACACGAGCCTAGTAGAGATGCATTCGAGGTAATTGTTATTGTTTTCCTAACAAAACGGAATTTATTTATTTTATTTATTTATTTATTTATTTATTTTGTACGAAAAGTGTTTTTTACAGCAAAAGTCATGAACTGATCATATTTTTTTTCAAACAATCCAGATATCATCTTTCAATATTTGCACGGCAAATTGATTCACATGTCTAAAGAATAGTGTTGTCAGATGACGTCACATAGGATAAGGAAATGCCAACGGAAATTCACTTTGTCAGCCCTTCCCTCTCCTATGAAGTATGGAACAGCTACAAAGAGCAGACATGTGGACACATCCGTTTTCCTTATCACCGGTCGAAATCTTCCGATCGCGAATTCCTCCTCGGCCGGCTTATTAATATGCATGTACCATCCTAGTATTAAATGGTGAGGTGTAGAGGGGGGTCTCGGTTTTGTACCTATGTGGGAGGGGCATCTTTCTCACGCTTCAGATTCCCACGGTACACGTTTTTATTCTTTAATATTTTATCCCTTTATCTTTGTGGTGTTGTGATGTAACAATGCTTGCAAAAGCACCTGTTAGCAAAGAGAGGAGTTTATTAGATTTATGGGTTTGTTGTGGAAATATTTGTCTTAGCAGTGTGACAGAAGAATCCTGTTTGTCCAGATTTCCGTACTAAATCTATATTTTTGAGTTTATTTATTCATTGATTGATTTATTGGGGGAGGGGGGTAAGTGTTTTACACTTTTATGAATAACTTGAAAAGCAATATTAAAAATCTGATGTGGGCAGCACATGACTTTCCCTACAAACTCAAATTTATTTTTTCCTTATTTCTTTCATAATACATTAAATTGAGTTTATATGTGTAAAATAACTCTGTGCCAAACTGAAATGACCGACATTATAGTCTTGCGCTTAGTTGGGCATTCAAGGCCAGACTTGTTGCACTAAATGAGGAAATCCAAAGGATTTCCGAAATGTACGTATGTTTATCTATCTTAACTTCCGCCACATTTTACGTTGTGAACCAGTTTATTGTTGTGCTCAAAGTCATGTGATTTACTTATTTAAGCATTTACTCATTTGATATTTAGGAGCATATTTAATGTTTTTTCTATTTTTTTTCTTCTATTTTAGATTTAAAAAATGAAATATCTCGAAAATGGCGCATGCTATTGTCCTATAAATAATTCCATTCACTTTTAAATATAAATATATAAAAATAAATATTTGTTTCGAGTTTATAACATCAATTTTTTTTTTCGATTTTTGAAAAAGGTGTGCAAAGTGGGGTCTTTCCTTTGTCCCAACCACCTGAAAATCAATAGGCCTTTTAAAATTAGCTATTGAAATAATTTTCCCAAATTTTTTCAATAGCTAAATTGAAATATATATAAATTGAATATTATAGAATGAATATTATAGAATATATTCGAGAGTGATAGTGCTCAGAGATACACATGGCAAAAAATAATGAATCTTGTTCAAGTTGCAGAGTCCACGTCGACGATAAGAGTTTGCAATTTAGACCCAGTAGCTCAACGGTAGAACGTCAGCTGGCCAGTTTGGAGATACAGGGTTCGATTCCCGGTTGGGGCAGCAAGGTTCTTTACAATGGCGCCCGAACAAAACAAACCTGAAGGTTAGTGCAAAGATTTCGGAGGTCTAAATGTGACCCTAGTGCGACTGGTACAGATTAAATGACTTTGGAAGATTGAGCGCCGATTTCAAATGGAGAGGATAACGACCAAGCAGGATACTAACCTGGTTAAAAATAGTAATAGCAGAAGGTGGTCAGTCAGATTGTCAGTTGCTCTCCAATCTGACATTAGAGGGTGGAGAATGCAGAGTTCACTTCGACGATAAGATCTTGTAATTTAGTCTCAATGGCTGAACGGTAGAGCGTCGGCGGGCCAGTTCAAAGATCCGAGGTTTGATTTCCGGTCGGGTCAGAAAGGCTTTTTACAAAGTATTATCGTGTAAATTTATCCAAATTTGTGTTAAATTTTTTACGCCATCAGAATAATTTCGATGGCACGAGCTCTGTGCAAATTTTTACGTTTAAAGATATTGTAGCCTATTACGTTGTGTTCCAGTTGATATTTAAACACAATGAAAGAAAATTACGGATAATTTGTAACGCAAAATAGTTTGATAATTTGTATGAGATAATTCGAAGTACAAGATAATTTAAAGTACGGAATAATTTAAAGTGAGATATGATTTGATAACGTGGAGTACGACAGTATGAGATAATTTGATATTTTGAAGAATGACATAAATTGAAATAATTTGATAATGTGATTTGACAATTTGATAATGCACAGCATAATTTAAAATACAATATAATTTAACAATTTGAAGAACGACATAATTTAAAATACAAGATAATTTGAAGTGCCAGATTATTTGTATCAGATAATTAGTACAAAATAATTTGTAGTAAGATGTAACTTCTTATACTAATGAATTTCAATAATATGACATACAACTATATTAAAAATTCAAATAGAACCCTCACTCTATCTAATCATAGCTTTGCAATCATCAAATATGTTTCTAGAGAGCACAACTTTCTGAAAGTCATCAGAACTCATCAACTTTCCATTTTTCATCATTACCAATGTATTTATTAGTATACACATGTTTATAATGAATGAAATGCAGGAAATTATGAATGAAATCACAATCTACAATACATCATTAAGAAAGGCGAATGAGCTTGGAAAGTTAGAAAAATGTCAAAATGGCATACCGTCTTCGTTCTGGCTAACTGGACTACATCTTATTAGATTTCAAAAAATCAAATGTTTGCAGCACATGACTTTCCCTATATAATGCAATGAATTTACTTCTTTCATGGTGAAAATATAATGTATAAGCTCCACAACACAATATTAGTAACGTTGAATTGTACATTTGGCGTTTTTTTGGGATGACAACATGTAAAATTATTTCGGTGTACACTATTAACTTATATTTCACGCAGCACTAAATAGATAATTACCGCTATTAATAGCATACTTAATAAGCAATAGTGTCCATATATTAAAATATTCTAATAATTAATTCATCAATTGGGTGTTAATTTCGTTGATTTGGCGTCATTTTTGCAATTTTAACCATATTCGTGTCAATCTGAGGCAATGTATCGCCAAGTTGGCGATATTTCTCTAAATGAATTACTAAATTCACCAGATTTATCGCCAAGCGTTACAAACAAACGGAGAGATTTTTTTTCCTATATATAAATGACTACTGGCGAATTATTAGGCGTCAAAATATAAAACTATTACTCAAAGAATCTACATTCGTGAATGAAACCACCTAGTTAACAAATGTATCGCAAAATATTACATATGAAAAGTGAATAATTTCACAATAGTTAATGCATTTTGAATTTATGTGATTTTTTGTTAAATTTATTTGAAAAATGTACAATATCTATTTCAAAACGGTTCATTCTGGCGTTCTAAAGTTTGCATCATTTGTTTTTTACCAAAAAATTACATAAGAAATAATATTGATCATTTGTTCAATAATCTGGATGGTTGTGATTTTTTTAATTATTTTTTTCAAACTTTCATTCAAAACTTTTGTATGTTCTGAACATTCGATTGCGTTTAAAACCAATAGAGTTTCAATATTCACTGATTGTATGATTGTAATATCTGTATCAAATTTCGTTCGAAACTCTCCATTCTTTCGTGAGATATCGCATTTACGGACTCACAGAGATATACACACACACATACACACATCGCATCAAAAACGTCCGATTCAAATTCAGGAGTGCTTGAACCGTGCTCTTCCGTCGAAAACTCGAACTCTAATTTTCGACCCCGTTACAATATACTATATATTACTATATATATAGAAAAAGTAATTATACGTAAAACCGTTATAAGGATGAACTTTTTTAAGGATGGCTACAGCTGTTAGGTCGGAGTTTTCAACCGGCTTTTTACCTGTGAATCTAGGCCTAAAAATATTTAGAGTTCAACTTCACTAGACTTCCTCATATATTCATATTCCAAGTTGTTCAATTCTGTTTGTATCCGTATTTGTATTATAGTTGACAAGATAATACCCTTATAAAATCGTTTATTTAAGTTTTAAAATGTTATTTTACTTTAAATTATTGTTTTTTAAGTTCACAGTGACTCAGTCAAGGTAATAAAGTAGATACCTTAAGATAATTTGTGTTGGTATATACTATTTATATATACTCATAGCGAAATGTAGAAAACTTTTTATTCATTAAAATTAACTAGCTATACACTGTTTAATGTCATTAATCTTTTAGGAATTATCATTTTTTTATTCAGATAGAGAGAGATAATATGTAATCAAACTCTGAAGTTTCGGATAATTCATGTTCTAATTATACACATTTCGAAACATTTGATCTAGTTCTAATTTTTTATTACATCATCTAATCTACCAACATGATGTATTACGTTTGATTACGTTCGTTACGTTGTGTACGTAACCAACTATTACAAATCATTTCCTTTTTTTCTCTGTTATGGTATTTTTTAGGATCTATCTGGTGCTTTCTTGGAGCCAAGACGCCGAATTTTTTCAGTGCTATGTTACCCATTTCTGGTTTGGTGTTATTTGCAAGGTTGATAAAACTATTTTTTGATACCAGAAATTAGAGTACTTAAATAACCCAATTTTGGAACTTTGTAATAACATTTAAGAACTAAAAAAAATAAATAAATAAATAAATAACGACATTACGCACTAAAAATAAGAAGCAAATATAATAAGAAGACTGAAAGAACTCGCTAATTTGAAGAAGCGAACATGCAATGACTTGAAACAATTTATTCAAACGTAATACATCATGTCGGTAGAAAAAAATTGAACACCGTCTTCACATTTGATAAAAGAAGACAATAAAAATGCTACGCGCAAAAACGACCCAATCGAGCCAGAAGAGACTTTTCGCATCACGCAAATTTCTTGTAATTAGTTTCTCACTTGTGAAGGACCCCCCCCCCCCCCCTTTCGTACTTTTTTTTTATTTTCATAGCTCCTCCTTCTATTATTTTTTCTCCTTTTCTGGGGGAAATCGGACCACCCATACAATCATTTATCACTGGTTTTGGAAACGGTGTAAAAAAATCTCATTAACTTTTGCCGCATGGAAGTATAATATTAAGAAATAAATAATAAAATGGGTAGCTGCTGTATTGAGCAATTTATTAATCAAGCGATTCGGTTGTCTTTCAACGAGGCAGTAACTACTTTTTGTTACGCCATTTCGTTCTTTTTTCTTTGTTATACCACGGTGGATAAGTCAGGTTTCTAAATGACACGGAGGTGACATAAATGGTGGTGCACAATAATGTGTGTTTTTTTTTAACACCACAGAACATTTAAGCGATAAGTAACTTAACTTGAATTGTGGAGTCGCGATGTCGACAGAGACGGTAGGATTATCTCAATATTATTACTCAATACTCTCTAGTATTACTGGAAACAGTGGCTTTCATAGACATTTTTCATCAAAGGTGCGAAATAATTTATGAAATGTTATTAATTATTAATCTTTAATTAGTCATGATTATTATTAATAGTAATTCATAAATTTGAAATTTATTAATAAATTTACATTAATAATTAATTAACCCTAGCAATAACCACGAGAAGCAAATTCCTATAAAATAGTAATCTTATTTTTTTAATTATCATTAATTATTAATTTTTAGTCATGATTATTAGTAATTAATGGCAATTCATAAATTTAAAATGTATTGATAAATTGACATTAATAATTGACATTAATTATTGACATTAATAATAATTGACATTAATCAACCATAGCAATGACCACGAGAAGCTCTTAAAGAAATTTAAAGCAAATCCTTACGTAATAGTAGTTTTTTTTTAATAATTCATGTATTTTCTTTCTGGTATGAAATTTATTGTATTCTCAACACGCACACTTACATATATATATATATATATATATATGTGTGTGTGTGTGTGTGTATAAAAATATAAAATTGTAAATCCAATGGTAGAATGTAAGTAGTAACTCATAATGCACTATCTTAAAATTTGCCTACAAAATACAATGAAATAAAAGAAATTCAACCATAAAGAGGAAATAATAAAACGTAATGTAGGTCATAAAGTCAAAGACAATCAACAAATTTTAAAGGTGAGGAATGAAAATAGGAAAAAAAAAAATCAAGCATAAAAGCTTGCACGTGGAAGAGCTCCAGGCTTAAGAATAGTTCATTTCGAAAAAATTATTTTTCAAGTCCATAGATCCCTTCGAAATGAACATAAAAATGCTTGTTTCTGAAACACAAGATAGATTTTATCTATAAACTTCTATTATATGGACGACAAGCATAAAGATTGGAAAAAAATAAAGGAAATATAAATACCTTAAAATACACCTCAAAAGTACAATCATGACGAGCAATATACAGGTATGACTAGACCAATGTTGCCATACGCAGAAATGAAAAGAAGTGATCTGCTGTTGCCAAAGAGAGTAATAAAAACCGTAATGCGTAAAGGCAATAAAATGAGATATTCTACACTTAAAGCTGCAAAATAAAAAGATGAAAATATATTATAATGTAAATTCAAGAGAATGTAAAAGTATGGCTAAAATAAGATACTAAGGAGAGATTATGAGAATTTTAGGCTAATCGAAACTTATTAACTATACCATTTACTAAATATGCTGGATGTTCATAAAATTTACTGGTAATTTTGAGGTTATTAATGTGCAAAGCAGGAAATTTTTTATCTGATAATCTATAAATTCTAAACAGTTGATTAAGTATAATATTTCTAAACAATTGAATCGAGTTGCAGGAATTAAATGGTAATAATTTATTAATATTAAATTTAAAAAAATCTTTTTTATCATATAAATTAGTAACTATCCCATTAGTAGATCCAATAATTAGATTTAAATCGAAATAATTAATATTTTTACTAATAGTAATTTCATTAGGTATTAATTCCAAATTATCCGGATAGAAATCTATATCTATGACATAGTTATCAGTAAATACAAGACAAATCAGATCATCTACATATCTGTAAATTTTATAATCTGTTGAAGTAAAGAATTTTTCATATTGATATAGGTATAAATTAGCTAACATACTGCTACTACAGCCACCCTGTGGTACCCTTGAGACTTGTAAGTATAATTTATTACCTTGAAAAATATAATTATTGAAAAGAACAAAATGGAGAAGCTTAGGAAAATTGGTAAATTTAGTAAGATGAGATTGATTAGTAATATAAGCATTATATAAAGATGGTTTTTTCTTTTCTCAATACAGAATTAAATTAAATAAGTTTATGCGGCTGGCGATTTTCATTTAATGTATCCTATGTCAATAAATAAAATTTGATATAAAAATACATTTAATAAACACACGGTATCATATTTTGATAATATTATATCAGTTTCGGACACGGTATATAAGATTACACTAATATTTTGGATAAAGGTATTTTTAAATTCATATTTTTTCCGTTTAAATGATTGTTGCAGCGGGGTAAAAATGGTGCGGTAATAACTTTTGCTATCATGTCAGCCTCTTCATTTTGGCGTGTTTACCAAACATCATATTTTTTATATTGGTTTACAAACGGGATCAGGATATTTTAATCTTTAGATTTGTCTGCAAAAATAATTTTGTATGGAAAGAACGTATATATATATTCCTATACTTTTTATTTTTATAGGTAAATAAAATTTCAACATTTTTTAATCGAAATTTTTAAACAATTAGCGTTTATAATTTGTAAATATTTTAAATCTCGAGCAACGCCGAGTGCATAATAAATATGCAGATTCAATCCATCCAATTCAGTCTGTTATACTAAAGCTGTAGTAAGATTATGAAGCAACTTCTGTCCTATAACAAAGCGTTGCATGAAGATTAGAAAGAGCTCAACTGATCATAAACACATAGGAACCATAGTTTCATGGTCATTGCCGCTTGTCAACAGAGAGCAGGCGATGAGATGATTAGTGAACACGAAACTCCTTAAAAGAAGGAGGGCAGCTGTAAAAACTTACTGAGCACAAAGTAAATAAATCTGCCATAAAAATTATGAAACGCTTGTTTTAAGAAATTTTGCCTTCGCTGATCATTTCAACGACTGCCCCATATTGACGGGCGGCAATAACCGCTAAGGGGTGTTCAGTTGAACGCCTTCTTGCTGTCGTTAAGATGCCTACGAATTGGTATACTTAACAAAATAATATTTTACTCTATAAATCTGAACAAAATAAACTTTAATTTATATGAATTTAAATTAATATCTTCAAAAGTACGTTCTTGAAAATTATTCAATTTCGTTCTATTTTTAATTCCCTTTTAATCTTCACTTCTGGAAACTGCAAGAATTCTAAAAAAAAAAAGTAAAATTGATACATGGTTTACATTTTGTAATTTATAATCCGTGAAATGGGTTTTATTTTTTGTTATTTGCAACAATGGGATTCGTTCCGACTTGCCAAATACTTCGCCAGGCCCGTAAAACATTCAGCCGAAAGAATTTATTTCTTAAAAAGGAAACAAATGTGAGGCTAGTTTTACCCGTTCTACTACGTAAAATTGCATATAAAAAACAATTACAAAATAACTAAACTTTTTAAAGCCAAAATAACTAAACTTTTTCTCCCCTATTTTGTTTCTTAGCAAATGCTTCCAAACATTCACCTCACGATATGTTGAAACAAAATAGCATTGCAAGTCAATATTTTTTAGCCAAACTAATATAAAATAAACGTATGCATTTGAAGAGATTATAGGATGGAAGGGAGCAGGAAGCGAATATTGCCCATTCATAATTCGCATCTAATCTCCACTTCTGGGAACTACCAAGAGGACGATTCCTGAAAGGATAATGGCTCCCCTGGAATCCCGTACGGCCCTCGGGGTCATTCATTAGTAAGCAGGCCGCAGCACTTCCCCGTGCGCGCGCGTACACCGTATACACATACACACATTCGTGATGTCTGATGGAATGTGGTATGACCCCGGCTATCGTTATTACACGACCAATCGTTACATTTGCGCCTTAAATTTATCTTCGAGATGGGGTTGAGGGTCTCCGAATGCGCTAACAGCGGTTTTGTGTGAAGAAAGCAGACGATAGAACAGTTGAATGATTGTGTGAATGGAGTACGTTTATGCATTTAAGTATAGATAGTTTTTTATCTACGATACAATTGCATGACGTTGTAAGGCAATTCAATAAATATAATGTCAAAAAACATGACCACCGAATATGCCTTTGTTAATATATTAACGCAATAACCATGGAGTCAGAGAGAAAGAGATAAAACTCCTATGGATGAAAAGCTTGAAAATAATGATTTGAGCATTATATCTAGGCAGTGCCAGTGTTAATAAGCCCCTCCCCTGTTCTTATTAGACACAGCTGAAAGTCCGAGAATGTATGCGTGTGATAAGGGGTGACGTGCTTGAGAGCAGAATGCGACCGAACGGGAGATAAGACAAAAATTACCAAACTTTTATTTTTTTAATTCGGGTACTTAATTAATATTTCGTAATAATTAACTTTATAATTTTTTTCTCCTACCATTGATCACTGTTGGCAATTTGTAGAAATAAATGAAAATTTTATGCAAACCGCTGTTTCCTTTGCAAGCACCGTTGTTTCCTTTGCACATTATGATACGTTGCTGACGTACCTCAATACAGCTCCTTGAATTTTTTCCGTATATGTGGCTGGGATTATTAAGTTAAAGTTCATTAATTATGTATAGAAGTAATGCGCATTCTTTCCTGATTGTAAAACAAGGTAAAGAATATATGGAAACAAGAAAGATCAATCATGCTTAAAGCATTGATTATGAAACACTTTCCAACTTCAATGCAATTTTATTTAAACATGTCTAAAATGCAATACATTCCTCGGTAATATTTTAAAACTTATCACAATACTACATTAATTTATTATATTTGAAACCTTAAACCTTCATAAAAAAAATTAACTTCATTCAAATGACGGCATTAAAGTATAAATTGCCTGGTTTAAACATCTCTAAAATGTGATACATTCCTCGGTAATAATTTTAGAATTGTCATAATAGTAATTAAACTATATGCGTAAAACTTCATCGAAAAATATCGTCCTTCTCTTTCTAAAATCAATGAATATTTCATTCATATCAGCTAAGCGGACTCCATGGACTAAATGATTTTGTGTTAAAGAATTACAGCAATTCTAATACAACTCATTCTACATATTTTTCTGTTTACATTTTACATAGGTGAAAAATAGGCTTAGTTGTAGAAATAATCAAATTTGGAGGATCATTTAAACTCAAATATATTGTATTTGCTTTGTTTCAGTATGTAGATGCACAGAATTTAAACCAAAATAAAGTGATTTTAGGACGCATACAACACTCAATATGGAATAAAAAGAACTTTAAAAATCACGATTTTGAGACAAGATGGATGCCATATTTTATTTTGAAGTGAGTCACGTGATCTTTTCATATCATGGTCACATGATCGCTTTATATAAGAGGTGTTATTATTATTTTAATTTTTATTTAAAAAACTACTGAATATATTTCCTTGAATTTTTTTTTATATATTTTATGGAACAATTTGAATATTGCCTAAAATTTTCGAAGCAATTTGTGAATTTTAAATCCGCTTAAAAAATGCTTGAAAAATTAGGTCCCATAGGGCTTAATGTATTTCATTTTTTCAACCCGGGTTCAATCCAAAACTAATTGGGTGATATTATTCATTTATATTCCCATAGGTCCTACAGACCGTCTGAACAACATACTAAAATTTCATTTTGATTAAGTCATTTTTACGGCAGTTATCGTGCTAACGGACAGACAGACAGACAGACAGACAGAATGAACAAAGTCATAAACACTTTTCAACTTTGTTGTAAAGTGTTAATAAAAATAACTTTAAAGGTAAAAAAAGTTATCGATTACATAGTACAATATTTATCATTTCTTGAGTTTTAATTTGCAATGCAGTGACAATTTTTTTTTCTGCAAAATTAACAGTTTAAATCTTATTTAATTCAATATGAGCCTTTCGCCATGGAAATACATGCATACAATGCGATGGGACTTGTCTTACCTCAGCGCCGCCTAAATGATTGTCTCAAACGATTTTGACGTTTTCCTAACATAGAATTGTAACTCCTTCCCTCTATGATAACAACTACGATAAGCTTAACACAAAAATAAAAGTTAAAAATTTAATTAGCATGCAAAATATTTTACTTCACGTATTTTTTTTATTAATTTACACTAATTTGGCAATCACTATTAAAAGCTATTGATAATTAATCTGGATTGTTAGTTAATTATGTTTAATAGCAATTAACATTGTTATCATATGGAGATTATCAATGTCTCTATTCACATGACATCACAGCGATGCCTTAAATTGTAAACATTACCACATGTTTAGCCACTTTAAAAAAATTTTAATAGTTTAATTATTCTGAAAAAAAGTGTTAATAGTTAAATATTTAGATAGTAATGTTGTAAATACAGCATGTTGAGTTAATTTTGTACAAAATTTTGCTACATCTGCCGGTTATTGGCGGTATGCAAACTGTTAGTATTCGCTGAAGTGACACGTGTCGAAAGCCCAGGCCGACCGACTCGTCCAAAGACATGGAGCAGCAAAATGGGCGGCCGGGAAGTGAGACGTGTGGATAACCCCACTCATTGATATTGTAATAAGTAGTAATTGTTAACAGCAGATATCTTATACTTTTATCAATAAATACAATTTCGAAAGTAAAACATCTCCCACCTCTTTAAATAAAAGTGAAAATGAAGATGAGATGAACGAACTACTATTTAAAGGTTGATTTTTAGGTCTGTTCGTACAGTAACAAAAAACACACTTAGTGTAAGTGGTTTTGTTGGTCTGTCCACAAATAACACATCAAAAGCCATCAGACTGATTTTTACTAAATTTGATATATAGCAATCTAGAGACAACTTTGTCGAGCCAAATTAAAATGTGTTAAAATGAGTGAAAATTTATAGAAGTTTGAAGCAGTTTTATATTTTTACTCCATTTTTACTTTCCTTATATACAATAATGTATAAGGAAAGTGATGGGACGAGGGCGAAAACTCAAATTCGATTTTTCGCCGGTAGAGCACGTTTCAAGCATCCCTGATCACGAATCGAACATTTTTGAAGTGATGTCTGTGTGTGTGTCAGTGAGTCTGGGGAGACGATAACTGACGAACGAATTGACCGATTCGAACGAAATTTGGTACAAAAATTACAATCCGTAAACACTGGAAGCCTATTGTTTTTATACGCAATCGAATGTCCAGAATCCCCCTAAATTTTCGAGTGGCATTTTGAAAAAATCGTCAAAAAATCAAAACCTCTACTAAAGTTACGCAAATAGACATTTCTTATGTAATTTTTCATTAGAAAACGATTGACATAAATTTTAAAACGCTAACATGAACCGTTTTCGAGATATTGTACATTTTTCCAAAAAATTATCAAAAAATCATATAAAATAAAAAAAAATATTTCTTATTGAGAAACATGTTCACTTCTCATATGTAATACCATGCGATAAATTTGGTAACATCATTCTCGTGGATCTAACTCGTTCCATTCATGAAAAAAAATACTTTGAGTAATACTTTTGTATTTGAACGACAATAGTCATTTATCCGCTGTAAGAATAACTTATTTCTCCGTCCATAAATAACGCTTGACGAGATTTTGGCGACGGATTTGGTGGAATGTAGCCAACTTTACGACTTTTTTAAATGTTGCTAAATTAACGAAAAACTCGCCA
Source organism: Amaurobius ferox (assembly GCA_951213105.1). NCBI lineage: Eukaryota > Metazoa > Arthropoda > Arachnida > Araneae > Amaurobiidae > Amaurobius > Amaurobius ferox. The sequence goes on along the minus strand of OX578134.1, from coordinate 163,255,983 downwards.
AATGGATAAAAATGACGCTAAATCAATGAAAATGACTGATGATGAAAATCCAATATCTTGGAAAGAATATAAATATCTACTATAAAAATAATTTTTTTTTTTTTTACTATAAAAGTAGTAAATTCATTTCATTATATTATAAGGAAAGTCATGTGCTACCCACATCAGATTTTTTGTAGGAGTAATGTAGTGCTGTAATTTCTTATCTGAGAAAGTGCCATACCTAATTGTCTTCATTTATATTTGTTTCAAGCTCTGTATATAAAATAATTTAATTATATTACATTCTTCTTAAAAAGTTTTACAATGCTGAACTTTAATATAACTATCATAAAATAATGCATAGCTCACTGGTAACTTTAAGTACATGATTATCATTTATAACAGAGCTTCTTTTGAGTCGATTTTCGTGTATTTTTCAAGTTACTATATTTTTTAAGTAAGAACATTTTAAAGCACCCCTTGCAAGCCACTACATATGTCCACCTAATTGTTTTCGTATGACTCCAATCTGTGTTCCATTTCTTCCACCTTAACGAGCCGCGTGGGAATTTCCAAGGTTACTTTTTCAACATCGACCGGGTGATTAACAAAAGCCGGCCGATGTCTACACTATCATCCTCCGAATTATTCAAAATAAAATACAGCACAAAAGAGTCAGTGGCCGGTTATAATAGCTCACGAGCCCTCTTGCTTGCTTAATTCCCCCTTTTAAGGCTAATATGCTGATGTCACAGTTTTGTAAGCACGCACCGATTCTCCATGATCAAAAAAATATGCTCCCACGGACAATGGGGAGGCACTCGAGATTCTGCCAGCCCCCCGTCATCGAATTTTTTCGCCCCCTTGGTTGAGGCACGAGCGTACATTGTAATGCTCGACGAATGCAACCCCACTGTGCAGATATTGCGGATTGATTAAACGTTGGTTCTTTGAGCAAGGCAGTGAAGCTAATTCTGATTGCGAGTCAACGAAGCATTGGGAGGGAGGGGGGGGGGGCAATGCAGTGCGTATTGGTCGTAATGAGAAGTTAGTTTGTGTTTCATTATGGCAAAGGTAAACGACGCAAAAAAAAAATGATACCCGCTGCTGAGCGACGAGTGGGGAGATGAGTCCACCTCTCTTGTAACTGACTCCGACTGTGAGCCGTCACGTGCCTTTTGATATGAGATTCTGTAAGGATAACACGAGAAGATTAAACGTTTGGTTTATATAACTTTTGTACTCTTCTATGTTCCAATTAAGAAATATCTGATGTGAGCCGCACATGACTTTCGCTACAGAGTCAAATTCATTTTTCTTTTTCTTCATTTCTTTACATACATTAATTTGAACTTTTACTCTCGAAATGGATATTACTTTTCCTGCAATACAGAATGATGTATAGGGAAAGTATTAAAATCATGTCGAAAATCGCAACTCGAGTTTTCGACGGATATACACGTTTTGGGACCTCTAGAACACGAAAACACTATTTTTAGCGTGACGTCTGTATGTGTGTGTATATCTCTGTCTGTCTGTGTATGTGTCTGTGTGTCTGTCTGAGTGTCTGTCTGTGAAATGTATGTACCTACTCTAACTAAAAAACTAATGGACCAAATTTCATAAAATTTGGTAGATAAGTCACTTGTATGTGACCGTGGTGCTGATTAGGTTTTGGTTCGATTTGGGATAAAACAACCTGCCTTTTTTGCGAAATGACCAGCAAAAATTGTCTGCATCCACTCTGACTGAAAAACTAATAAATCAAATTTTACAAAATTTGAAAAATAAGTTACTTGTGAGATACTCTGGTGCTAATTAGATTTTGGTTCGATTCAGAAAATAATAACCTACCTTTTTTTGCGAAATGGCCCGCAAAAGTTGTCAAAATCTAAATTAAAAAACTACGTATGCTCAAATATATCAATTAAATGTTTGTTTTATACATAATTTTTAACGATGAGATTAATAGAACTAAACCCATTCCACTAAGACATAGCTGTTCTTAAGACATTTTAGTTTTTTTGCATTTTCGCTAAGCCACCGTTGAAAAGAAGTCCAGTTACCAACTGAGAACGAAAATTGAATTAAAAGTGTAAATTTAGTGTCATTTTAAATAATTATGAGAGTTATTTTGTGCAAATAAACTCATTATAATCAATCATTGAAGAAATAAAGAGAACGTGCATATGAGTCTGCAGTGAAAGTCATGTGCTGCTTGCTCACATCAGATTTTTTTTTTTTTTTTTTTTTTTTTTTTATACATATAATAAGTATATTGTTTTCAATTGGTGACTTGACGTACTTTGAAATGACGCCAAACTGCTGAACTTCTGGAAAATTTAAATATCTCACGACCGAATTATCCTAGAATAATGCGATTGGCTTTGTCATTAAAAACTGCGTATAAAACAAGTATTTAATTAATACATTTTGGCATATATATTTTTTCGGTTTTTATCAATTTTTACGGACCATTTCGTAAACAAAGGATATTTCTATTTTTTAGAATCCAACCAAACCTAATCAGTTTTAAAGTAACACATAAGTGCCAAATTTTGAGAAATTTGATCGGATATCTTTCAAGCTTCTAGAATAGATACATGTATTTCATAATCAGACACGTATACGGATAGACACACAGAAAGATGTCACTAGATAGATGTCACAAAATAGATAATTTTATAAAAGAACATTAATTGTAAAATCATATTTTGATAAAAGACCATTCATTGTAAAAAATAGCTAATTAAGTGATTGACTATTAATAGTAATTATTACATTTATTTTCAATATTGGTGATAAATTTATAGTAACGGATAAATTAATGCATATTTTGTACAATCTATATACAAAGAGCAGTATTCTCGAGTTCTACGTTGAGTGACCTCAAATACTGAAAACGAAGCCAGATATTGGACTCCTTTTTAACTCATTTACAACAATGGAAAATTCTGGAGCTTTACACTGTATATGGCATTACATATTGAAAATGAAGCCGAATATTAGGCTCATTTTTAATTTACCACACAGTGATTACACACACAGTGACTGAGTGTTGTTTAATAAAATAACCGATGAATATAAACCCGTTTTTTAAATTACTTACGAGCACAATGCCCGCGGGCCTCATTAGTTATTATTAATCAATAGTATCGATCATAACAATATTCATAAAAATATTTTTTATATAAATTCGAAGGATAAGCTTAAATATATATATTTTCTACCTTTTTTTTTCTTTTTCAAAATAATATGTATTTTCTAATAAAAATTCTATCGTATTTCGAATACAAATATATGCTGAAACTGGTGTAAAATTTATAGGAATGAGTAGCGTACTTAAAAATAAAGTAACATTTTAAATAATTTGTTGAAAAATTTACTAAAAGATCTACTGCCTTCACCTTTAAAAAAATCTGATGTGGGGGCAACACATGACTTTCCTTATATAATGCAATGAATTTACTACTTTCACAGTTTAAAAAAATGTTATTCTTATAGTAGATACTTATATTCTTTCCAAGATATTGATTTTTCTTCAATTAGTCGCCATTTTATTGATTTAGCGTCATTTTTATCCATTTGGCGAGATTTTTGTTAATTTGACGACAATTAAAAATATTGCCAAGTTGGCGACATTCCGCCAAATTCGTCACCAAAATCTCGCCAAAAGTTATGGACGGAGAAATAAGTTATTCTTACAACAGATAAATGACTATTGGCGTTCAAATACAAAAGTATTACTCAAAGTATCTTTTTTCATGAATGGAACGAGCTAGTTCCACGAGAATGATGTCACCAAATTAATCGCATGGTATTACATATGAAAAGTGAACATGTTTCTCAATAGGAAATATTTTTTTTTATTTTATATGACTTGTTGATAATTTTTTTTTAAATGTGCAATATCTCAAGAACGGTTCATGTTAGCGTTCTAAAATTTATGTCAATCATTTTCTAATGAAAAAAATACATAAGAAATGTCTATTTGAGTAACTTAATTAACGGTTTTGATTTTTTGACGATTTTTTCAAAATTTCACTTGAAAATTTAGAGGGGTTCTGAACATTCGATTGCATATAAAAACAATAGACTTCTAGTGTTTACAGATTGTGATTTTTGTACCAAATTTCGTTTGAATTGGCCCACATTCGTTCGTCAGTTATCGTTTCTACAGACTCACTGACACGCACACATACACACACACACACACACACACACACACACACACACACATACACACACACACATACACACACACGTACTTTCGCACACACACACACACACAGAGACATCACTTCAAAAATGTTTGATTCGTGATCAGGGATATTTGAAACGTGCTCTCCCGTCGAAAACTCGAATTCGCATTTTCGACCCCGTCACAATACTTTCCTTATACATTATGTATATAAGGAAAGTAATAAATAAAAGAATAAATTCAAAATTGAATTACATAAAATTATCTCTGCAAGTTACTGCTTGGATATTCATTCAAAATATTCTTCCGTTTAAAAAAAAAAAAAACAGTCATTTTAGTAATTAAAATATTAAGACGCCACTGTTCATAGTATCAAAATTAAATCATGTAGTAGTTAATAGATCTCCCTACAGTAGTAAAATATTTAAACAATTTTGTTATAATATTATGTTACCTGTACACTAACATTTTAAAATTTGCTTTTATTTAAAAAAAGATCTAACGGGTTTCTTTTTTATTCAATTTCTAGAAATTGAATTTATTGTATCGCTTTTAATATCGCAAAGGAAAGTTTAACTCGAGAGGCTGTAGTACGCAGTGGAATATACTGGGAGTAAAATAATTAAGTGGCGATTGCTCAGCTCAGTGATTTGGATCGCTGCTTTCCAGTTGTTTCTTTTGCTGAAGACTTGTCAAACGTGGAACATTTTTTCAGCAGCCATTTACACACTGGAATTATTTATTTAAGAGATTCAAAAGAATAGCTGTCCACATTTTCCGCCTGTTCGCGGTAAAATCTGACCTTTTTAATCATTTCACTACAAGTATTCAAAGGGCTAAGATAAACGTTATGCATTTTTTATTTGCACTTAGTGCCCGCCAAAATAAGCAAGAAATGTTTTTTTTTTAATTTTGTGTTATTTTTAATGAGTTAAAAATTATTCATTTTTATGAATATTTATTTCTGAAATACAAAATTGTATTTAAAACTGTGACTTGAAATGTTTAGCTAAAATAAGATGCATTACTTATTAGTTTGAAGTGCAGGTACTAACAATAAAATTATATGTTTTATGTTTTATGTGGTACATAGTTTATATTTCACACAAGTTAAAATGTAAAATTATAAATTTTGACCATATTTTAACATTTTAAACGTCCACCCAAATATATACTGATTATAAAATACCAAGTATATACTCATTATATATCCCTATACTGATTATAAAATGAATTTTTTTTTAATATCCCAGTTACCAAATATTAGTGCATATCAGAAAAATTCGCAGATTATGAGTTCATGCCGTTAATCAAAGCGGTTTTGGCAGACTTCACAGCCCACTCATGTGATATTTCATCTATAGCAGTCGATACAGTTGTTGAGTAGTTGACTTTAATTTCGAACGAGGCAAAATGTCTTTTGACGGAAAATCTTTTTAGAAAAAAAGAATAACTATACTAAATTATATCAATCAAATATATTTAATTTGAATTATATATATATATATATATATATATATATATATATATATATAAAAATAAATTATTAAATCCAAAGTTAGAATGTATGTAGTAACTCATAATACACTATTCCAAAATTTTCTACAAATACAAAGAAATTAAGACAAAAAGAGGAAATAATAAAGCATAATGCAAGTCATAAGGACAAAGACAATCAACAAATTTCAAAAATGAGGAATGCAAATAAGAAAACAAAAAAATCCAGCAAAAAAGCTTGCACATGGAGGAGATTTAGGCTTACGAGATTAGGCTTACGAAAAGTTCATTTCGAAAAAATTCTCATCGGGCCCATATATCTTTTCGAAATGAACACAAAAATGCTTGTTTCTGAAACACAAGATAGATTTTATCTATAAACTTGTGTTATATGGACGACAAGCATAAAGATTGGAACAATGAAGGAAATATAAATACCTCAAAACGCACATCTTCAGCGCAACCATGACGAGCAAAATATGACTGGATCATCGTTGCCATATGCCAAAATGAAAAGATGTGATTTGCTGTTGCCAAAGAGAGTAATAAAAACAGTACTGCGCAAAAGCAATAAAATGAGTTATTCAACTGTTAAAGCTTCGAGATAAAAAGATGAAAATATAATTGCAGGAGAATGAAGAAGTACGGCTAAAATAAGATAATAAGGGGAGAATATGAGAATTTTAGGCTAATCGAAACTTATTAACTATACTATTGACTAAATATGCAGGATATTGATACATTTTACTGGTAATTTTGAGGTTATTAATGTGCAAAGCATGAAATTTTTTATCTGATAATCTATAAATTCTAAAAAGTTGATTAAGTATAATATTTCTAAACAATTGAATCGAGTTGCAGGAATTAAAAGGTAATAATTTATTAATATTAAATTTAAAAAAATCTTTTTTATCATATAATTTAGTAACTATCCCATGAGCAGGTTCTATAATTAGATTTAAATCCAAATAATAAACATTATTACTAATAGAAGTTTCATTAGGTATTAATTCCAAATTATCCGGATAGAAATCTATATCTATGACATAGTTATCAGTAAATACAAGACAAATCAGATCATCTACATATCTATAAATTTTATAATCAGTTGAAGTAAAGAATTTTTCATAATGATATAGGTATAAATTAGCTAACATACTGCTACTACAGCCACCTTGTGGAACACCTGAGACTTGTAAGTATAATTTATTACCTTGAAAGATATAATTATTGAAAAGAACAAAATGGAGAAGCTTAGGAAAATTGGTAAATTTTGTAAGATTAGAATGTTTAGTAATATAAGCATTATATAAAGCTAAAATGACATCATATAGATCAGTGATCTTAATATTATTAAATAGATCTTTAAAATCAAAAGTTTGAAATCCTATTATTTTACCATGCGTTTTTAATTTATTTTTTAATTCCTTACTGTTATTTAGAATAATGTAGCTATCACCAGAATCTCGTAAATTGCTATTTAGTACATTTAAATAATTTAGTAATAATTTACTAGCAGTGGTAGAGTATGAATTATGACCACTAGTAACAGTTCTAAATTTAATAGGATTTTTATGAAATGTAGGTATAAGCACAATATATGGAAATGTCAAAAATTTATTATTAATATCTAAATCACTATACATATTGATAATTTTCAATTTGATACTATTAAGAGAGTGTGAATCAATTTTAAATAGACTATTATTTTTTAAATAATCTAGCAGATATTGAATATAGAATTTTTTACAAATAATAGCATAATTATTAGAGGCTTTATCTACATAAGTAATAACAAAAGATCTATGTAAATCATTAACAGAATGCTTTATATTATCCATATTATATATGGATCTAGATAAATTAATACTACAAATGGTATTTTTAATAGATCTTAAAATAGTAAATTTCCACATATTAAATGCCTCTAAAGGCTGAGCATATTTAGAAGCTAATCCATAAATAAATTTATCAAGGTCCAGATTGATTGACTTTAACACTTGTTTAGAATTATTACATGAAGGTAACCTGAATTTAGTGCCAAATGACATTATAGTTCTTAAAGATTTATCTTTTACAATGGCTAAGTCTCCAGTAACTATATGACCCAAGTGTGGATTTATAAATTCAGCATAATTATCAGCACTACAAATACATTCACCATCTAAATTTGTTGAGGAATCTATGTCGACTGAGAGAGATTTTGAAATTGCATTGTAATTAAAAATGGTTCTTCCAATAGGCTTGTTATATTTAAAAGTTTTTGTAACATTCAAATCCTTTACAGGCAATAAATGATGAAATTGATTAAATAAATTCTTAAAGTTTATGGAATTATAAATAGGATGCTTAAATGATATTACACAATAAGAATTGGAACAGTTATTATGATGAAATTGATTAAGTTTTATTTTTAAATATTTTGATCTAGTAATGAGCAAATCATAGAAAATATGATTAAAATGTTCATTAGTAAGATTTAACTTTAAGAAAATAGCATAAACTGTGTTTAATTGTTTTTTCTTAACTGCAAATACCCATGATTTAATAAATTTCCATTGATATGTGTTATTGAATTGATGATGCATACTTTTAATCTCCGCTTTAATATCATATTGGGAGGAGCTTCCTTTACCGCGTTTAAATCTTTTGAATTTAGCCAATTTACTATTATGTAAAAGAGGTTTAAAAAAAAGGTGATTAAAAATAGAATATTTATTATCTACAAAATTATTCTTAACAATATTACCATTGAGATATAACTGATTTAATCCATATGGAAACAGAGTACAATGTGATTTAATATAGAAGTTTTCAAAGAATAATCTATCAGCAGTATTTGTTTTAATGTCCAAAATATGTATAGTTATATTTTCAAAACCATGATGAGCAAAGTGTTTATATTCGATTTTATTAGAAGTAGGAAGAAAATTATTATTGTGGATATATTTTTTAACATGATCTCTATGTAAATTCATACGTAGATGAATAGGATTACTGGTTTGTCCTATATAAGATATATTACATATATTACAAGATAATTTGTAGATGCAATTAAAAATTTTACAGAAAGTCTTATGACTATTTAGATTAGTAATTTGTGAGTTTGAAGCATATGGGCAGGTTTTACAATTTTTATTCTTACATTTATTGAAGTTATAATTTTTAGCTGGGCAATTATTATATCCAAAACAATCCATGGCACACTGTTGGTAAAATGATAACGGTCTAAACAATTCCCAACTAAATTGTAAATACCGGGCAATATTTATCAAATTATATAATAACAAGAATAAATATATTTGCCAGTCACTAAATCAAATAAGATGTGTAATTCATAAGAGTTAAAGTAATATAAAGAGAATAGCATTAACATTTATAAATAATATAAATAAAAATAAAATAATTGCTTATATATAAAAATATATACAACTAAGTCCATGTAAAACCTAATAAAATGTAATAAGTAGGATATTACAAGATAAAAAGAATTGATTAACAATATAAATATAATCAGTTCTAAACTAGATTAATTAAAACACAAGGTATAATAAAATATATACTGTGTAAATCTGGAATTCACATAGAATCCTGTCCAAAAAAGTAATAAAAAGATTGCACTAAAAAGTACAGTTTATAAAAGGTATCTATAACATCAATACAAAAATCCCAATTGCAGTTACCCAGTCATAAAAACACAAAACCAATAAATTAGTAAGAAATAATAACGATAGATGGCAGCACTAGAATAAGATACTTCTAATATTTAATTACTAATAGCGAAGAAAATTTGCAGTTAGATTTAAAAAACGATAGATGGCAGCACTAGATTAAGGAAATTCTAATATTAAATTACTAATAGCTAAAGAATAATTGCAATACAAATATATACCAAATAATAAAACAGAAAGGAAGACAATAATTAATAATACTTTAAGCAAAAATATAATAAGTAACCTATGCAAATAAAAGAAAAGAATAAAATAGGAGAATGAGCCACAATAAACTACAATTAACAATGGATGAAAGTAGAGAAAGTAATACATAATAAAAAATTAAAATGAATTAAAATAAATTCTATTACTAAATTTAGCGCAAATGCAGCATAAATTTGAATAGATAGCAAATAGAATGTTTCTTTAATACGAAGCATATAAAAGGAATTAGGAATAAGGATAGTTCATAAATGAAAAGTTAGATAAACTAAACAGCGTAGTATAAGAATGTGAATGACAATGCAATATACATTTAATTTATTGCGCAAATGCAGCTAATAAATAAAATGTTTTCAATATAAAAATAAATTATTAAATCCAAAGTTAGAATGTATGTAGTAACTCATAATACACTATTCCAAAATTTTCTACAAATACAAAGAAATTAAGACAAAAAGAGGAAATAATAAAGCATAATGCAAGTCATAAGGACAAAGACAATCAACAAATTTCAAAAATGAGGAATGCAAATAAGAAAACAAAAAAATCCAGCAAAAAAGCTTGCACATGGAGGAGATTTAGGCTTACGAGATTAGGCTTACGAAAAGTTCATTTCGAAAAAATTCTCATCGGGCCCATATATCTTTTCGAAATGAACACAAAAATGCTTGTTTCTGAAACACAAGATAGATTTTATCTATAAACTTGTGTTATATGGACGACAAGCATAAAGATTGGAACAATGAAGGAAATATAAATACCTCAAAACGCACATCTTCAGCGCAACCATGACGAGCAAAATATGACTGGATCATCGTTGCCATATGCCAAAATGAAAAGATGTGATTTGCTGTTGCCAAAGAGAGTAATAAAAACAGTACTGCGCAAAAGCAATAAAATGAGTTATTCAACTGTTAAAGCTTCGAGATAAAAAGATGAAAATATAATTGCAGGAGAATGAAGAAGTACGGCTAAAATAAGATAATAAGGGGAGAATATGAGAATTTTAGGCTAATCGAAACTTATTAACTATACTATTGACTAAATATGCAGGATATTGATACATTTTACTGGTAATTTTGAGGTTATTAATGTGCAAAGCATGAAATTTTTTATCTGATAATCTATAAATTCTAAAAAGTTGATTAAGTATAATATTTCTAAACAATTGAATCGAGTTGCAGGAATTAAAAGGTAATAATTTATTAATATTAAATTTAAAAAAATCTTTTTTATCATATAATTTAGTAACTATCCCATGAGCAGGTTCTATAATTAGATTTAAATCCAAATAATAAACATTATTACTAATAGAAGTTTCATTAGGTATTAATTCCAAATTATCCGGATAGAAATCTATATCTATGACATAGTTATCAGTAAATACAAGACAAATCAGATCATCTACATATCTATAAATTTTATAATCAGTTGAAGTAAAGAATTTTTCATAATGATATAGGTATAAATTAGCTAACATACTGCTACTACAGCCACCTTGTGGAACACCTGAGACTTGTAAGTATAATTTATTACCTTGAAAGATATAATTATTGAAAAGAACAAAATGGAGAAGCTTAGGAAAATTGGTAAATTTTGTAAGATTAGAATGTTTAGTAATATAAGCATTATATAAAGCTAAAATGACATCATATAGATCATATATATATATATATATAAACAAAGGAATGAATCATTCTCATTGCTTCAAGATGGATTGTTCTTGAGACATTTTCATCAATATTTGAAAATTTGGTGAATTGGCGTCGACTAAAAATGTACCGCATTGCTAAATAAAGAAAAAAAATAGCTTTAAAAATACAAATCGGATGATTTTTGAAATAAGTATTGAATTCATCCTTCCGAGCGGTTGGTGGTAGAGTAAGGAGGGTACAGTTCATGTTGATGTTGCTCCCCACTGGGTTCCAGTCTAAATTAGGTGGCACTGCCTCAGACGTCTAAACAGATACCTTAAACTTTCGGGTAGGCCAGACGGTCCAAGTGGAAAGAAAGAAATACTTCATCTATAGTTCTGGGATGACCCAATGGTAAAAGCACGGGGATCGCACTGGGATTACTTTATTTTAATTCAAGGATCAGCCCAAACTGCTCCGTGTTCACGCGGAATACGGGCACGTTAAATATATGGGTCCGAAAGCCCTTCCGAGAGGATGGTGGTAGGGGAAGGAAAATAAGGAACCTCTGGATACCATCTCCACTGGGGTTCGGTCTAAATTGGGTGGATCCAAACAGATATCTTACGCGTTTTGGGTAGATCAGACGGCCTGGGTCGAATAATAAAAAAAAAAGATTTCATGTATGATCTTGCTTCCTAAATCTCAATTTATTGGGAATAATCATTTATATTCATTATTTAACATTAGGGGAAAATGATTCGAATCTGTATTGAAACTAATGGCTGCTGACATCAGATTTTTATCTTCGCTATAATACATAAAGTATGTAAATTGAAAGTCTTGTAATAAGGGCAAAAATTAGACGCGGATTTTGATGAATCTAAATGTTTTGAGCACCTAAGAATACGAATCAATCATTTTTCTAAATATATATAGCTGTTTGTATCTGTTTACAATGTATCAAACAAATTGAAAGAATCGAATGGAATTTAGCATGATTATTTCAATTGATAAACGTCTGAGGCATCATAATTTTCATCATGGTTGGACCAGGGAAAAGCCTTCAATTTTTCGAACATTTCATATCGAAAATTGAAAAAATATATAAAAAAATAATACGTTAACAATTATATATAAAATTAGCCCTTTTATATTTAATTTTGTTTTATTAAAAAGCTAATTACATAAAATTTGGCATGATTATTTTATTAATCTTTTGCTTACAGGTGGAACAGCGTCCACCCCAATCGAAAAACCTCCCAAAAGACAAGTATTTGGCATACTCTATCCCAAACAGTTCCATCCCCCCTTTACAGGCATTGACGTCCATGGACGTCAATGTCTACAAAGGGGGGTCGAACTGTTTGGGATAGAGTATGTCAAATACCTGTCCTTTTGAGAGGTTCTTCGTTTGGGATGGACGCTGTCCCACCCGTAAGCAAAATATTAATAACAGCAAATGTCTTATTGATTTTCAAGCGATCTAATTATAAGAAAGCTCTAATTTGTGTTATTATTTTTCCGCAGCAACAAATTTTGTTCAACTGTGAAGAAAGAACTGCTTTGGACGCATCAGATTTTCTTTAAATAATTTACATCTGCAAATTAACCCAAATAAACTAGTGTACACCATCCCATAGTGTTTTCCCTTATATTTACGTATATTTTTTTTCCCAGCCTGACGTAGAAAAGAAGAACATAACAATAGGTTGCATTTCACTAATTAAGCGTTTCGGAGGAAATGCGGTGCTGCTATGGGGCAGTTGGTGTCAAAATATAAATCGCTCCGCTGCGCCTCGATTGCGGAGCTAGAGGGCTTTTAGCTGCCGTTTTTCTGCACCAAGAGGTGTGGAGCTCAGTCAAGGGTTTCGTGGGGGAAAAAAAGAGACGACTTTCTCCCCATTTGTTGAATCTATGCGATTTAAATTGCTTTATAAAGCAACTTAGAATATAACCGATCTGCATGAGTTTATTTATTTATTTTGTATTTTAGCTTTGAGCGACAGTATTATGCATGTCAGTGCTTATGTGAACGGGAAAAAGGGTTCAAAAGTTCACAGTTCAAAAGGGATTCCGAGATCCGACGAACATCCAATGCATACTCGGGAATTTCTCCTCTTACCTGGTATTCGAAGGCCATGACGCCAATCGTTTGACTGTATTTATTTTCTTATCTTTACTGCATATTGCTGCATGAGAAAAAAAAAATATTTAAAGGCAACCATTTTTATTATTTAAAGGTCCAAGTCACTTAACGGTGGTGACAAATTTGGTGAAATATCGCCATATTTTTTACTTTTGGTGAATTTTGTAAAACACTTGAATTTCAAAGATTAGTTAAGAATTTTTCCAGTTACTTCGTGTTTTCTACAATTTTCCACAGATGGTATTTAAGCCGGTCATCGTTTAGTAGAATCAGTTGACGTGATGTGGGTAAACATGAATTCGATAACATGCGAATTTGTAAGAAAAAAGCAAAGTTCTTCAGCTTTACCCAAAGTGTCAAATATGAAAAATGATTGACACGAAGAACTATTGTCAAATTTATCAAACTTCATGAGTGAAAAGTATAGAGGGAAAAAATAAATGGGCGTATTTTATAATAAACTTGATAAATGTTCATAATAGTGATACATAAGTTGCAATATATACGAAGTTCAAGTTTTATGGCCTTTTATATCATTTCAATTCCCCTAAGTTCATTGCAGCAAGAAAAGGCTTTAGATCAAAGGTATTTTCTGTGGATTTTAAATTCAACATTTAGGAGTTTTCCAATAGTCTTTAAGGTTCTTTTAAAATTTGAAAGTTTGAATTTTACAATTTTTCGTCTATAGATTGCTACAGGGCACTGAGCATACTGAATTTGAACGATGTATCTTAAACAGATTTTCAACAGAATTGGGATTAAGTCCCGTTATTTGAGAGAAAAACTATATAAAAAAATTGATAAATACGACATTTGAGAGATTTCAAATGGTCGCTGTGGTTATTTAAAATTTTGATAAGTAAGAAATTTCTATGCTTTCCCTAAAGAGTAGCAGTGGAATACTCAACATGATGAATTTTACGAATTTTAAACTTCTAACTTTATGAGTCGGCTTTAGAATTTAGGTACAAAAGTGGAAATTTAATAGAAAAATAAATGTAATACATTGACGCATTGATATAATATATTGGCTGAGGCAAATTAAACTAAATTAATAACATCTTGTCTCATCACGCCTCCTGTCAGAACATTTAAAAATCAATATTCAACTTTTTTCAGTTTCAGAGATGCAAGGAGGAGTGGAGGTGAAAAAGCCACTTAACAACTAGCGTAAAAAGTGACACTCAGTTTTCCACATCGTACGTTAAAATTTTAACATAACCTGGCTGGTGCTGTTCCACGCATCTTAATTGTGAATATGTCAGTTATTTTTAATATAATCTTCTGCGAATTAGTTAAACATTTAATGGTTGTTTTGCGATCTTTTAAGATAAAGAGTGATTAGCTGTATATTGTTTACACCTATTGGTACTTTAAAAAAAGCAAAAGCGTTAGCTATCCAGAAATTCGGATTTATATTAGTATTCTGAGAATACACCTGTGATTCCAGACTGTATGCTGTAATAATATTATATACACTATTTTAGTATCACACGTTTTGTGGATACTAACAATACCTATTTTGTTATTGTGTGCAAAAAGGGAAAATGTTAAGTGTGTAAGCCTCACCCAGGGAAAAATAGCTAGCCACACCATATTTATAAGACACATATATGTAAATCAAACTCTTTCGTTCCTTCCTTCTGACACTGGTAAAAGACGCTTGTGAATGGGAAAAACTTCAGAATAAGACGGGTCTTTGGGTTGATTAGTTGAAAAGATATTTCCCTCACGGCTACACAACTTCAAAAATTTAATAAATATATTCGTATTAAAAACAGATTAGATGAATATAAATACATTAAAATAAAGTATAAGTTAGAGATTGGGTTTTTATTAATAGTTAGAGAAAACTAAGGGGTGTATTCATCGAATCCATATAACACTTATTGAAAAAAAGTATTTCTAAATCACTACTGAATATTTTATATAGCGAATAAAATTTGCTAGATTTTCTACATTTTGATCTTATAATATTTGATTGTTATCCTAATTTTCATCACTTTTTCTCGAATCCAACTATTTTTTTTCCTGTACTATTTGTCAATTTCAACGTAATTCTACCTTTCACACATTCTTCTTTTTTGGCAAAAAAAAACTCGGCTCCCTATACATCAAAAGGATAAATGTTCCACCCCTCGTACATCCTGGAACATGCCATGTTCGATGATGACCTGACCACCCTGCAAAAGATGACTTTTCACGCTCATACTCGCACTTTTTGAGAGATGAGAAAAAAAAAAATCCAGGTCCACTCCCTCTCAGCATTAAGAAAGTGAAAACATAATGTCAGATATCTTTCGTCGTTTTAATATTTGACGCAAACGTCACCAGCCACTTCTTCTTCCTCGTTTTTTCGCCGCTCTTTCAAGATGTTTTTATTTCCATTATCGTTTCCGCGACACTGCCATGTGTATACAGTGAAGATTCGCGGGCCGGTCATGCACAGCCGGCCAAGCGAGGACCTCACCATAAAGCTATTATTGATGATTTAGTCTTTTCTGGCGTCACGCTGAAGTAATCCGCGTTTTTGAGGCACGCTGACGGTCGTGTGACGGCGGAAAGAAAGCCGTCCTTGCACAAAAATCCAGAAAATAGGTGCCATGCTTTGCCGAACAGAGTTATCGATCTCAGCACCCCATTTGCAACTGGTCATTCACTCAACATTACATCACGGGGGCATTTCCCTCGGGGGACAATGCCCCTCTTGCATCCCTGCTATGAAGATACTATCATCTCCCATTTATGCTATGGTGTAGAATGTATCTTGTGGTGCTCATACCTGTTACTTTTCGTCGCAAGTTGGTTTTTCTGCTGTCAAGGTCTTCTCGCCGTGAAACAACTTTTACAGGCAAGGAATAATTATGTAAGTGTGTGTATATATTTCTAATGTGTGGACAGGGCCGTCTTAATATAAGCGTAGGCCCGGGGCCCAAGATTTGTTTATAAGGCCCCTGAAACAAGATTTCGAAATAATGTTAAAATAGTAATTATCTAATTTTCCCTTTTCGTACATATGAAAATATTACAAAACTAATAACAAACAGAAAATATTATATTCCCTGTGCTCTCTGGGAATTTGTAAAAATTGAGAAAATAAAATTATTTTGAAAAACGTCACTTTTTATTCGGAACATTATTGCCCAACTAGGACCGTTGGCTACCCGATACTTTCTTAATAAGTTTTACGCACGGTTTGTTTTATTCAGCAGTCTCTTGGATTTATATCCCGTAATTTCCTATGAATTCCCAATCACTGCATGTAATACAGGAAATAATAAAATATATTAAACGTTTCTAAAATATGTTTCCAATAACATTGGTTTCCAAATCATGGGAGGGGGGGGGGGGGAGCAACAGAGAAACATTACATTTTATGCAAAAGTGCAACAATATTTTTCCTCTTTCGGCGTGTTAGCAAAATATTTTAAAAACTAATTTACTGCAATTTAAGACGGATATTATACCTTCAAATGAAATTTAATGTATGTCTATTTGGGGGGTCCCTGATGATTTTGGGACCCGCGAGTTCTCAGGGTAAGACGGCACTGTGTGTAGATATGATAACTCAAGATTGAATTCTCGTACGGCTACGAAATTTTATGTTTAGATAATTCTATTATGAACTAGATATAATTTATTGTAATTCCCATGATTAGAAAAATAAATATTTGGTATAAGTTTTGCATGGCATTATTTTCTTATTGAGATCAACGATAACTCTAGGACAAATGATAATATAGTCATTACAAAAAACTGATAGTTTGAAATTCGTAATAAATAATATGTATTAACACATCAGCTCAGCTAAATGCATCGAATGCAGCTGTTGCCAATTTATATATAATGTTTTTTAAATTAAGCAAATGTTATAAGAACAAACTGCAAGCGAAAACTCAAACGTACCTATTATTTCACTCTGATACTATAAAATTAAATGTCTTTTTTTTATGTGTGTTGTGCGTGCGTGTATGTGTGTTGTGCGTGCGTGTATGTGTGTGTGTGTTTTGTATATGTGTGTGTGTGTGTGTGTGTGTGTGCATCTTATATATAAACCCAATTTTTTTTTTTTCTCGTGTTTTTTTTCCAACTTTGGTATTTAATCTTCGATCTCCAGCGGGTAACCTTGTCTGCATTTTAGGTTTCTATGATTAAGTATTGTCGAGATATTTAATCAAAAACGCAAAATTAAACTTTTCACTGAAAAAACATCATACAGACGATTATTTTATAGAAAGTTATTTGAATAAAATTATATCATGTACCTTAGCAACATAATTTATTCAAATATGTTAATATATTTTTATTTAAATTATGTGATTTAAATAATAGAGAAATTAATATAAAAATAAATTTTATAAATGAAAAGTATTACATTTTTATTGGGTCACACCAGTTACGGCCTTGGGGTATGAGATTTTGGGAATGATTGATATTTCCAATTTCATGTCATTTGTTTTCTTTAGGAAAACATTTTTCAAATTCGTATATTTTCTATTGTATTTAACCAATTGTTAAAACAGGATAAACGTGGTACACGGATATATTTTCCCTTGCCATTTTAACGTTTTCAATTAGACTATGTTAATAAAACTTCGTATTTCTTGTAAATTTGTTCATAAACTGGAACAGTATATTTTTGGGTCCTCAGATATGTCTATTAAAACAATTTTTATAGCGGTGACAGAGATATTTGTGAATCTTTTTAGAGGAATTTAATAGATATTTTAATAGACTTTTTTAAAAACAATATTATTTAGAATACCACAAGGATATGCACATACTTTATCAACGTCGAGTATATATGCTAATTGTGATATAAAGAAATGTAAAAATATGAAAAAATGAGCTAGAGCCTCTGCTCGATACTTTAAATTTATGTCAAATTATGACATTTTAAAATTAACGATTTCATAAACATTTATCGTGTATTGCTAAGCAGTTTCTAGAGCTAATAAAAGCAAAGTTTTTTTACATTTATGTAATTTGTTATCTCACTTATGCTTTCGACCTTTTCATAGAAAAGGAACTTCAAAGTGGCATTGCAGCAAAAGACTGATTTTTTGCAGATCATAGCCTGTCTAACCATTAATAAATTTATAATAAAATCAATTACATTACAATCCGCTACATTTACATCTATAATATATTCTATCTGCGCAATTTGTTTCTACTCAGTCTAAACAAATGCATTCTTTGAATTGATGAATGATTCAAAATTCAAAATGATTCTTTATGAAGAGAGATATGGCCGATATTCGTTTGAAAGGATGTATTTACCTTCGCAAGATTGGAACTCATTCCATAAAACTTTGAATCAATATCAGAACATTTTAACATTTGCGTCTTTTACAGACAAAACTAAAGCTGTCGTAATTTCACTTTTTATTACATAATTTTTGCAATCTGGAACTAATAACTCATTATTGTTTTAATCTTTCTTAAAATGTTGGCTCTTAAGAAGTGCGTTTTTCTAAATTTTATTATCCTGGGACAAAATTTTCGAAATATTACTTTCTAAGTTTTCCGCTGCATTGTACTTATAAACATATCATTCACAACACATCAACCTGCTGTAAAAAAAATAATTACCCATAAAAAAAGACGAAACATATTAGAAACAAAAAATTGCTGATAATTAGTTTATATTTTCTCCGAAAGAAACAAAACCATAAAAGTACAGATATGAAATTTTGTACATTTGTGCTTATATTTAAAGTATTAAAATATAAAATCTCAAACCATATGTGTTGCATTTTCTATCACTATCATCTCAATCACTGCTTTCTTTCAAAGTAAATCTTGAGGATAGGATGCGTGTATTGTATGAAGACGTGTATTTCAGCAATTGGTATTATCAAAATTTGTGGGTTTATATTTTAACAACTAAATAAACATGAAAGTATAAAGTTTCATATTTGTACTTTTCCGTTTCTGGTTTCTTAAAATAATTTAAGCCGTTTTTTTTACAATGCGATCAACATTTTTGCTTCTAATATCTTTTAATTTTTTTAATGGATAAATTACTTTCCTTCAACAATGTACATTGCAATGAAAATTAGTATTAATATTGAAAATTAGTATTAGTACAATGTAGTGAAAATTAATATTAATACAATGTAATGAAAATTAGTATTAGTACAATGTAGTGAAAATTAGTATTAGTACAATGTGGTGAAAATTAATATTAGTACAATGTGGTGAAAATTAATATTAGTATAATGTGATGAAAATTAGTATTAGTACAATGTAGTGAAAATTAGTATTAGTACAATGTAGTGAAAATTTTGGAGCGTAATATTGCGAAAACTGGAACGCAGTATAATAAAATTTAAGAAAGCACACTTCTTGAGAGCCAACGCTTTTAGAAAAATATCAGTCGTTAAAATCGGATAAGGCATTTTTTAGCTATGGACATTAATAATCATTCCTCTGGACGGTTAATGCATGGCGAGGACAAAAACATAAATATCTGTTTCGATTTTGCCTTTTCAAGAAAACGTAAATCGGTTACTCCAATGCAATTAGCGGTTTTACTTTTAATTTGTTTATTGATCTAGTGAAAGAGAGAGACTCACATGTGAAGCAGAATCATGGGAAAAAGAGAGATATGTAAAGAATTGTCTATATTTTAATATTTATGAAGCGAATCGTCTGCGGTTTCTTTGCAAAACAGTAATTTACCATCTTTTGAGGTGAAAACAAATTTGCCTGTTATAAGATTGTAAACATGATAGGATGTGGGTCATTAAAGTAATTAGGGGGAGTGATTTAGAGTAGAGAGTAGGTTTGACCAATTGAATCTTTCATCGGACAGTTTTTCCTCATATACACGTGGTTCGAACATACTTTACACCTCAGGTAGATAATTTTTTCTTCCTTTTGCATGCTTCATTCTACCCGAGCCCGTCATCTTAGATGATTAATTAGAGGTTGCAAAAAAGAAAAAAAATCCTCTATATAGACGGTTTACATAAAATCACATGTTGTAGAGTTGCATTGTGTAAAAGCAGTTTAAGAGGGCTAGAATCCTTCTCAAACCAAGAATTTTTAATTTTTTTTTAATTCCATTATAAAGAATACTAAATTATAGATTGAATTAGGTTAGATATAAGATCTCAACAAGTCAACGTGCACGCCCTGCTCGACACATAATGTTAACTTTCTGAGGGTTGTAAAATGAACTTCACTATAAGGGTATGTGTGATGGTACAGAAGATCTTAAGAACCCCTACACAGAGACACAAGACGTATCATATTGCACGAAATCCCAATTTTTAAAAATGCAAAAAATGAATTTGGAAAGTTAATCATACCTGCCCGTCGTCTATTCCTGGTAGTGTGGCATTGTGTAGGTTGAGGAGGTCTTGTTCGCTGAGACCGTGATGTCCACCATGCACTAGGACGTCCGGCCTTCTGACAGCATACGCTTGGTCCGCTCGTCCCCTGTCTGCGTATGTGAGTCCAGGGTGGGCCTGCAATGGGTGCAGAGGGTCATCGCGTCCAACATGTCCTGGAGTCGCGGCAGAGCCCCTCTGAGGTGGATGTAACTGATGATATTGGTGAGGATGTTGAGGATGCTGTGTGTGTTGTGCAAGACTGTTTAGATGTCCATAGGGATCAGCTGCGTTCACATGGTGAAAGTCTAGTTGTTGTTGTGGTAGATTGTAAGGAGGTGGGAAGTAGGGCGGCTGGAAGTCAGCTGAGGTTGGTGTATGGGTCAGCCGGGGCGTCCCACTGAAGGTAGCTGTCGAACCCACCGACCCAATGCTCGTGATGGGGCCGAGACTGGCCGCATGACCGCTGACCAGGTCACGGCGCTCCTATAAGAGAATATTTTACCGTGAATAAAATTTGGAATTTTATCTACTCTGGGTACATTATTATCTATAATATAATATACATTAGAGTAAAGTATCGAAAACCCAGACCACTCGGCTCACCTTAGGGTACGAGCAGCAGTTTGAGTGGCCGGATTAGAGTAAAGTGTATACATCAACTTTTAATTCAGAGTCTGCACAGTTCACTTTGACGATAAGAGCTTGCAATTTCGTCCCAATAGCTCAACGGCAGAGCATCGGCTGGTCAGTACGAAAATCCGTGGTTCGGTTCTCGGTTGGACCATCAAGGCTTTTTACAAGTCTTACATTGCCAGTTAAATATTTCAAGTATTTTTAATACATTGGCTGTCATGATGCTCAATAACAATGTTATTGTGCATCACAAACGAATCGTCTGGCAGATAACTTGTTAATATAATGCAATGATTTTAACTTAAGTTTAAAATTTAACGAGTTTTTATTAATATAATTATTTGTTGATAAATAATAAACTATTTCCATATTTAAAATCCGACAAGATAAAACATAAACATGCATTAGAGTTATTTTCAATATTTCATAATACTATATTTAGTTGTACATATAGTCATTGGTTTATTTTACTCTTGAATTTTTACTTTCCTTATATACATATAATGTATAAGGAAAGTATTGTGACGAGGTTGAAAATTCGAATTCGAATTTTCGACGGGAGAGCACGTTTCAAGCATCCCTGAACACGAATTAGACATTTTTGAGGTGATGTCTGTGTGTGTGTGTGTGTGTAGAGTGTGTGTGTGTGTATAGTTATCGGAGAAGATAACTGATGAACGAATGGACCGATTCAAACGAAGTTTGGTACAAAAATTACAATCCGTGAATACTGGAATCCTATTGTTTCGACACAATCGAATGTTCAGAACCCCCCCCCCCCCCCCAAATTTTCGAGTGAAATTTTGAAAAAAATCATCTGAAAATTAAAACCTTTAATAAAGTTACGAAAATAGATATTTCTTAAGTAACTTTTCCTAAGAAAACGATTAATATAAACTTTAGAACTTTAGTACAAACCGTTCTCGCGATATTGCACATTTTTTTTAAAAATAAATTTATCAAAATATCTCCAAAATTAAAAAAATATATTAATTGTTGAGAAATACTTTTCATATGTAATATCATGCGGTAAATTTGGTGACATCATTCTCGTGGATCTAGCTCGTTCCATTCATGAGAAAAGATACTTTGAGTAATACTTTTGTATTTAAAAGCCAATAATCATTTATCTGCTATAATAATAACTTATTTCCCAGTTCATAACGCTTGGTGATTTCGGCGACGAATTTGGCGGACTGTCGCCAACTTGACTTTTTTAAATGTTGCTAAATTAATGAAAATCGCGCCAAATGGATAAAATTGACGCTAAATCAATGAAAATGACGACTCATTGACGAAAATTCAATATCTTGGAAAGAATATAAGTATCTACTATACGAATAATCTATTTTTTTTTTACTATAAAAGTAGTAAATTCATTGCATTATATGATAAGGAAAGTCATGTGCTACCCACATCAGATTTTTTGTAGGAGTAATGTAGTGCTGTAATTTCTTATCTGAGAAAGTGCCATACCTAATTGTCTTCATTTATATTTGTTTCAAGCTCTGTATATAAAATAATTTAATTATATTACATTTTTCTTAAAAAGTTTTACAATGCTGAACTGTAATATAACTATCACAAAATAATGCATAGCTCACTGGTAACTTTAAGTACATGATTATCACTTTTAACAGAGCTTCTTTTGAGTCGATTTTCGTGTATTTTTCAAGTTACTATATTTTTTAAGTAAGAACATTTTAAAGCACCCCTTGTAAGCCACTACATATGTCAATACAGTTGATGAAAATACAGTTGATGAAAATAATGAATTTCAGGCAAGGTTTTCAGTAAATCTTCGGAAATACATTTACAAGAAATACTTATATATTTGCATAAACATATATAGTTATAGTAAATTATTAACATTATAAGGCTAACAGTACTTTTACAGAACGCAAAGAAAGGTTGTGACTTAATCTCACTTCGTGTTCATTCCTCTCATCCTATATAGATTTACTTTATTTTTAAAGGACATTTTATTGTTAAGAGTATATTTTATTTTTAAGGTGATAAGTTCACTTTACTTTTAGAATTATACTGTTCGTGTAAAAGGATAACGGATTTATATGGATTCTATATATATGAATTGAGATCTTTCATTAAATGAGAAGTAATAGTTTGAACTATAGTGCCTAGAATACCTAGATAGGTATTCCAGACACTATAGTTTGAACCGTATAATTAAAAGTGAATTGTCAACTTTAATAGTATAACTTGAACCATAGGATTTTGTCTGAACAGTTATTTTCAATGGTATGATTTAGACCATAGAATTAAGTAAAATATAATCTTCTTGAATGGTATAATTTGGACCATGGGATTAAAAATAATCCTCTTTTATGGTATAATTTGGACCATCAGATTAAGAGTAAATAATAATATTTATTTATTTCATTTGAACCATAAAACTGAATGTTTTAATTTGGACCCTATAGGATTAAAAGTGAATAATCGTTTTCAATGGTATAATTTAGACCATAGCATCTGTGGTCAACAACTAAGGTATCAGAATAGCAGTTTATATTCTTTATATGAATAGCAGTTTATACTTTTTATCCACGGGCTATAAAAAATTAGCTTTTCTGTACATGGTATATGAACCCTAAATTTTATGTGCGGAGCTAAACTTTGTGTCCTTTATTCATCGTTTATACTTTGTGTCGTTTATATGTGTACATGCTTTGTGTGATGCATATGCGTTGTGCCGTTTATATACGCCATATACAGGATGTCCCAAACACATTGACCTCGGCTTTTATTCCTTAAATATTGATCTTAGAGATATATAATATACTACAAAGTTGCGTAAAAAAGGTACAGAATTTTATGAAATCGATAAAAATTTTCAAGGAATAAAATTTGAAGAATTACAAAATTTAAATTTTTATACGGACCCCATACAAAAACATTTTTAATGAGTAAAATGTACTCCATAAACTAATAAGGTGATGTACAAAATTTCAGCATTTTATCATAAAAAGTCCCAGAGATATGTTTAAAAAAAGTTTGTGAGGTATTAATCACAAATTAAAATGTAAATGTTTACAGCAAGAGTACAAATGACGCAATGCAGAAATGCATCATAGGCAAATAATATCTGCCTCTTTAGATTAATTTACAATTTTTCAAGCATATGTTTCCTGCAAAATACCTTAAAATTTTACATAATTAATTACAGAATAAAACTTGGAAATGGCACAATCAAAATGAGCATTAAAACGGCTTAGAAATTTATGCATATGCAAATATCTCCCTCTGATCGGTGCGTCACACAATCGCAACAGATGCATCATCACATGAGAAAGTTGTTTTGCTCTACCATTGATCAATCGCCTCGCTTATGCAAGCGTAGCGTGCGCAGTCCGGCAGTCTGAGCGACCCTTAAGTATTTCACATTTCTGCTACATTTTGAAAGTGTAGTTAGCCTGTACCGACAGTATGTCGCAATACAGCAACGGAGAACTTTTTGAAATGCTTATGCTGTACAGTTTTATGCAAACGCAATGATAACGAAATTGCGCGGGAATATCAACGTACTTTTTCCAATTCTCGACATCCTTCTGGGAGATTTATTTCCCGATTGGTGCAACGAGTGCGTGAAAGAGGAAGCGTACATCGTGTAGGTGGACTAGGTAGGCCCAGACATCACTCAACTTATGTAGAAATTGATATTTTGGTATACTTTTGCAGTCATTCACATAGTGGTGTTCGTACCGCTGCTTCAGAAATGAACGTACCACGTGCAACAGTATGGAGAATACTGAGATGGAATAAATGGCATCCATTTAACATTCATGGTGCGCAAGGACAGGAGCCAACAGATTATCAACGTCGTCTAGATTTTTGTAATTGGGCTCTAAATCAGGAAGATGCAAATCCCTCTTTCTTGAAAAACGTAATTTGGACTAACGAATGCTGTTTTAAACAAAATGTATGCATAAATCCTCAAAATGAGCGCTTTTGGTCTGAGACAAATCCATTCATGGTACGTGATATTCATCATCAGAAACAATTTTCTATTAATGTATGGTGTAGTATTTTCAGAAACAATTTTCTATGAATGTATGGTGTAGTATTTTCAGAAACCGTTTGCTTGGACCCATACTGTATATGATGGTACGTTGACGGGTGACATATATGTTAATGATTTTCTGAATGCCGTTATTCCTGATTCTGTGGATAAACTGCCACCACCAGTACTTCCACATGTATGGTTTCTATAGGGCTCATCTTTAGCTCACCATACTATAGTTGTGAACCACTGGTTAAGTAACGAGTTTCCAGACAAGTGGATTGGCTTGCATGGACCAGTCGAATTTCCCCCTAGATCGCCTGATTTAACGCCTATGGGTTTTTATTTTTGGGGTCGTTTACGCACAACTGTTTATCTGCCACCTCCCTTAAATAAAGCAGAGTTGCAACAACGCAGTCAAGATGGTTATCGTGACATCACCGAACAAGAACTTGGTCGAGTTCACAGAAGTGTTATCAGGCGAATGCAGCTCTATATTAGCATGGATGGAAAACATTTTGAACAAGTTTTGTAATCTTTGTGTAAAGTTATTATTTATACACAGTGTAGATACTTTTGTACTAATAAATAGAAAAATTATTATTTATTTATGTAATCACTGTTTTATTCGTGTTTGAACCCTGAAACGCGATCTGCCGACATGATTTTTCCCCTCTGAGAACTCATGTCGATGCATCTGAAAGTGGTTTCAGTCAGCATTTTTATCTTTTTATTTATCTGGGACTTTTTATGATAAAATGCTGAAATTTTGTACATCACCTTATTAGTGTATGGGGCACATTTTATTCATTGGCAATGTTTTTGTATGGGGGGGGCCATATAAAAATTTAAATTTTATATTTCTTAAAAATTTAATTCCCTAGAAAATTTTAATCGATTACATAAAATGCTGTTCCTTTTTTTACGCAACCTTGTAATTTATTATATATGTCTAAGATCAATATTTAAGGAGTAAAAGCCAAGGTCAATGTTTTTGGGACACCCTGTATATGCATTGTGTGTATGTGTGTTTTATACAATCGTCGCGGTTCATCAATACATAGACGGTGTAGAATTGCTCAATTACCTCGATTCTCCGACCGTTGCGAAGAATCTATAACCGTCGCAACCCCACTCGGGAGCGGCGTGCGCGTGTGGGAAAAATCTTTTCCGAAACGTCCTAATCTTATTTATTTGTTTCGGCTTCCATCTCGCGACGGTCCAACGAACTGCGATTCGCACACGCAAATTTTTGCGCGGATTTGCGGAATGCGCAAAATCTCCTTCCTGCATTTTCGGAAGGAACCAACCAAAGGATGCGCGCAGAAGACGTGAGCGTTTTGCGAAATTTTTTTCATTTCACGTGCGGGACGTGTTTCGTGTGAATGTTTTGTGTAGGAGTGTGGGCTTGAATTCTAACTCGAATCATAACGAATGTTGCAATCGCTGAAAATCGGGGAGATACCAGCCTGTGATCTTTCGTAATCGTAACATGGGCCGCTTCTTTTGCGATCCCCAACTCAAAGACTGCGATGAAGGGATGTTGGCATTGGAAAAATTAAAGTCCCCATGCACTTTTATTTCGGTCAATGGTAAGCTACGCAAATACGAGGTAATCTTAATTATAGCACCTCTATTCAAAGCTTTCAGAAATATTGAGTGTATAAATACCAACCATAGTAGGAATAACCTAAACAATGATAAAAGCATGCGGAAATGTTTGATGGAAAAACTAGTTAAAAAAAACACCACCAGGGGAAATAGGACGGTGATGTATTTAAAACATATAAAAATGCGTCATGTCTAAGATTATTTTGATGTAAATGAACCTTAAATTTAATTATGAGATGGGATAAATATTTTTTCCAGGGATATTTCGTAACTCTCAGCGGCTTAATTTCCAATGTTTGTCAAGTACAGTTTCACAATGTATACAGCTCACTAATGTTGGAACCGTAATTATTCCTTTACAAGCAAGAAAACATCTTTCATTAATTTCCCAATTATTCAATGATACATTATGCTGAATGTGCATTTTACTCTTTTCTTTTTACCAGTCACAATACTAAATTGGCCCTTCGTGAGAATTTGCTGAATTATTAATCCACTTTCCTAAAAATTGCTACTGCATGTCTGGGAGAGAATTCCCCTTATATAAGTTTTTTTTTCCAAACAGAAGATCCCTGGAGGGAGGGGGGAATTGAACAGAGGTACTTTAATTATAATCGCTCTGTATGTATTTCACACTTTTTTAATGCATCTAAGGCTTGATTCACCGGAGTAGAATAATATGGTACTATGTTATACAAGATCTACTTCCTCCAAATTGCCAATGATATTTATCCTACCTAATACTTCCACACTTATGAACGCCCCTAGAACTTTTACCAGGAGGAGGCAAACCACTGACATCCGTGGGGCAAACTTGAGGACAAGATGTACAACATTCACTAGCTTGATACCCACATTTGTGACCTTGAGCATTCAGGGAAGCACAAGAGCCCCCACCTGCCCTCCCCTGTAGAGCCCATTCCAAAGTTCTCGAAGACCCATTCCCACCTCTTATTTTTAAATAAAAATTATATAACTTTCTATATGTCTTTTAGAAAATTTTTAATTAGATTACAATTTACAGTATTTTTTATCTCTTACCGTTGCTGAGAGTTTCTTGATTTCTCCAAAACAAATTTTCAAATAAATCAAATTTGCATTGATTGTACTGAAAAGCAATTTTGTGAATACATGTGTGAAATTGACCGGTACTTAGAGTTTAAAATAGGTTTTGGACCACTATAAATTTAAAAAAAACTTAAAAAGAACTTAAACATTGGAACTTAAAAAAAAATGAATTATTAAAATAAAAATGTTTTGAATAATTTTATAACCTTATTATATATTTAAATAATAATATACATTTAATAATATTCAAATAAATGTTTTAAAATGTATGAATTTTAGTATTGGTAACCAGTTTAAAATACTAATGCAAACATTTAAAATTTTGTATCACGCTAAAAATATTAATTTCTGAATATATTAAAATATATTTGAATATATTTTTAATATATTTTTCTAATAATTTAATATTTTAATGTAATGAAACAACTTACCGAACCGGAAGCTTACGTACGCATTCCAAACATACTGCATTAGTTCTTTGGCGGTGAATCGGACAAAATCACCTGGTCTTATTAATAAATAATCAATTAGAAAAGTACCGAAAATATATTCTCTATAAGATATTCGGTGGCGATTTGTATCTAAATGCATTGATTACAGGTCTTTAAACATTAATCTAGAAATATCAATCAGTCGTGAAACATTTGATCATAGCCTTCATAGTTTTTAATATAAATTTATCACATTTTAACTAATTTCCGAATAATTTCCAGTCATTTTCAAATTTTACCTTCTAAGAAAAATTTTCGCAGAATAATTTATCCATTCTAAATAACAATTTAGATTTATATTGGCTCATTGTTTTCATTGTTAGCTTACTCTTGCGTATCTGCTACCCCCCCCCCCCCTCCTCCCTCAACCGAAATCGAAACAATGGATTCGCTCATTTCGATGCTACAGCTGATACGGTTACCGTTAAGTCACCACAAGGTTAAGAGAAACAAAGAGCCACCCACCTGCATTACCAGTTGCATGGGACTCTAAAATGGATGCATTAACACCCCGCGATATACATCGACCTGATGAGGCGAGGGATCAACAAGTAGTAAAGGGCCTTCTGGCAAACGGTGGCCATACCCTTGAAGGTGGTAGGCCACGTTTCCCGGCTTCATTTACGCCGCCGTCTCGAAGAAGAGGAAATGTTACCATTGGCCAAGGGCTTCATGAACTAAACAAAGACTCGATATTAACACTGCACGCACGTTTTTAGATTACACTGAAGCATGCGTATCGTCCATTAAATATAGCCAGGCGTCCGTTAGAAGAAGTAGGCATTTTCACCGGATGTCGGGTTTTGTTTTTCTGGCCGAGCGTTTCCGTAGGAGATTTTTTTTTTATTGGATGGAGTGGGGGGGGGGGGGGGGTTGAATGAATGAGAACAGCGTGGGAAAAATGTGTTTAATCACGTACTTACGGAAATAAAGGGTTATAAAAGAATAGGTGATGTGGTTTCTTTGTGGATATTTCATTTCTTACCAGTACAAAAGTAGAAGTTTGCGGAAGTTCGAGTAGAAGTATGGCCTGGATATAGGCAGGATATTTTCTTGGGAAATTTCGGTTTGCCCTGACTACAAACATTTTAATTTTTTATTATCCTTACAAAAATATCCGCAGTATGAGTTTCCACTGAACTTACTTCAACTACTCAGGTATTAAGTAAATTCTTCCAGTCTTTGTTCAGTTCATGAAGCCCTTGGCTAATATTATCAGCATGGAACAATAAATGTGCATTTTCGTTGTCAGAGTGTACATTGTCAAATTGCATGCCCATTTCTTCAAATAATTCATAGAAATTCATAAAAAAAAAGTATTTTCTTAAGTTAGGAACTGCTTATTAACTTCGTTGGATGTATTTGGTTTATCAGTGTACTTATAAACAATTTTGATAGCATTACCACCTATGCAGCGTAGCTCAAATGATTTATCTTCCCCAATACTATACCATCATCTTACATTAAATACTGCCATCACCATGCACTATACACTACCATCATCATATAGTATATACACTACCATCATCATATAACATATACACTATAATCATCATATAGTATATATACTACCATCATCCGGGTGTAACCATTGTTTTCAATAGGATATAATGTGTTTAAAAAAATCTGAAAATTCAAATAATTTGACTATTATTCATAAGAATAAATAAAAATTCAGTCAGTCATAGTTTCTCGCATAATGTGTCTATGCAGTGTATTCGTTCTATCGTGTCCACACCTCACAGGCATACACGCACACAGACGAACATAGTTCTGTGTTCGTAATGTGTTTGGGTCTTTAAACGTGCTCGTCTGTCAAAATCTCGAATTCAAAAATTTACGATAAACAATATTTTTTTATACAACTGAATGAGAAAGTCAAACTATGGTATAATCAAGACAAATGAAATCTCTATAAATGTAAATCTGCTCAAGATTGTGCTGAATAACATAAAAACGTTTTAAGATCTCAAAAGTCAATTTAAATTGTTTGAAATCCAAGTAAAAATACCGATGAATTACGTAATATTAGCTATCAAAATATAATTAAGCTAATAGAACCTGATAAGATACTGCAATGCACATAAAACTAATCATAAAATATCATTAAAACATTATAATGTATAATGAAAACATAGGAAAAAATAATGGGGAGAGATAAACAGGTCATAAAACATAGGAAATAAAACTAATTAAGAGAACAATGGTATGGGTTGGAATTTATAGCAACGAACAAACAGAAGGAGGAGTAATTGTAAAATCTTCAGGCTGTGTATACAATTTCAATTTGCCATCCAAAACCTAGTCCTTTTCATTAAATAACCTTATTACATTGAGCAAAAAGCCTATTTTTGTGTATATACACACACACACACACACACATATATATATATATATATATATATATATGTGTGTGTGTGTGTGTGTGTATATACACAAAAATATATATATATATATATATATCATGAATGAAGTCTAAAACTATTGTAACCAGTATAACTGTTCCTTTGATACTTCCATTCGTATTAGTAGCTGACTTGCGCATAGTAATTTGAAAATACATTGATCATTAAACCATTTTGTAAAAAATAGCTGTCGTATTTAATATATATATATATAATTCCGCAATTAAATTCAGTTTTTCATGTTGCAGAAAACAACATTAAAAACTATAATTAATTCTAAATATATATAGAATAAACGTAATTTATAACTGACTGATGCATTAAATCAACTGTTTATGCTGTTTCTAGCACGGTATTTTAATTTTCAGATTATTTAAAACAACACAGTTTGAGAGATGTACTTCATATCCTCATGTATTATTTTTTAAATGTAATGCCCACCTATCAAAAATTGTGGTTGGTGAGCAAGGCCCCCAATTTTATAAAATAAATGCTAGATATTAAGTAAAATGAAAGCTTTTCACTGCTCTTATGTTTTCAGCATTGTCATGAATCAATCTTTGAACAATTTTCAAGCTGTAAAAAAACATTCAACTACTATGCTATACTTTTTACGAAAATTACACTAAAAATTCTTCAAATATTACAAAAGTAATATGCTTCTAAAATGCAAATATCACATCAAATCAAATATACTCCAGAGATCAAAGTCACACGTTTTCAATGCTGACAAGTTAAACGAAGCGGTGCTAAAACTCGGCGATTTAATCTTTTTTGGTGAAAGACTGTTTATTTTGACTTGAGACAAAAGAAAAAAAAGTGTACATTTAACAGCTCCAGAAATTGCACTCTCACTCTTAAGTTCAAAACCATTAGGGAAACCGAAATGGAATTCGACTGTGTTGTATAAATGTATGCGGTTATGATTACATCGCCATTTTTCTTTATATGTGACGTCACTGATGGATGAATAGACGATTTCATGATTGTAATAGTTCCACTTATGGGGAAGAGTGAGAGCATTGGTGAGCGATTTCGATGTAAGTGACCCGAAAGATGAACGATTAGATCAGGATTTTCATGCTCCGAGAGTTCGATCACCACCTTACACGATAAGGGAAAGGGATTCATCGAAAATATCCGAAAGAGATCAATCGAAATAATGTGATACAGCCAACCCTCTTATAACGCGAACCAAAAATTGAGCCATAATAATTGCTCCCATATGCGACCCTCATAAAACGCGGTTTCCATATAACGCGGTTTCTCTGTTGTAATGCAACTCAATTAGCTTAAACAGTCTTCCTATAGCATGAATTTTTCTATTACACTTTTGCGGTTGAAATTAATGGGAAATTCCCCTGTTTTTTCATCCACGTACATATAACCATTTTCCAATTTCAGTTATCAGTGGAAATCCCCTGTAAATGTATAGAAATGTACAGCATTGAGGTTTCCATATAACTCGGTACGAATTGTTCTGTTTTGTACTAATTCTGAGTTTCATTTAAGGCGGTTTCCATACAACACGGTTTGCGAGTTCCATATAGCATGGTACGAATTAATCTGATTTGTACTAATCTGAGTTTCTTATAACGCTGTTTCCATATAACGCTGTTTCCATATAACGCTGTACGAATTAATCTCGATATAGGAAGGTTGACTGTATTCAATTAGCAAATATTAAAGATATTTATTTCGAGGAATTACTGAGCTTCGAGGAATGACTTCTTTGAAAATTTCGAGGAATGACTTCTTATTAAGATTGCATACTGGGAAAATACTGACAAAGAAAATAGTATTTGGCAATCATCAAAAGTCACTAATAGCTCACGCTAACTATATGAGAAAAATATTGAATTTTTTACTTTCCCTGCAATACATGGTAATGTATAGGGAAAGTATTGGAATCATGTCGAAAATCGCAACTCGAGTTTTCGACGGATCTACACGTTTCGAGACCTCTAGAATACGAAAAAACTATTTTTACGGTGACGTCTGTGTGTCTGTCTGTGTGTCTGTGCAATGTATGTATCCACTCCAACTCGAAAACTAGTGGACAGAATTTCATAAAATTTGGTATTGAAATCACTTGGATGTGACCCTGGTGCTGATTAGTTTTTGGTATGATTCGTAAAAACAGAACCCACCTTTTTTTGCGAAATGGCCCTTAAAAATTTCATTTATCCGCTCTAGCTAAAATATTAATTGACCAAATTTCACAAAATTTGGTAGATAAGTTACTTGTTGGATACTCTGGTGTTGATTAGAATTTGGTACGATTTGGAAAAAGAAGAACTCGTTTTTTTACGAAATGGCCCGCAAACATTTCATGTATCCACCCTAGCTAAAATACTAATTGACCAAATTTCACAATATTTGGTAGATAAGTTACTTGTGGGACACTCTGGTGCTGATTAGATTTTGGTACGATTCGGAAAATAACAACCTAACAACCTACCTTTTTTTACAAAATGGCCCGCAAAAAACGACAAAATCTAAAAACAAAAGACTACGTATGCTGAAATGTATCAATTAAATTCTTATTTTATACGCATTATTTAAAAAGGAAAATAATATAACACACTCCATTATACTTTAGGACTAACCGTTCTCAAAATATTTGAGATTTCTTGCATTTTTGTTACGCTGCTATCGGGAAAATGTCCAGTTACCAAATAAAAACAAAAATTGAATTAAAAATGCAAATTTAGTGTTATTTGGTACAATTATTCTATATCTAATGAATTATTAAAGAAATAAAGAAAATATGAATTTAAGTCTGCAGGGAAAGTCATGTGCTGCCCACATCAGATTTCTTACTTTCCCTGCAATACATGGTAATGTATAGGGAAAGTATTGGAATCATGTCAAAAATCGCAATTCGAGTTTTCGACGGATCTACATGTTTCGAGACCTCTGGAATACGAATAAACTATTTTTAGCTTGACGTCTGTGTGTGTGTCTGTCTGTCTGTGTGTCTGTCTGTGTGTCTGTCTGTCTGTGTGTCTGTGCAATGTATGTATCCACTCTAACTCAAAAACTAATGGACCGAATTTCATAAAATTATTCTCTGCTGATTAGATTTTGGTACGATTCGGAAAAGAACAACCTGCCCTTTTTTACGAAATGGCCAGCCAAAATTCCCAAAATCTAAATAAAAAGACTAAGTAGTGTATGCTCAAATGTATCAATTAAATCTTTGTTTTATACGCAATTTTTAAGAGGAAAATAATATACTACCCATTATACTTTACCTACCCATTATACTTTAGGACTGACCGTTCTCAAGATATTTGAGATTTCTTGCATTTTTGTTACACCGATTTCGGGAAAATGTCCAATTACCAAATAAAAACAAAAATTGAATTAAAAATGCAAATTTAGTGTTATTTGGTACAATTATTCTATATCTAATGAATTATTAAAGAAATAAAGAAAATATGAATTTGAATCTGCAGGGAAAGTCATGTGCTGCCCACATCAGATTTTTTTTTCTCTTATATGAAATTGCTATTTGAATCTATTCGTTTGATATTTCCCTTACAACACATAGTGTATATCCGATTAAAAAATTGTAATCAAAAATTTGAATAAAAAATTCGAATGTGCATTTACAAGTTTTGCACATCCTAGAAGATTACTCCATTATTTTATCCTAAAATTTCTACTCGTATGAAGAAATGCAATGTTTGACTCAAAACTAACCATTCTAGACCTAAAACTAACGATTCTAGATCCAAAACTAACCATTCGTAGTGGTTAAATTAGACCAAGTTAGAGCAATCTTCTAGTGCATATTAGAAGATTATTCCACTATTTTAGTGTGAAACCTCTGTGTGCATGAAGGAATGCAATGCTTGTGTTTGTATCCACTTTAGACACAAAACTATCCATTCATAAAATGTCATTTAGTGTCGAGTGATACCCTGATTTGATATTCCTACAGATAGAGAAAATGGAGCAGGCTCTTTCTGCGCAATGATCTTCAAGTATAAAGGAAATTGTATAATAATATTATTTGCACGCTTGTTGTACATGTAATTTTATACTCCCATTTGTATCATCCAGAGTACATATGCAATATATTTTATTTAGACACTGATGTATTTTTTTTTTTGCTTAGTTATGATGATTTTGGTGATTTGACGATAGATAGTTTACATGTACACGTAGTGGTGGTAAGTACTAACAAATTTTTTAACAAATTTTATTTGCTCTAAACTTAAATATTTTTGTACAGCCAATTATGAAAAATGGGTTTTTAATAATATTCGAAGTTCTTTTGAACCTTACTTTCGTTTAAATTATATAATACGAGAAAATATAATTTGGCAGCATTTTGGAATGAATTTGTGTTCCTTGCTTTAAAACTAATGTATCAACTCTCGATACAATTACTAGTGATATGTATTTTAACATCTCCATAGAATAACTATACATTTAAATCATTTAAATTAGTTTTTAGATAAAATTTCTACAATACTACAATGTTATAATGCGCACAAATATATATATATATATATATATATATATAATTTAAGAATTTTAATGCTTGTAATAGTCAAAATACTTGTTTTTCATTCCCTATTAATTGATGTGTATGAAGATCAAATGAGAAATAGAGTTACCCATTTATATGCATGAGAAAATTCATAAGATAGGTACATAAGATAGGTACTAAACCCCTTGTTCTCTGTTCTACATATAAGTTAATGGTTAATTTTTATTTTATTTATATATTTAATTTTTTTCTGAGATCACTTTCTCATGTATACCGTTTTACATAGTGCATGCAATTTTATAACGATTTAAGAAATTTAATAAATAAATATTTGACATAATATCAATATCAAACTATTTTTCTCATAAAAAAATTACTGTAGTAAGAAAGGTTATATAAGGTAAGAAAGGCTGTAGCAATACAATGTTGTATTACATACATAAAATACTGCTATGTTAACACATAATGTTGTATTACATACATGAAATACTGTTATGTTAACACATAATGCTGTATTACATGCATACTGATATTAAACATAAAATTACTAAAACGAGTGCATTTTTTTATTCTGAGCAAATGACAACTTGATATTAATTTGTCTTATTAATTTATCTGTTGGGGGGGGGGGGAAATGCTGAATATGTTTACACATATTTATGCTAATTTCAAACTTTTTCCGAAAGTTGATATTCGTTTAGTTACAAATTCTATGTTTATAATATTTCCAAAAGCTTAAATAATTTAATCATATATAATTTTCAATATGATAAACCGTTATGACTGAAACATAAATATTAAAATTTGAAAATATGATTAAAATGAGAGTTTCTATTGTCAATCCTATTTTTAAATTAAATTATTTTATAGAGAGAAAGCACCTGATCAATGCTTTTCTTTCATAAGCTCTCCATCATGATGCTCCCCTTCATAATTATAAAAATGCTATAAAATTTTGGAATCTTGAAGTGGCAAACATAATTTTTCTTCCAAATTTTAAGATTATATATTGAATATTGTGAATAATTAAGTACTGAACAATTATAGTTCAGATTTCGATTTCAATGTTAAAGTAGAAATAAAAATCTGAATTTTATAGATATGTATAAAAGTCTATTTATCTTTCATTAAGAACGTTTGTTCGTTATATATTAGATATGTTATCTAAATTTATTTTGTGAGCCTTTAATAATTATAGCGTGAAGAAATTTAATAATTTTTAATAAAGTAAAAATTGAATACGTTGAAAAATCATGAATAAAAAATAGCATAGTTTTGGTCTTTGATTGGGATAATAAGAAATATATAAATGACTTATTAAAAAAAGTATATTTAGTCAATACATACTAGTTTAATTCCTTGATTATTTATCTCTACGAAATGGAAATTATTTATATTGAAAATTATTTTTGTTATTAAACGGGAAGTATCTAGCATTGTTTGTTAATATATATAAATAATAAAATCTACAAATTTTAAAATTATTCTGAATTGTTATCATTCAAAAATCTCTCTTGGTACAATAAAGAATAAAATTGAATAGATAATGAAATAAATAAATGAAATAAAGAAGTTTAAACATAATAATTTGTTCTTTATATAAAAAATTAATTTGAAAACCAATTTATGAAAATCCTGAAGCTTAACAAAATGTACTACGCTACAGTAGATATTATTTATAATGCTTACTGTAGAAAATAAATTTAATGTTACTGCTAACTACATTATTTTGATACGATAACTTTTGTGTAATTAAGAAAACATGTGCATATTTTTGATGCTACTATATAATATTCATTCTTATTTATTCTTACTTCGTTTTGAATGTGTTTCTATTTACAAAATTAATTATATTTACCTCATATACAAGTCAATTAATTTAACGATAGAGATAAACAAATTAACATATCTTAAAAATATGTCAAGTATTAAACTTGAAGTATTTTCATTAGTTGCATTTATATAATAACATGAGTTTAACGGAATACTTATGCATTAAAATTGATTTTATGCTGAATAAATAATAACATTAACGTCACATTTATGCGGATTAAATGGTGCCGGAAGAGATCCTGATAAACAATAATCAGGATAATCTGGAAAATTAAATAATAACCAGTAACTTATACAAGTAATATACATATTTCGAATTTGCCAAAATCGCGAGGAAATAAAACTATTAAATTAAAGGCTTTGTGGATTTTTACAGATATTCCTCTAATTGGGAAAATGGTGGAAATAATTCTCGCTATTATCAAGTTAATATATATATATATATGTGTGTGTGTGTAAACCTATCATAAGTTAAGCGATATATATATAATTGAAGAATTTTAATTTACTTGGATTATATATACTAGAGATGAATCATTTATATATATATATATATATATATATACATATATCGCTTAACTTATGATCAAACACTGAGATAACTTAGTAGATACTAAAATGAAAATTATGAAAAAAAATCTCAAGTTACTTTTCAAAAGTTTAAAATATTCATTTTAACGAAAAGAAAGAATGAGATCAATATTTATCAAACAACAATCAAGTGTGAATATTACTTATTCCCTACCTTATATAATAATTTAAATTGCCCTACCTTATAAATAAAATGCCCTACCTCCGAATCGTACGGCAGGGAAAACTGCGATCTGGAGATGCCAGTCTTGGCAGCAACGGCCTGCGTTGGAGAGAAAGGGGTCATTCCTTCCCCCTCCGTCGGTGGACATTTCCCTTTCCTCATACTGGACAGCATGTCCGTCTGATGATGCTGAAGCTGAGCCATCAACATCTCCCAAGTCTCCCGAGGGGGCTCCACCCCCACCTCGGGCAGGATCTGCACCTCGGCCAACGTGACTGCACCAGAACGGGACAAACTAGCTAAATAATCACTGCATGAGGGGATGGGGAAGCACTCGCTGTTGTCCGGCAGATTTGTAACAATTTCTTTGGTGTATCGGCACAATAATCTACGTTGAAATTGTTAAATATTGTTCAAGACGATAGAGTATTCCAATGTTTGAAGTGCTTCAGTCAATTTGTCCGTTATCTTAAAGGTGTGTCCTTATGAATGTTAAAAAATTTTTCTTTAAATATATTTATTTAACTGTTGTTTAAATGATGATTTTCCAATAGTCATAATCCGCGCAAAATATATATTATATATATTTTTTGCTGATTTAAATTGCTCTTTGTGCTTGATATTCTTTTTGAATTATGTACACGCTGACAAGACTTTCCACTGCTTTGTTTACAAAATGCCAGCCAGTCCTCTCGTTCCAAGACAAGCCGAGATCACAAGTCAAACCAATGTCAGGTCTTCCGCAAACAATTAACTGAAGGATTTTCCTGAGCTGAGAAGTCTCGGTTCCCGGTGGTGCCCCTGGCCAAGTCTTGTCGGTGTCCCACTTCTTGGAGACTCAAAATTCTGGCTCTGGGCGACGGCGATTTGTCCGAGCAATTGCCGAGCGCGCGAATCTCTTCCCAGATAAAAACAAGACAAAAAGGTGCCGGTGAAAAACCGAAGCGTTTCCCCCGTGCCCAGCAGAAACAAAACAGGCTCTTGGAGAAACACCCTAGGATGGTGATGATGATGCGGCTGCCTGGAGGGCGACTGCTTGAATAGAGTTTTTAGGATGAAAATGCGTCAGGCAACATTGAGCGCACCGTCGTCGGCAGAGAAATCATCCAATACCTTCGCTGCCGTATTCTACCTTCCCTCCACCACCCCTCCCCTTCAGTGGTTGAGGAGAATCAGAAACGGGGGGAGGAGCAGAGAGGATGGATTCTCCTGCTCTTCCTTCCCAATTTTACTCTACTACCTCCGTTC
This sequence comes from Amaurobius ferox, assembly GCA_951213105.1. NCBI lineage: Eukaryota > Metazoa > Arthropoda > Arachnida > Araneae > Amaurobiidae > Amaurobius > Amaurobius ferox. Next base: position 163,216,680 of record OX578134.1, on the reverse strand, counting down.
AGAAAAGGTGTGCTCACTTCCCCCTTCCACGTTTACCCTTCACTTTTCTCGATTGTTTAAGGGATTTGTAAGCCAAAACTCGTGCCAAGGTGGAAATGTTCCTATTTTGTAAATAAAGAGGGTTGGAAGAATCTTATTTTGCCTCTTGTTCGGAAATTGAAAACTTTTGGACCGCAGATAAAACAGCTGGCTAGCTATAAAAATATTAAAATATAGTGTTATAATATAGTTTTTTGTGGGATGTTATGATATAATACAGTAGGAGTTGTCACTAATTTAAAAAAAAAAAAAAAAAAAATCTTTTGAAGTTCATCCGCAAATTTTTTTTTTTTTTATTGTATGTATTTATTTATATTTTTTTTCAAAAGTTGAAGCAAAAAAGAATTTTTTTATAAAAGTTTAGTATAAAACATTATTGGCGCAATATTAAAACTTTAATATTTCACTACATTTTATGTATTTCTAGATCAACCCCAAATCATTCCACGATCGATGTAATATAAACAATCCTTAATATAAGGTTATCTTTTGATATAGGATCAATCCATTTCTTCGTTGCATAATTCATTATAATTCATTTTCAAGCGTTTATTCCTCTTACAAATTTGAATAAACCAAAAATTTAACTGCTACTTTTAATAAATTTTCAAACTGGACTTTAAAATATATATTCAATCATTATTTATCCCCACGTGCAAGCTAGAATTGTTACAGCACACATTTATAAGTCAGAATTTTGAAATGTTTCGCAAATATATTTAATTATAAGCTATAATTTAAAATGTATCTCCAATCATCATTTTCCTGTTTGTTTAAATTTAGTTTGTGTTACAATAATTTTTTGAAATTTTCTAATTTGTAAAATCTGAACTCAGTTTTACACATATGAAGATTTCTTAAAACATATCAGGTAAAAATGTATATATACATATTTTAACGTACTTCTTGCTGTACATTTAAAATCTAGCACTAATTTTTTTTTCTTCTTTTTTGGGAGGGGAGGGGGGTATAAAAATGTAAATCGTAATGTAAATCGTAATGTAATCGTAATGTAATCGTAAATGTAAATCGTATATGTACTTGTGCAATTTAGATTGTTTTTATTTATACTCACTTTTTGACGTTTCACGAAATTTAAATAGTTGCATGCAAATAAATAAAAACTGAAAATTCATAATGCTGAAAAATTTGTTTCTCCTTTTAAATAATTTAAATTATGTTCATATTTTTATTTATTAGAAATAATAATTTGAGAGTACAAATTTAAAACATTTTCTGAAAATAATGCTAAACGTGTTATGTAAAATCCCGTAATTTAATGCAAAACATGCTACCGAATTTTTTAATAGTGCATATAAAATTGATGTTTTGTCATTTATTAAAACAAATTACTGAAATTGATTTTATCAATCTTCATACCATAAGCATACCATACCTAGAATATTATTCTTGCATACCATACCTAGAATACTATTCCTTAATTGACAATAAATTCACTTTCATTTCTATATAAACTTTGCAATATAAGCTTCATATATGAGCTTTGAAATCAACTTTAAAATTACTTGTAAAAAGCCAATTTTAGAATTCGATACAAAAAAAGGAGGGGGAGGTGGGGTTAGCTGAATTTCAGCGACATTTTTGCTTTTGTGGGAGATTTTTACTTTTAAATATTAAATTCAAAAACTGTTATATATATTGATTATTATACTTACTTTGTTGGCCTATATCCAATATTAGACTGCTTACTGTAAAGTGTAAATTTTCTTGATAACAATTTATGTGATATACTGTTATATTTAATCTCCTATTTTTTACTTGTCTTGACCTTTTGTTAAGGTTAAAAAATTTTCATCCTAAATAGACAGTATCTAACGCAGTAAACAAAAACATTTTGTCTTGCATTTTTGTATCCCAATCCTTAGCATTTTTATTTCCATAATAATTTTACTTATAAATTAATTGAAATGCGGCTCAACTCGAATTTCTCATATTAGAATACATTTTTAAGCAGATAGTTTTTTATTTTGTTTCTTTTGCGAATTTTATAAAAAAAAATGTATTTTTTATTTTTTGTAAATTATAAACGTAGGTGAACTTTGTCGCTTCATTTTGGACATTTGCGAATATTGCAATCAGCTCAGCCGTTTGGCTCGTTCATACGAGTTCCAACTTTTGAACGCGTACCTCAATCGACACCAAACTTCGCAGGTCAATTAATTTATACAGAATCTTGGTTGGTATTGTATTCGAGATGATCAACTGAAAAAATTTATAAAATATATATACGGACAGGACACATACGTGCTCGTCTACTACGCAATGCATAACTGAAAGTATACCCAATATAGAATAAAGATCTCGTTAGGACTATGGCTACGTAATTTAAAATATATAAAACAATACATAAGCATAGAGACCTTTAGGGGCAAGGAACATTTAATTGCATATATAGATAATAATATAGTGTAATATGATATAGAACGTGTTTTAAATATGACCAGGCAATTTCATTGAGAAAAATGCGTCGTATATCATGTTAGAGACCGTTTTCTGATTGTGACCCTATAAAATATATAAAACAATACATAGTATAGCATAGAGACCTTTAGGGGCCAGAAACATTTAATTGCATATATAGATAATAATATAATATAATATGATATAGAAAGTTTTTTAAATATGACCAGGCAATTTTATTGAGAAAAATGCGTCGTATATCATGTTAGAGACCGTTTTCTGATTGTGACCCTATATTTGCAAAGACACAGGAAACGCATTGTATAGTATGTTATAAAAATCTTATGAAGATTAAAAACCTTATGAAGATTAAACATCTTATAAAGATTAAAAATCTTTATTAAAGATTATAATTAGGAAGATTATGACCACTCAATTGTATATATCTATACAAAATGCTTGGTATAATAATGGTATAGAGACATTTGGAACTATGTCTACGTGATGAATCAGTGTACAGAAAGGACATCGTTTCCTGTGGTGAAAGAGAACTAGCTTTAGCCAGCTTTATTGCTGCTTTTTTAGGCCACGCAATCTGCAAAACAGTCACTTCCGAGAATTTTATTGAGCTCAAGCTGCGAGTGAATGAATTTAATCCGTATCGAAATTTATCAAGATGCGAGTAAGGATGTTTCCCATCAAAACCAACTCTACATTATATATACCATGCAACTGCAAATAGAGTAAAAGGTGTGGTCGGATGTAGAATTATGATAAAAAAAAATAAAAAAATGTATGTATGCTACAAGAAATAAAAACAAATCTCACAATTCGGAGTCAAAATCTGTCGGCAATTTAGAACGTTCCAAAGTAACAATCGCTCTCCCCACGGTCAAGATCCCCTTGCTGTTTTCCGATTTCGAAACAGGTTCTAAGCACAACGATGAAAATTTCTTGCCCCTTCTCTCTCTGCTTCGAAACCGCTGAGAATGCAATCCTCCCCTTCTGCAACATTTCCCCCTTCTCTAATTTTTTTCTTCCTTAAAGTCAACCTGTTATTAGCTAGATTATTATAGGCACGCCCTCGAAGAACTGTTTTGGGATTTTTTATTTTATTTTTTTTTCTGTAAAGGGAAGGAGATGATTTTGTTCGAATCGGAGGACGATGGATCGGTTCGAAATGATACACAAGAACTGTTCCGTCCACATACCTTCCCCCTGACATTTTTGTTCCACACCGGTGTGCCATTTGTTAGAAATGCGGCATGGCTATCGCATCGCTTTTTACTTAAGTGTAATTATGACCCATTTATTGGTGGTGGCACCATGACAGAGAAGGAGAGAGCAAGTCTTTGTTTTTTCTTATTATTTTTTTTTACACTCCCCTTCTGAATGTGTTGGAAGTGTTTCTATAGAGGAGGGTCGGAGGGAATTTGAGCATGTTCCTTTGCGTGGTTAATAACCCCTGTTTCTGCAAGAGTTTGCCAAATTATTGGAGTCCAAGACAATGACAAATGGCAAAGTAATTTGCCAAACGAGAAAATCGCAGTGATAGAACTTTCGTTTGCGAACACGTTGGGGAAAGAAACCGCATAGATTTTCTAGATTTTCGAAAGGTATTAGTCAACACAGAAGTAATTTGAGGAAAGGGAAATCGAGATGGGAAAATAACCCTCCCTGCAAATGCGCAGTCTGCAATTACTATTTGTTACATTCAATTACTTTTAATGTGATGCGAATTGCCGTATACTTGTAGGGGAAAAGGAGGAATCTTAGAAATAGTTGTACAAACAGTTATAAACGAATAAAGGAGGGGATTCTGATGATTTGTTTAAAATGCGGTACGTAACAAAATGGATATTTAATCTTCTAAATAATTGCCTGAAAGTGTTTCTCTTGAATTTTGATTGTTAAATTCATAATCAAGTTGAATTGGAGCAGACTGTTAAATCCAACAAATGAAGGGAGAACGGAGACTGGAAAATATATTTAGAAGATAAAATTTATTCTTTCGCGCAAACAACTTTTTCATTTGCAATTCAACTCCGATTACCGAGACTACTATTATACTAAACATCAAATATAATGAAAATTATGCATTTAAGGGGACAGTGGACGTTTAAAATGCATTTCTCTAATTTTGCAACAATTCTGATACAGCGTTGCACATAGAGAACATATATGAAGTCCATATAATATATGAAAAATATTTAACCGATATCTCAATTACTTTTTAAATTGTATATATATTTTTTAATAATCATCCCCTACAAAACGAGTTCTAAGCGTTTGTAGATATCTAATGTTTTTGTATCGCATTATTTATATATATATATATATATATTTTATGTACATTATCCTCATATATAATCTCAGGTATATATAATACAAGTAAAATAAAATCAATTATATATATATATACTATATATATATATATATATATATATATATATATATATATATATATATATATATATATATATATATATATATATATATTGTATTCTTACAACATCGTGATAAATAGAAGTTAGAATGTATTTTGGAGTAGTTAGCTAAAGATATAAAAACATATTATGGCAAAATCCATATTTTTTAAATCTTTACCTATTATTTAATGTATGAAATATGTATTATTTTTAAAGCCCAATACTAACTTTTATTCAATATATCATAAAAATGTGTAGCAAGTTTCGGGCTAATATATAAAAAATTATAGCCCATGGAGCATTTTGTATGAACAGTGACAGCCCACGATATCATTTTGAGAAAATTAAAGTTAAAAGAATCTTATAAGACGATTTTGTAAACAAAACTTTAAAACTCGATTTTCACCACTTAAAATATCGGAATCGAATTTTTTTTTCAGAGAACTTAAAAAACATAAGCTAAAGTCATTTTGAAATGTAAAACTCTAAAATTAGTGATTTGGGTAGGTCATAGTTTGACTTTTTGAGCTTCCACGGTTGTGAACGATCCTTGTGAAACATCTTCGTAGAATTTTCTAAATCTCCAGGATCCATCTACAATTCTCCTACAGAATTATCTGCTGCTACCCATATAAACTAATTATAACATCGCCAAAAAAAGATGGGAATTGTGCAGACACTGCTGATCCATATTTGCCTTTACCCTTTTATGGAAATCAACTATATACGTAGGTACAAATATAAAAATAATTATAGATATTAAAAAATATATGATATAAGAAAACAGCTCTATTTCTAGAATTAAGGGGTGTATAACAATCGTTCGAAAAATAAAACATCGTATAAGTACAACATGCAGAAAGAAAGGAGTGTCTACCGATTTGAAGGTGAACAACAGTCTTCTTCTTTAGGACAAGCAAGAGATGCAATCTCACCTATTCAAGAAAATTCAGCTTCTTGCTTGACTAAATCAGATTGAGCTAATGACTCGACCTGAAGAAAAAGACTGACTTTTTCCTTCGATACCAGTTGACACTCCTTTTTTTACTGTATGTTTTAGTTAAACGAAGTTTTTCTAAAATGTTATAAGTTTGAACAGAAGTTTTGAGCGTATTTTGAAAACAAATTATGTTAAGCGTTCTTAAACATATTTAAGACCGTTGTATAAATCGGTGATCTTGCGTTTTATTTCATAATAATACAATATTTCTTAAAACGCAACACAAAATAAATGAGCGTTTGTCTTGTGTCTAGAGAAAGCTTCCAATCGCAGCTATTTCGAGATTTCATTGTAAAATGCCACTAGATGGCAGCACTACTTCCAATCTTGTAAAGTTGGAAATTCCCGATTGTGGGATGGATATGTATATTCTTCTTTTCTTTGCCAAATAACTGGAAATTCAAAACAATTATATTGGAATGATATCAAAAGTAAATCATAGAAACTGAAGTGAGACAAATGAAGACGAAAAATAGTAAAGACATTAGGCAAATTCTAAGGACCCGCGAAGCTCCGAGAGTCCACCTTCTTTGCTCAATGCACCTATTTCTTACTATAAAAGTTTTATGGGGGATGGGGAGACCCTAAAATTTACTTTTACCAAGAAGGCCTGACAATTTTATTACTATAGCCCAGGCCGTCTAGATCAGTGAAAAGGTGTACAACAGTTACAGCGGGCGACCGAGAAAAACAACATAGTGATAGAATAACAGTTATACAAACATTTTACAAAACATCTGAATAACGGGGGAAATATAATGTAAAGAAGATAATCACAAGTACATCCAGTCGAACTGGAAATCCATTTCTCGCGGACAAAGCATCCAACAATAATGGGAATTATATAAAATCGTTGCAACATACCCTTCTCGTTTAACAAGTGATAACTTTGAAAGTTGAAGGGAAATTAAAAATTATTTACAAATAGTTTCAAAGAGTTAATCCTAATATCAAAATAATTTATCAAAATAATAACCTAAACTTTAAATTTCATTAAAAGTAGCAAATAACAATAATAATAATAATTAAGAAAAATAAACAAGATATCCAAAATAATTGATTACAAAGTAATTATGACCCTTAAACAATATAAGACGTAACAGAAAAATTAAAGAAGACTATCAGATATTTAACCAGCGATTATTATACATCTTGACATCGAATTGTTTTCTTATATCATTTATTTTTAAATGTGATGTGCATTGGCCTTTAATCCTAATAATATTAAAATTTGAAATTTTATTCATTATTTTTAGCAATATATCACCGTAACATAAAACTGATAAAGTAAAGCCTATTACTTTCAAAACTACGATTTTACCAGTAAGAAAAATAATTACTGAAAAATTCCGGAAACAGAAAATTTCTAACATTAACACATTTAGCTTAAAATATGTATATAATTTCAAACGTTTAATTATCTTAATTTAGAATGTTTTATTTATATATGTCGTGTTGAAATAATTTTAATACTTCAAAAGAGAGAAATTAATCGTCTTATTTGCACCTTCAAGGGCGATCCTTTAAGTTTCTTCCGAATTAGAAAAAGTTTAGCATTTTATTAAAGTGAATTACATACTATGAGTTTGCGGTTCCTTGGATTGAATAACTTTGGCGAACCAAAAGCGTCTAAACTATTTCATTAAGCCACATAACTATCAACTTATGTTAATTGATAATAGTCGGTAATAAATAATATTTTTGCAAGTATATGGAAATTCATTTACTATATAAAACTTAAATATACTTGTGTTTGGATTGATTTGATTTTAACGTATAAAAATGTGAACACTATGCATCCAGTGACCAGCTGTGCACCCTCAAAGCTAATTTTTTTTTTTTACACACATAAAAAATAAAAACTTTGAAACAGTCAATTTTATTAAATTCACATTAAACCTACCAATGAATCCCCGTTTCCACTACCCTCGTGAGATATTTTTTTTAGGAAATTCATCTATTAATAGCCTAAAATTAAGGGAAGGTTTGGTAAAATTAGTATACTCAGCAAGCGTTTCAGTCTTAAAAAGTTAAGTTGCAACTTTTTAAGGAGGTTTTTATTCTTTTACTTAGCAATGTATAATGCTCAGCATAAAAAAAATAATCGTCTGAATCGAAAATTTGCTCGATTAGGTTTTATCCCGTGGTTGAAACTATAAGTGAGCCTTTCTGGGTTACGGAGGGCTTCTGGAAGGTCTGGAAACACTTTTCGAAAACCACCCCCAGGAGAGAAATAAAAATATTTAGCTCCGTTACGTTCTGTCCCGCAGTCGACACTAAAAGTGAGTAAAGATTCAGTCTTCTAGGTCACCAGGGGGCTTCCACAAAGGTCTAGAAAGACAAAAACACATTATTATATAGATATTTTGGAAGTGTGCGTTTTATCCTTCGCGAAAACAACCGTAGACGCTTTTCTGATGTTTATTTTGCTACCATCAGGTGATGCCGCGAGTCAACAACTACCCACCTGATAAATATCTTCTCATATGTCCAGCCCCTTTACGACAAAGAAGACGGTAAACAGGTACCGAAAAGATACACGAAATAAAATAACATAAAATCGCCTTAAGAATTTCGAAGGGAGGAGATCGCTACGTACAGTTATTTCGCCCACCCCTCTGACCTCCGATAAGACAACAACCGATAAAGATGGCCATGCCGAAAAACTTCCATATTTTTATCGGTAAATATTTTTCACCCAACCGTAGACTATCTAATGCCACGCGAGCTAGTGTAATATTTTTTTTTCTTTCTCAATCTCCATAAGGGGTGTTCCACCCTGTATTTAAATGGGAGGGCGCTCGTGTCATAGACGGATGCTTCGGAATACATTTTTTTCTTTGATCAATGAACGTGTATCGGTAATGAAGGAATCCGTCGATTAATCGCTGATTTAATGCGGCCCTCTGTATTGCTGATGTGGCCGGCAGAACAAGAGAAGATACTGCAGAAAGCAAGCAAATGACATTCAAGGGGAAAAAAAAGAAGTAAGAATACACGGGGAGTTACTTCGTAACACTCATTATGAGAAATTAATAATTAATTAGTCTAAATAAGTTGCATTGAATTTGCAAGTTTTAATGATAATGATTCTGGTGGATTGTACTCAATATCTGAAACCTGTTTTGTTCGGTTTATAAATAATTAATTACTGTGGATAAAATATAATTTATTTGCATTGTTAAATGTAGGATCAAAATGCAAGTCTGAACAAAATAAATGGTTGCATTAGATATCAGTTTTATAAACAAAACATTTGAATAAAAACATTATCCGTATGAGCGAAGTCACATATTCAAGATATTTTAGTCTGAATTGTATTTTAAGGATAGGGTTTTAAAAGGTGTTACTGAACTTGATGTTGGGACAATTTTCAATATCGATAAGATAATATTTATTGCTTGGTGTCTGTTATAATACAAATAATAGTAAACAGCATGTGCAAGCCGTGCCAATGGTCTATGTCAAGTTATAGTAATACAATTTTATATTTACGAAAAGTAAAGGCTTGATTAAGATCTGCAGTGAGAAGAGAGTAATGAATGTAAGGTTAACATCACCACCAAACCTAAACCCACTACCCCCAAACCTAAATGTTGATAGATGTCGCAGTTGGTATTTTAGAAATGTATAATTTTTGTACTGAATACTAATTCTGAAGATATTTTTAGAAAATGAATAATATTTTTAAAAAATACTTCGCTTTTATTTAAGATTAGATGAAGCAGATGTAAACGTCCAGAAATTTAAAGCTAAATTATATGTTTATTCGTTACTTCACATCTCATAACATTTTAATCATAACTTTAATTAAGTAATCTGATTGTCTTAACAATAAATGTTATCTCCACAGTATTGCAAAGGCTTCATATGCACAAGTTAAAATTGGAAATAATATTTAACATCTACCTACATCATGAACACTTATTTGTACCATAAAAACACCAAAGTTAACATATTATATTCTACCAACTGCATATACTATACAACTTATATATAAAAGTATCTTTATAAATGCTTTTCAATTACTGTAAGCTTTATTATGGAAAAGAAACATATATTGCTTGTAAATAAATACATTTAAATATTTTTTCTCCGATAAAAAATGCTTTTATAAAATATACAGTGCCATTTCATCCATATTTACTTTCGGTATCTGTAAATTACACGATTATCACAAAGGACAATTTTCGTACAAAGACCAATTAAAACACAATTAAACAATTAAAAGGATAATTAATTCACAAAGGATAATTAAACATCTAGTGATTATTAAATCCATTCAAGAAGTTAGACAAAACAGTTAAAAACATCTGATGTGGGCAGCACATAACTTTCCTTATGTAATGCAATGAATTTACTACTTTTACAGTGAACAAAAATTATGTTATTCTTATAGTAGATACTTACATTCTTTTCAAGATATTGAATTTTCGTCAATTAGTCGTCATTTTCATTGATTTAGCGTCATTTTTATCCATTTGGCGAGATTTTCATTAATTTGGCAACATTTAAAAAAGTCGCCAAGTTAGCGACATTCTGCCAAATTTGTCGCGAAGCGTTATGGATTGAGAAATAAGTTATTCTTATAGCAGATAAATGACTATTGGTATTCCAATACAAAAGTATTACTCAAAGTATCTTTTCTCATAAATGGAATGAGCTAGATCCACAAGAATGATGTCACCAAAGTTATCGCATGATATTACATATGAAAAGTGAACATGTTTCTCAACAGTTAATATATTTTTTTAATTTATGGGATGTATTGATAAATTTATTTGAAAAATGTACAATATCTCTAGAACGGTTCATGCTAGCGTTCTACAATTTATGTTAATCGTTTTCTAAGGAAAAACTACATAAGAAATGTCTATTTGCGTAACTTTATTAAAATTTTTAGTTTTTTGATGATTTTTTAAAATTTGACTCGAAAATTTAGGGAGTTTTAAACATTCGATTGTGTTTAAAAACAATAGGCTTCCAGTATTCACGGATTGTAATTTTTGTAGCAAATTTAATTTGAGTCGCTCCATTCATTCGTGAGATATCGTCTCCACAGACTCACTGGCACACACACACACATACTTTCACATACACACTCACACAGACATGACCTCAAAAATGTTCGATTCGTGCTCAGGGATGCTTGATGATACGTGTTCTCCCGTTGAAAACTCGAATTCGAATTTTCGACTCCATCACAATATTTTCCTTGTACATTATACTATGTATATAAGGAAAGTAAAAATAGCATTTAAAATTTAAAAGAAAATTATATACACACACATACATGCTTTCACACACACACTCACACAGACATCATCTCAAAAATGTTCGATTCATGATCAAGGATGCTTGATACGTGCTCTCCAGTCGAAAACTCGAATTCGAATTTTCGAGCCCGTCACAATACTTTCCTTATACTTTATACTATGTATATAAGGAAAGTAAAAATATCATTTAAAATTAAAAAAAATTGTTTAATTTTAAATTTGTACTCTCTCTCCTTTTCTCTCTCCCTCTCTATCCTTTTCTTTCCCCCTCTCTCTTGGTCCCTCCCCTCTCCCCTCTCTCTCTCGCTCTCTCTCTCAGTTGCATATATTTAATAACGTATTTTATGTATTGTTAGTAATATTTGTATGTATTGTTAGTTTAGTTCTTCTATGTAGAACTTACTACTTTAGTTTTTCCACGTAGAACTTGTTACTTTAGTTCTTCCACGGCTTTAAATATTAATACAATATTAATACATGTAGCTCGGGTTAGATGAGGCTGCAATGGATGCGATCACAGAACATCATCTATTGAACCTTTTGTTTCAAAATAGTATTCGGGAACATTTCTTTCAAATCATAAGCGTAGAATTCCATTGATCCTTCCCTTTAATTGCTACTGAAAATCGCAAAAAATATAGAGAGAGATTGCTTACTGGGGAATTTTCTGCTGAAAGAGATGAGAAAAATTCCGTGGGTCCGCTCCCTCACATTCAACAGAAAAACCGCGGATTATAAAGGGGAGGATATTTATTCAGAATTTTCTGCTAAATTAAACAAAGTATATTATTATTAAAAAAATTATTTTATTAGACCACCAAAATATTTTAGTTTTTCCGAAAATATTCCCGATGATTAGGGGGGAGGGGAGGCTATTTTCAAACGAATTTTTCAGAAATTCAAATTGAAGCAAAAAATTTGCTTTCAGGGAGAGGGCGGATCGACAGAATTTGACGATAATGATTTTAAACATCGCTAAGAATCTTCTCTCCATACTGCAAACACGTTATCAGTTGTTCTGCTTTACGTATATTTGTGTATCACCCACTCATGTTAAACCGCAAATATTAAGTATCTCAATATGCTAATAATTCTTATTTCTGCTCTTGGTAACTGATTGCGAATTGCTTTATTAAGAAGAAGAAGAAGAACGCAGACGATCCAATCGGAATTTTACGACTCTCATTAAACAACTCTCATGCGCATATATTTTCCACTACTATTTATGACTGTTATTATTTAATAACGCCATTTCGATCTTATTTTTTCTTCTTCTTTGTTCCTCTGACAGTCTTTCACATGGGCAGGGTAATGTGTGTGCGATTTGGTACGTGATCGGAATCCACCTCGTGGTGAGATGAACACAATGTAATTGGACGAGAGCCGACCATTAATATTTCGGCTCGGTCTGTCATTTCGTCCAATTAAATGTGATACGCGATCACCCCCCGAAAAGGAAAAGAAGAATCAGCAGAGAGAAATCTCATCTGTAAAACTAATTTTCGAACAAGTGCCAGCGATTTATAACACTGTGGCCGATTTTACCGAGTTTCTGGGGGGAGGGAAGATCAGGAGCCTTTTCCGGTAAATTTAAGAGAAAGATATGAAACTCGTAGTTTATAATTTATATAACATGAGAACGCTGAAATATAATGCAAATAATATTCTAGTATTGTGAGTGGAAATATGGAGCTGAAATTTGTTTTGTAAATTTCGAAGGTTATCAGGATATTCAGGTGATCATAAATAAAATAGTCTCTATTTTTAAAGCCTTTTTCAAAAATATACAGCGACTGAAAGAAACTCCATCAAACTTCAGAGGGATAGCAATCAAAACATACGAAAACGATTTCACAAATATGTAGTTAAAAAAGTCGATAGTCTGCCAATTTGTATTACATGCAAATATAATCTGCGGTCTCTATTTGTAATAAATGAACCACAAATTCATTATTGAAATGTCATTCATAAATTTAATTACTTTTCTCAGATAATTTGCCAAAAGAAGTGTTACTGATTTTACAAAAGAGATTAACGAATAAAATATATTCAACAATGCGAGAGTTGTTACGCTTTTCCTACAAGCAGTGAAACATAAAAAGTATCGTTTGTTTGCTTATTTTAATCTATTTTATCAGAAATTATTCTACAAGCCAATTTTGCTCATTTTATTTTTCAAATGCCTAAAACAAGTCGCCCACAAAAGAAAGATGCTATTCAAGCTAAACCATTTTGTTTTCATCAAACTGCTGACATTTTTGAGCTTATTATGCACTGGTTAGCATAAAATAAAGCTCTCTGCAGTAACAGCAAGAAAACGTTCTCTGTACGACAACTTAAGAACGTCTGTGGAGACCCATGTAACTGGCTTTAATTTTCTTCCAGATTGAGCTTAGACTACACGAAACGAAACTTGTCCATGGATTCTGATGTCTTTAATGGGGGCACGATCGTAACTTTGGGAACGCCCCCTACAGGCAAATTCTGTGAGTATAAACCTGGCCGTTGGAGCCTCATGAAACTTGAACCGAAACTTAGACTCAAATTTGGAGAAATTTAAATCCAACTACTTGATAAGACGGAATTTATCAGTCCCCATAGAGGTTCGTCTGAGAAAAAAAATAATTCACTGTAAAAAAAAACACTGTCAATTTTATAGTAAAAAGTCTTTGCAATTCTGGCTCCAGGACTTTTTGCTGCAAATTTTATATTACCACTGTAAAATTCTACTACACTTTTTGCTGTAATTTTACACTGTTTAATACTGTAAAGTTTACAAAAATTCTAATTTTTACTGTATATTTTACAGTGCTTTAAACTGTATATTTTACAGTACTCTCTGTAAAATTCTACTGCACTTTTTGCTGTATTTTTACAGCGTGTTATACTGTAAGTATTAAAGAAAAACAAATGTTTACTGTCTTTTTACATTGATTTATACTGTATATGTTACAGTACTCTTCTACTGCATATTTTACTGCATTTTTATAGTGTTTCACACTGTAAATTTTACAATATTTTTGTAAAATTCTACTACACATTTTGCAGATATTGGCTATTATAGATATTGGCTATATTATTGCAGATATTGGCTATTCCATTCTATGCTGAAGCGCTCATAATAAGCGCAAAATCGGCTCATAGCTGCTGTTCTTTGCAATGGAAACACGATGCTAACTTAGGTGGCGTCCCCTTATAGGCGTGTTCTGTTTGGTTAAAACGATGTCCCGTAGTAATATCGTTGTCCCAACCTTATTGAGAACCCATTCATAAGATTTTTTTACGGTTCAAAATGAATCCTCTTTTGCTAGTAAACCCACGGTCGCAATAGGGTAGTCACGACTTCGTGTCTCGCGTTTTGTTCCTCGATGGGAAAAAAAAAAAAGTAATAGGCCAAAGTCTGAGATGTGTATCGGAACGCAATTTTCATCTATTTCGATTCGACAAGGGAATCCGTCTTGCGTGTTCTTCCAAGGATAATCATGACAGAATGGGAAAAATACTTATATTACATATCATATAGCAACGGTTTTGTAGTTTATGTTTGTGTTCTTTTCGTCAAAAAACATCTATACAATAATTTTGTAATGCCAATTACAATAATTACAATAATTTTGTAATGTAATTTTGTGTCTTTATAGACCTTCCAGAAGCCCCCCCCCCCTCTTGCCGCTAACTTTGAAGACTGGATCGTTATAGTGTCAGTCACGGGACAGAACCTAACGGATCAGGGTTTTTACTGTTCCACTCGGGGGCGAAAACATTGGAGTATTTAAAAAAAAAAATTTCAAACATTCCAAAACCCTACTGGTGACATAGAAGATTGAATCTTTACACACATATAGTATCAACTACAGGACAGAGTCTAACGTAGCCGGATTTTCAATTTACCACAGGAGGCAGGGCGAAGTAAATATAGTTTTTGAAAAGTATTTCAGACACTCCAAAAGCCCTTTGGAGATACAAAAAGCTGGATCTTGGCACAACCACCAAGCGTAACGTAGTCGATTTTTAAATCCCCAAAACCCTGGTGCAGAGATTGTGGGGATTTTCGAAAAAAAAAATGTCAGACCCTCAAACAGCATGTAGTTTAAAAGGCTGCATCTTTGCAGATTTATAGTTTCGATCATGACTGACGATTACTATGATTTCCACTCACTTTGAAATTTATTATTTGTAAAGAACCTTGCTGCCCCAACCAGAATACGAACCCTGAATCTCCAAACTGTTTAGCCGACTCTCTACCTTTGATTTATTGAGACGAAATTGCAAGCTCTTATCGTCGAAGTGAACTCTGCATTCTCCACCCTCTAATGTCAGATTGGCGGGCAACTGACAATCTGACTGACTACCTCCTGCTATTTTTACCTCAGGTTAGCCTCCTTATACTACTGTTTTTACTCGGGATTGTATCCTGCGTGGTCGTTATCCTCTCAATTTGAAATCGACGCTCAATCTTCCAGAGTCCACTGAATACGAACTAGGGTCACTACTGTACCCTAGTACGGACTATCCGTACTAGTCGTACTAGTTACTATCCGTACCAGTCGTACTAGGGTCACTTTCAGGCCTCCGACCTCTTTGCACTATCCTACAGGGTTGATTTGTTCGGACGCCATTGTAAAGAACCTTGCTGCCCCAGCCTGAATCGAACTCTGATGGATCTCCAAACTGGCCAGCCGATTCTGTGCTGTTGATCTATTGAGACGAAATTGCAAGTTCTTATCGTCGAAATGGGCTCTGCATATTACTTTGCTTACAGTACAAAGTATGTATAAAGTGAGAGTATGTGATAGATTCATATATCCGATTCTTGGGTTTTGATGTATTTACACATTTTAGTATTACTGAAAACGGATTAGCCATTGTTTCAATGATATCAGTCTGCGCACCCGTGAGTTTCTCAACGATTCTTTCAGTCGAGAAAGCCTATTAATTTTTTGTATAAAAGAAACCAAGTGGAGGCGCTCAATTTTCCAAATTTTATATTTTCGAAGAAACTATAAAATTCGGAAAAGTTATTAATTTTTTAAATATTGTGAAAATAGCTAGTATGTAGTGATTTCTTTAAATTTATTTAGAAGCGAATAATGTATATAGGAAGCTAATATACGCTGTTCTTGGACATCTAAATGGTTAAAACCAAATTGTATATCATCTTAAATGAAATATCATAATGTATAAATATGCTAATCATTATCGCATAAATGAGTGAATGCTTTTAAGTATTTTTAACCAGAAATAAATGTGCATTCCCTTTGTAATTATCACCAGCCGTTTCTCAAGATGTTAGAAATTTCACTTCATTTTAGAAAGTTCGATATCTCGAAACAATAAATGGTGATGCATGAAATTTTATTTGTTTATTTATTTGCTTGAAATTTAATTTATTTATTTATTTGCATGAAATTTTTTAGACATTTTTTAATTAGAGAAAAAAAAATTTCTTCTAAAATATCTTTGTTTGAGACGGGGAAATCTCTTATTAAGAACTCTCTTATTAAGGGATTATCCACTCACGTTGAAATTTATTAGATTAGGAAAATCTTTTATTAAAAGATTTCTTTTTTGTGATACTGAAGAGATTTCTCTTTTGTGAAACAATACTTTCTCCATACTACACTCAATAGTATGAGAAAGTCATAAAATGGATGCGAAACCGCATATTTGATGTCATTTTAAGTAAGCATTTATATTATATGCATTATTTGTGCAAAAATATATTGTAAGGTAATTAAAAGGGCTGAAAACTAAACAGGATATAAGGAATCCATTTTTTCCTCCCTTTAAAAAATGAAATGTATAAGTGCATTTGAGAATTTGCATCTTGATTATTCACTGAACTTCCGTTCATTGGTTTTGACAGGCGTTTTGATCGCTAGGCGTATCAAAAGGCTGTCCGATTCGCTTGCCACCTGTTACGCGAGCTCAGGCATGGATCGTCTACTATAGATTGTACAGGTGGGCCTCCCAATCGCAGTTTACGGGCTGTCCACTTCAAGTATATATCAGCAACTTGTGAGTGCGTGTTTGCATATCCATCACAAAAGAGTGTGTATCTGTTACGCTTCTCCAAAACATGCAAAAAAAAAACTAATGTAGACAGCTTACGACTTTAGCTGTTGATTTAAATTGATTTTTGTGTCTTCAGTAATTTACATTGAAATGAAATGTATATTCGTTTGGATCCATAAAATAATGCGAATAAAATTTAATTCCTTTTTATGAAATTTTTGAATAATTTACTTTTTTTATTAGATGACTAGTAATTAAGCCTGTCAAAGACAGGGTGAACTTCTTTTATAAACTAACACGATTAAAAAATTAAGGTGAAGCGTTGTGTAATAAGTTTTACTTTGTTGCATAATGTTTAGCGTTGAAAATAGTTGCGTAACCAAACGTGGATCAAATAAATTCTGTCTCGTGGTTAATACTGTAATTATGCATAGCTTCGGCTTTCTTAGTCACCAGAACGTTTCTGGAGAGTCTGAAATGGTTTTTCGATCCCCATTTCCATTTTATCCATCTCCGGGGAAGAAATAAATAATCTGGCTCCGTTACATTCTATAAGTCTATATTATTAAGTGTGCAAAAATTCAGTCTTCTATGTCACTGGGAGGTTTCTGCAGCATTTGGAAATACCTTTTACGTTAAGTTTTGTAAATACTATATGTGTACTAAGATTCAGTATTCTGGGTTACGTAGGGGATATCAGAAGAGTCTTCAGGGTATTTTCAACCCTCCCCTCCCATACACACATACACCACCCATTTTCTCTACATCTGTGGCGAGAAATTGCAAATTCTGCTCCGTTAGGTTCTGTCATATGGTGGATACTATTAAGTGTGAAAAAATTCAGTTTTCTAGGTTTCTAGAAATCCAAAAACACGTTAGATAATTATAGTATAGATTTGGTGTATTTTAAATGAAGTCATCTCACAATAACTAGAAATAAATGAAAACGGATAAAATGGTTTATCCTAGCACAGTAAAAGTGAACTTACAATTCAAAATTATTTATAAAACATTTATAAAACAGTGTCGTGAAGAATATTTTTTTACTTGATATGTTTCGATTTTTGGTCTTACTTCAAGAAAAATACGTTTTTTATTTTTCATTTATACCACCATTAAAGTCGTCTTTATTCTATTTACTCACAAGTTACGTCGCAAGAATTTTCTTTTTTCGGAATAACATAATACTATATATATATATATATATATACATATTACTTGAACTGATTTTTTACTCTATAATTTAGACGACTTCGAGTGGGACTTGTTAAGTTTTTAGTCATTTGCCACTAGTTTATGCTATCTTCTATTTATTTATTTATTTATTACCCAGGACGTCCAGCTCATCCAAAGGGATGAAGCAGTTACAGAGGACAATAGAGAAAAACACAGAAATAACAATGCACAAGCATACAAAGACAAGATACATAGAAATACAATACAGACAGAAAACAACACAAAAGAAAACATACAAAGAAAAAACAACCCACTTTGAAAACAGTTGGAATTGATATTAAAAATGAGGTAAATTCAAATAATTTAAAATCCCCATTGTAAGGAAAATTCGTTTTAAATAAAAAAAAAATAGTAGAAGTTTTTAAAACTCCTTTTAAATAATAAATTACGATCAAATTAGAGACATCAAAATACTATTAAACGCATTATAAACAAACATAAAATATAACAATAGAAAAATTTACAGAAACAGCTTGAAACCAGAAAAAAAAAATACGTTCATTAACTAGGTGTCAATTGGATCATGATTCTACAGCAAAGAGAACAAATAATTTCAGACAGATGTATTGAGTTAAAGGGAAATGTCACATAAAATTTGGAACAGTGTCAAATTTTATTGATCCTATAGTTTAAAGCAGCAGTAAACACATTACTAAGGAACCTTTTCAGAAATACTTTTGGCAATAAGAACACAGTTTTTGATTTTTTCAATAGCGAGATGGTTTTTACAAATATTTGCAAATCATAAGGGTTGATTAGTTGAGGAAGGTTCAGAAAGATGAAACATTTTTGTGTAAGGACATGAACAAACATAATTATCCACATCTCCGAAGTTATTACAAAGACAGTTAGCTGTGGATTTAATTTTTGAAATAATAGAGGTAATCTAAAAATGGGCCATGACCAGTGAGGAGGTATATTAAATATCAATTAAAGATTTGAAGTTTTGTATTAACAAAGGGTGAAAAAGATTTTTTTCTGGCTAGATCATTATTACGGGGGAAATGTAGTTATTAAGGTATAGTTGCCAGTCGTGTAGAATAGAGATTTTACAAAATAGGAATATGGCAGATAGCGTGAAGGATACTTGTTAAAGCAGCATTGCTATCTTCTATTATAAAACTTTTAATATTTCCTTAAAGAAAGCAGGGATATGAAAATTAGGTGCTTTCTAAGGAAGTATTGAAAGTTTTATTTATTGCTATCGTCTAGTATGTTATCATTTTTCTCTTCAGAACGCAAAAGAAATTCTCAGCTATTATCATTTGCAATGACGACACACTTTTAAAGTTTCAAATCTATTAATAGAGTGTAAAATGTGGCAACTTTACGTGACGCTAACTGTTTACAACGCTCTTTACAAACTGTTTACAAACTCTTTACATCCAAAGCGTATAGTTAAAACTATCCTTTTTCTGAACAGACTATACGGCTATCGTTATTCTAGATATTATTATTTTCATTCGAAAATATTATTATGAAACACTTCCATTTCAAATCATTCGTGTTTTAATGACATAAATTACAAAATGTTCTATTTTGTTCTACTTTTTTACATAACATATCCATGCATAATATTCCATGCCTCCACGTGCCTTCGTTTTTAACTTATCGTGTCCATGACTCAGATATACATAGAAATACGCCCAAACGTACATTTTTGCAAAAAAATTCGAAGTATGCTTATGCGCAGCAGACAATTTTAGAAAAAATGAACGCTTCTTTATTAAGATAAGAAAGTTCAAATAACGATGAATCGAATGACATAAATATTACGCAAATCCTTGAATTAAAACTTAGAAACTAAAATTAAATATTAAAAACTTGATTTTCTGATAAACTTACCGTGAGAAACAGAACTTGTTTTCTTAGAAATTGAATTCTTAAAATGTTCAATAATTAAATTGATATATCTCGAGAAAGATTTAAGCTAGAATTATGACATGCAAGACTTAATTTGTCTATAATGTTATCTTTATTTGTTTTCGGGTTTTGTGCATAAAATTATAAATTGTAAATTTACTGTGTTTGATACGTAAGTCATATAAAGAAGAGAGAATTTCATTAAAGCAATTTTAAAAATTTTTCGTATCGGCCTAGCAAAATATCTTGAAGGCAAATAAAATTATCTACTATTATCTAATGAAAAATAGCTTTATTTGTTAATAGAGTATTGAATTCATAATTATATCAAATTAAAAAATCTTCAATTTTATACTTTTCAAATGTATTTTTAAATATTTTGATTATTTTTATTTACATTACGTAACATATTTACATCCAATAAAAGAAAAACATTTGGGTAAAAATGTTTAGATAAAACTATCCATAAATCAGCGACGTAATTTTTTTTTTTTTTGCCCGAGATTAATAATTATTTCCAATCAAAAATTTGGATTCCATAATTTTCATGGAAGCAATGTTTTCTCAATACAATAGTATCAAAAAATAAAAATTTTAAGGTGGGCGTAAAATTTTTTTTTCACATCTGAAAAATTCTCTCTTTTTTTTTTTTACGTCTATACAACACATTTACCCCCATAATGACCGCATTCTGTACCATTATATTCGTGGCAAATCTAACGATGCTTTCAATTGGCCGAGACTTCCTGTGACCTTTTCGCGTTCCCTGCTCCTGTTGCGTTGCGCACAAGGTGTGAACTGCATAATTCATGCTTATACCATTAGTTAATTCCTGGAATCAAATGACGCCGCTAATTGCTTTTGAAATGGATATCCTCCTTGATACCATCTGTTGTTCTTCGCTGCAGAATCAAATGAACCTAGAAAAACACGAATTTTTTCCCCGCACTACATTCATAGTACAATGGTATTGGAATTCATTCAACATAGATTGTGTCGCTTTAGGCGATTTTCTGATGTTCCAGATTTACTCGTGTTTGCCTATACAAGGTATTCCATAATTCACGTTCACTGATTTATCTCATCAGCGGTAGCTCGCAGATACATACTTCTAATTACAAAAAAATTATGATGTGTGCAGCACATGACTTTCCCTACACTCTCAAATTCATTTTTCCTTTAATAATTCATTAAATCGAGTTTAATTGTTCAAAATAATGCTGAATTTATATTTTTAATTCCATTTTCGTTTTTATTTGGTAACTAGATATATTTTCAAAGGCAGCATAGCAAAAATGCGAAATAACTAAAATATCTCGAGAACGGTAAGTACTAGAGTAATGGGGTTGGCCTTATTCTGTTCATTAATTAAAAATTATGTATAAAGTAAGCTTTTAATTGATACATTTGAGCATACATACTCTTTTATTTCAAATTTTGACGACTTTTGCTGGCCATTTTTCAACAAGGACGGGTTCTTTTATCCCGAATCGTGCCAAAACCTATTCTGCACCAGAGTCAACCACAAGTGACTTAGCTATAAAATTTTATGAAATTTGGTCAATTAGTTTTTGAGTTAGAGATGATACATGAATTGCACAGATACACACAATCACACACACACACACACACAGCTACACACAGAGATACACACAAGACACATAGACGTTACCCTAAAAATAGTTTTTCGTGTTCTAGAGGTCCCAAAACGTGTAGATTCGTTAAAAACTCGAGTTGCGATTTTCGACTTGAATCCAATACTTTCCTTATACGTGACCATGTATTGCAGTGAAAGTAAAATATATCAAGTAAAATAGAAATTTATCTCAAGTGCGTTTCTCGGTTTAAAACTGTTTGGTATGTAAAATAAGAAATGTAACTTTATATACGGTCTCTCAATCCAAAGTTTTCCAAGTACTAAAAATTTCTTCATACATTAACACATAAAACTAAAAATAAGTTCCATTCTTTTGCGAGCAAAATTTACCGAGATACAGCGGCTCAAATTTGCGGCGGTTTTCTGATGAAAAATTGGGGATTGTATACAAATTGAATTGCGGGACATGTTCATTTTTTCAACAAATCTAAAAATGAACTCAGTCTCGTTCACATCAATTAAAAATCTGATGTGGGCAGCACATGACTTTCCCTGCAGACTTATATTAACGTTCTCTTTATTTTAACTAAATTTATTTCACTTTTAATTCAATTTTCGTTCTCATTAAGTAACCGGGCTTATTTTCAAAGGTGGCGTAGGGAAAGTACAAAAAACTAAAATATCTCGAGAACGGCTAGTCCTAGTGTAATGGGGTTGGTCTTATTCTTTTCGTCGTTAAAAATTACGTATTAAATCAGCATTTAATGGATATATTTGAGTATACCCAGAGTTTTATTTTAGATTTTGGCAATTTTTGTGGGCCATTTTGCAAAAAAAGGCAGGTTATTTTTTTCTGAATCGTACCAAAATCTAATCAGCACCAGGGTGACCTATACGTGACTCATCTACCGAATTTTGTGAAATTCGGTTCATTAGTTTTTCAGCTACAGTGGATACAAGCTTTTGCGGGCCATTTCACAAAAAAGGCGGGTTCTTTTATTCCGAATCGTACCCAAAACTAATCAGCACCAGCCCCGCCCACAAGTGACTTACCTACAAAATTTTGTGAAATTCGGTCTATTAGTTTTTTAGTTAGAGTGGATACAAAATCTGCACAGACAGACAGACACACAGACAGACACACAGACACACAGACACACAGACATACACACAGACGTCACGCTAAAAATGGTTTTTTCGTATTCTAGAGGTCTCGAAACGTGTAGATCCGTCGAAAACTCGAGTTGCGATTTTCGGCATGATTCCAATACTTTCCCTATACATTACCATGTATTGCAGGGAAAGTAAAAAAAGAGGATACGTAGACGTTGGTGGTTAGTTGTTGATATGGAGAAAGGTATGTTATTAAATGTAATGCAAAACAAATATTACGAAATGTTTAGTTCTCATTTTATACTACCTCCTCAACGCTAGGGCAAAATGATGGATTCGCAGACGTTGAGAAGTGATTTATGTCATAAAATTCAATGTTTCATATGTCGGTAAATCTTGCTGGTAAAAGAATCATTGAGTTTTAAACGTTAATATATAAAGAACATTTTAGTAATTGGATAATTATGGATTGACCGACCGTATAAATGCGTTTTTTAATTTAGAACTGTTATAATTTTTTACTGTATTTGAAGCATTTTTTTGCCATTGAAAATATCGATCGGCGAGCTACCACTGATAAGATAAATCTTTCAATGTAAATTATAAAACATGCAGAGTCCACTTCGATGATAAGGGCTTACAATTTCGTCCCAGTTTCTCAACAGTAGAGCATTGCCTGACCAGTTTAGAGATCCAGGGTTCGATTCCCAGTTGTGGCAGAAAAGTTCTTTACAAACACTCTGTGTGAGTAACTAGAATCATGGACACTATTACTCTAACAAAAATATGCACTGTAAAACATTTCCTTGAATTTTTTTTTTTACTTACATAAAAACTGCAGAAAAACTCGGAAGAGTAAATCTTTTAAAGAAATTAATGACTGACTTTTCCGAACACGCAATGAATTCTGAGACTCACAAAGATTTCTGAAACTCACAAGATGATTTTTGAGACTCACAATGATTTGATTTTTAAGTCAAGAAAACCCTAAATCAAAAATCTTATAACGTCGTAAACACAGATGAGCCATTTTTCTTGTAGGAGACTTTCCACGACTTGCAGAGTTCACATATGACCAAACGGAGAGAAAATTGTGCAATAAATATTTAAAAGAAAATGAGAGTATGAATCTCTTCGAGGGGAGGGGATCAATATATGAATTTCCGCCATGTCTACAATCAACAAAACTCTAAGCGCTCAAAATCAACATGAGATCATATTCGAAAAGATAATGATTTACCGATTGAACTATTGTTTGCTAAGATACCAGGTCCAGCCGTTGCTTCTCAATTAACACGTGTATACCCACAGATTTTTGCAATTCTTTTTTTTTTACCTCTTCACAATATTTCCCCCTTACAAATACATTAGTTATTAAATAACTATATAATTTAAAATTATTGTTTTAAGCATGCATTATATAAATTATTTTCGTAATTATCCCATTTTTTCTCATTATTTTCGCCTATCATGACTGATTTCATTGTGCGAAATTTACTCTGACCATACACGTTCCAAGTTTCTACCCCGTGTTGCCTAAGATTTTAATTGCATAACTGCTCTACCATTGGTTAATTTCTGGAATTACATGCTTCCGCTAATTGCCCTAAAATAGGTATCCTCTTTTATACCATCTGTTTGGCGATTAAATCGAAAGTTTTCGGAGACGGGGCACGCGAAGCAACAAACAGGTGGCTTTTGGCAACACATCCTTATTCAATGTAAAACATTGAGACATCCAGAGAATATCCTGTGGAGATTCATTGTCTGTATTATACTACATATGACTATAATTGATACCTCAGTAAATATTCAATTTCTTATGTGTTCTTAAAATAGGCCCAGTGTTGACAAATGTAATTTAAACTGTGAAAATCTTTCGAATATCATTCCTTTTTCTTACCGCATTTCATTATTTATCTTTTTTACATACACTATACTGCGGGGACGGGGATATAAAATTAAGACTTATGCATATTTTAGCAAAATGAAAGATGAATTACGGAATAAGTATTTATAAGGAAGATAAAACGCAGTTTGACATTTCTCATTTTATATCAAATCATCCGCAACACGACTCGAATCCACGTCGTCTTGTTCTCAAGAAAGTCTAATGGCAACTAAGATATCTTAACCAATTGCAGCCCTCCCCCCGCTATCTCCTCCACAGATAACTAAAAATCACGTGTACCAAAAGTAGCATTAGATTTTACACTTTCCTAATCCTTTGCATATGAGTGTAATACCCCACTCCATTCTCCAGAAGTATATATCCTAGTAGAATTCTACCAGAATACCGTCTCTAGATACTCCATCATGAGTCTCTATTGATTCCTGGGTCCTGATATTGTGATTTTAACTTGCTCCATAGACATATTTGCCACAGCATAAAGTTTTAAGGCCGCACTCATTCTTGCACCTTGATCTCAAGTCAAATGATCTACTACCTGAGCTATCTAGATTATGTGTGCGTGAGAGCTGGGACCCAGATCATCCCCAACCATCAAACTGAGGGGGGGGGGAGACTTTTGCAAGACTCCAGTCAAGTTGACAATTCATAAAGGTAACATTTTATTCATAACACATACTTCCACAAAGATAATGACAGTCATTGGAGCGAACAAGTAAAATTTATTAAAATTTATCTGAACCAAGGGCTAATAATCGATAAAGAGACAAGTGTCCAAAAAATTATAATTATTAGATATACATTATTAGATAATTATCTTTAAATTAATTATCTATATAGAGCTCCATAGAAAACGACGTGCTTTCTTTCCCCTCTAAATCTAAGTTCGAGACTTCTACATAACACCAATTAAACCAAAAATTTTATTTTCGCACTTAATAACCACAGCCTCTAACTGTCAGCAAAAAACCGACGAGGGAACTGACATCGTTAGACTGAAAAATAAATGTTCCTATCAACGATTTCTTGGTTTTGATCGAAGCATCAATCGAAGTATTCAAGACTTAGAACATTGCAATATTACCGTCATAATTACTTTGAATAAGTAGTTTGCATCTACTTTATATTCACCAAGCATATACAGTACTTTATTAAATATCACAGACGGTACATATTACCTCGCATTTCGCCTTTATATGCATACTTTTATGGTTGCGTATCAAAATTATCAAACACTTTCACTATAGCTGTAATCTCCTTTCTGGTAGGTTGGACGGTCTGGGCCTCAACAACAACTATAGCTGTAATCTTGGTTTGATGTCATTCAATTCGTTTTGGTGTCATAGCAATTTCAATTTTCCAAGTCAATGAAAAAAAAATTTGATATTTCAAAAATTCAAATAACAGGGACGATGCAAAGAGATATTTAAAAAATATCAAACATTTTTAATACTTCTATACATAGAATCTGGGTTATGGTCTCATTCGATGCGTCTCAGTTTTCAGATCAACAGAAAAAACAGAAGATTTCAAAAATTTGAATTAGGGGTCACGGTGCAAAAATAATTTTCAAAACAATATACCTCACTTTGCCCCTCAGAGTAAAACAATAATTTGATATCCATCATTTCAATGCCAACAGTTAAAACTGAAGAAAAAACTACATTTATAAATATAACGCGATATAATATTTTCTAATTGTTAAAAATAGTCTCTCAATAATTTATCGCGTGGAAATAAAACGCTGCCAACCTCAAAAATTAAACAATTAAATCATTTTGTTACGCGGAGAAATAAGATTCGATATATTTTAACCATCTAACACGTTAACATAATAATAAAATATAGCCAATTTCACATTTAAATCTAAAAGTGTTTTTCAATATTCAAAAACGTTATCAACAATAAATGTGTTGATGTCACATTTAATAGCCACTAGCCGTTTTGAAGGGCACAATAGGAAATGGGTAATTGTAGATATATTCTGAATATTATAGGTATAACAAGAAGCATCGAGCGTGTTTAACTACGTTAATGTTTTTCAAACTTTTTGAGTCGCGGAACCCTTTTGAAATTCAATTTGAGGTCGGAACCCCAAAATGAGCAAAATGTTTATTGTGGTCCAAATTATACATTCAAAATTTTAAGCGTTCTTATTTTATTTTTAAGCAAATTTACACGAAACAACCACGTCTCGGAACCTCGAGGTTCCGTGGAACACACTTCACTCTAACCTACGCCATATTCACCAAACATTTTAGAATCTTCACACGATGTGGCAAAAGGCACGTAACCACGCAATCGCATAAAAACCATCACGACGTCCCATAAAAATCATGTATTCTGTTTCACGCCTGACTTGATTATGCTCTCAATTGCAGAAGACTTCCTCCGACCTTACACGTTCGTCTCCAATGTGTGAACCACATTAATCAAGCTACCGTTGCTTAATTTCTGGAGTCAAATACGCCGCTAATTGATCGGAAATAGATCTCCCTGATACCATCTGTTTGGCACTGAAATCAAACGTCTTCTAAGGTAGCACACAAAGCGGACAACAGGTGGCTTTCGGCAATACAGAGAAATGGATACCTGAGTATTTATTCAGTTTCTTTGGGGAAAACTGTCAGAGGGAAATAAGATTAAGCGCCCGATCGTGAGGCTGGGCCCCGGAAACTCTTCCTTCCGCAGGTAATTCAAGCAAAGCGGAGGATCCGGAGGATCGTCTTTGCCACCCCCGAACATTGAATCAGAAGATTCTGGATATGTAAAGGGAATGTTCGAACGAAGAAAGAAATGGTGTATATAACCATTTGGCTATTCGAAGGTTAAAGCATGTTTTGCTTTCCAGGACCCAAATACAGGTCCAATGAAAATGTCAAATTCTAGAAAGTGCAAGAGAGGTTTACTAACAATTTCTATGTGTTGTTTTCTTTTACTTTCGATTTAAAAATGTCTTATAAACACATATTTCTCAAGATTGGCTGTATAGATAAAGCTTATATGATAATTGATATGGAATCAGCATAAAATTCTGTAGGATAGAGAGAAATTTGTTAAAAATTTCATATTCCTTTTCTTCTCAAACTTCGCAAACTTTCTTGAAACACTTTTTTTTTTATATTTGGCACTAGGTAAAGCTTAGGTCATGACTAAGAAGAGTTCAGCACCATATTTTGGAGGGGTTCAGGAAATCACTAAGGATTTTCACTTCCGGTTCTGAAGATGTCACCTCCTCTTCAAAAACTTACGTTTTCCTTGCAACAGCTATTTTTAAGATTCAACTATAGATAGAGTTTAGACGATGATTGATATGAATTAAGCTTTAAATTTCGGAGAGGAGTAGGGGGGTTCATGAGGGATTTTCAATGTCGATTCAAAACTTTTCTTTAAAACATATATTTTTGAGGAATAGTTAAAGAATAGTTATAGATAAAATTATGTTAGATATGGATCTAGAATTAAATTCCCCAAGAGGTCTCACTTTCGGTTCCTGTGATGTCACTTCCTGTTTTTCCTAAATTTCGTGTGACTTTACGGAAAAAGTGTGTAAAAAACAGTATAAAACTTCTTATAACTTCAAAAATTCGTTACTTTTCCTACATACATAAGGAAAATATTGTGACGAGGTCGAACATTTGAATTCAAATTTTTGGCGAGCAGCCCATTTCAATTTTACGGAGTGTTAGTTAAATCAATGCCAGAATCATTGAGCTAAGGATCTTGTACACCGTTATTTTGCTGCCAAAGAAGTACATTATGTACGGTAAGCCATGTTCTGCCCACATGCGATTTTTTTTTAATTATTGTTTTCTCACTATGTTTATTTTTTTTAAATCTAAATAAAGTGATACGTTGGTCACATCAGATTGTATGTCCACACTACTTTTTATTTCATACACCCAGGTTTACGTCTGTCGAGTGCCAGTATGATGTGATATCGAGGGAAGAGCTGAAATTCTTTATCTTTTGAATTTAGTACGCTACCGACTGAGCAATCCGGGCTCAGAATAAACCACACTACAGGCATTAATATATTTCACCAAATACAGGTATATACAGGATTCTTTAGTCCTTGAGCACTCCATTAACTTTGTAAGGAAAGATTTATGACTGTACACGTTAAGTCCACCTATAGTAAAATGGCAACGCCTGATATAATGAAAAGAATTGCAGCGCTCCTAGGAGAATTTGTAACATTAGATTTACGAACTCGGGAGCAAAGCGAGATAGAAGAGAAAAGTCAATTGCAAAGTTGTAGAAGATTATCTAATGAGCAATAATCGACACCAAAAACGCACGCAACACGTATTTAGAAGTTACTAAGTACCTGTTTAAAAGTCAGATCTTATCATGGTGACACCCGCAATGCTTGTTAAAGCACGCAGAAATATTTTTTTCTCGAATTCAGATGTGCATTATTGCTGACTGAGAACAATTTTAACTCTCCGTACGTTAGATTTCTGCGCATGTGTTGATTATTTTAGAATTTTTGAATTGGGCGACCATTCGCCAATAACTCTACTGTGTCCAATAAATGTCTTCTGTAACAGTTTTGGTGTCGATTGCTTCTCTTTACACAATGCTTTAAAACTTTGTTGCAGACTTTTCTCGTTTATCTCTCTTTGTTACCGAATTCGTAGTCCAACATTTAAAATGCTCAGTTAGAGGCTCTGCAATGACAGTAATGTGTACAGTCTTAAACATTTCCTTACTAAGTTATTAAGGTACTCCAACATTTAAAATTCTCAGTTAGAGGCTCTGCAATGACAATTCTTCGATTGGCATGGTTATTTTACTATATAGATAATGAACAAAATGTGTACAGTCTGAAACGTTTCCCTACAAAGTTACTAAGGGACTTAAGGACTTTGCTGCTGAATTCGTTATCCAACATTTTGAATTATCCGTTAGATGCTATGCAATGACACCTATTCGATCGGCGTGGTTACTTTACGATATAGCTAAACCTAAAGTGTACAGTCAAGGACTTTTCCTTACAAAGTTATTGGGGTACCTAAGGACTGCGTTGCCTAATTCGTTATTCAACATTTTAATATTGGGGTACTTAAAGACTTTCCTGGGAGCAGACAAACACAAACTACACTTATTAAACGCTAATCATTGCGCAAGATCTGAGTACGTTGCTAAAACTCGCTGCGTTCGAGGTCGTAAAATCGAAAATGGCACTGTCGCAAACGTAGAGCTTCACCACGATTGCAGCTGCGGGCTCCAGACACGGATATGATCCTATCCTATAATCGTTTCAATTGCCTTTAAAAAGTCCCTCCCGAAGAATGCAAATAAAGGTAGTAATACCAAATTATTTGTTCACTGATAGTAATTGGTACGGTTTAATATGTTCCTCTGGAAACTTCTAGGGAGGTATTCAATTTAAATTGCTCTTATTTGTCTAGCTCTTTTCCGTCTTCTCACGTCACTGCAAAGCAGTTCCAAATTTGTATTGGCATGTTTTTAAATTTCAATTAGAAATTCGCAATTATTTGAACCTTTCGTTTTTGGTTATGGGTATTTAAGGAGATCTGAATTTCTATGAATGAAAAAGGTTCATTTTTATAAATTTAAACGCAAGGTAAAACAACTTAATGCACCAATGCGTTGATAGTTAAAGTGGAACGCAAATCCGCTGACCCTAACTGAAGCATACCACTAAAATTTAAGTAGATATACACAATACGTAAAACTGCTGCTAGTGAGACTAGAACTTTTTGATAGTTCCTTACAGAAAGCAGGTATGCAACATTTAAGTGACCTATACAGTATATTATGATCCCACTTCCCTTTTCCTAACAAACGCAAAAATACAACTGCTAAGGCAGTTGTATATTAACGTTTGGTAATAACACACTATATACTTAACCTGAGTAAGAGGGCTCACAAGTTCCTCGAAACTATCGAATAATTTTCTTATGCCTGTTTTTTTTCAAAGAAATATTAAAAAAAAAAGTATATTAAGTTGTTTTACCTGACTTAAATTAGATAAGTAGCCTCGCATATTCGCATACGGTAAATTTCATTTTAATTCATAAAGTAAGTTAACTTATTTTCTATTTCTTAGTTCCAGTAAGAATCTGCAGTTTTGTGTCTCATTATAACTATTAAGTTAACGCACCTATAAATTAAAATCTTTTATCTTGCATAAAAATGAAGTTTACTTACTCAAATTTATTGCATCCCACACTCTTTAGGAAACTATCGGCGTGCTTCACTCTAAATTTGAAACTAGACTAATTTCTAGAAAGGATTCTTGCTTCTGCGGAAAATCAAACTACCGATCTCATTCTGACTAGACGATGCTCAATCAATTAAACTGCTGAGATAGATATATTTCCTTCGATATTTGCAGTGGATACCGCATTTTCCAACTTCGGATTTTAAATCAGAGGCAGATTATGATTTGCACTGCCTAATACTTGTTTTTGCCTTTCTCATATTCATAGTATAATGCATAGGGAAAGTATTATTTGGAGTCAAAAGTTCGAATTCGAGTTTTCAATGAAAGAGCACATTTTAAACATCCTTGAACTGAAATCGAACGTTTATGGGGTGACGTCAGCTGGTGTGCGTATGTGTGTGTCTGTGTGTGTGGACGAGATACTTGTATCTCTCAAATAAATGAATATTTTTGAAAATGATTTAGTACTATTATTGCAATTAGTGAAGATTAAAATCCTATTGATTTTAAACTCAATGGAATTTTCCGAAGACACTCTAATTTTCGAATGAATTTTTGAAAAGTCCTATAAACAGTTAGGATTTTTAATAATGATAAATAAATGAACATTTTAGATAAACGTATTTTTTATTTAAAAAACAAATGATACAACCTTTAGAGCGATAGCATGAACCTTTCTCGAGATATTGCCCTATGTTTGATTGAATGTAAAAGAGAAATCACTGAAATATCCAAACTTTCAATGCTGCTAAATAAATAATCATTTTGTACGTAATTTTTCATGAAAATTAATGACGTAGACTTTAGAACGCTATCATAATTCGTTCTTAAAATATTGCACGTTTTCACATAAGTTTATCAAAAAAATTAAATAAAATTAAAAAAAGAGTAATATATATATCATCAAATAGATTCACTTTTTCTATGCAATATTAAGCAGCAAATCTGTCAGCAAAATTCTCGTGGATCTAGTTCATTTCATTCACGAGAGAAGATACTTTTTATAATAGTTTTATATTTTGACTCCTAAGAATTCGTCAATAGTCATTTATTTCACTATCATGTACTTCACAAATTAGATTTTTTTACACGAAATATTATATTGTCCAGCGTAACTCTTCCTGAAATGAAACCGCTGCCATATATCGTAGAATATGTGAAAGATGTAATTTTTATATATTTTCGATATCAGTCATACACTGCTTATAACCTGCAGGGTAAAGTTAACTTAGCGCTAATGTATAGAGAACTCGAAATTTTGCATCAGCGGATAATCGAATAATCGATTTCTGGCTGGATGAACAATACTTGCTCCGTTGAGCTACTGAAGCGGTTATATTTTATCTACCTTTGAAGCACACTTAATAATTGGCAAGATATTAATATGCGTGGTTTCCGATTTTTGAAAAATTAAAGGCCTTGGGCCCAATCTGATGCATTCAATACGTTTGAGAGGAATTCTGCCTACAGTCTCGAAGACATATAGACACATAGATTTTAATAAATGGTTGATTCAAATTCAAATATGCTGAAAATGTGTAAATCCACCAGAAATCGATTGTCGTATTTTTCAATCCATCACAATACTTTCAGTTTACATAAACTATACATTATGGGAAAAGTAAGAAATATAAGGTAGCATTCCTAGGTGTTAGAAAACCCGTAACCGTAAAGGGGTGGCTTTTACGTTACTGAAAGTGGCATCAGATTTTGTAGTTTACTTCTTGATAGCAAAAGGTGGCTCGGAAGGATTATATGCAATCTTAATAAATCTGTTAGTTTTAAACTTTGAGTGGAGTTATTTATAGGTGAGATGCTTTCATAAATATTAAGCGAAGCTTGTTGAACACTAGGCATGTGATTGACAAATGGAGCACTCCATACAATAATTAGTCCCTAAACGGCTTAATTATTTTACCGTTGCCCCGATGCACCACCAATTAACCACCCAATTTAAACTGGAACTTACTGAGAGCTGCAGCCACAGGGAAACATACTATCATTTCCCTGACCCATAGCCTCTCGAATTGACTTTCAAACCTACAGATTTACTTTACCCATAGTTTACGTAGACACGAGGATCATTTAGGAAGGAGGCCAAAAATCGAACCTGGTGGTCACGCATGTGATCCTCATGCCATAATCACTGGGCTATCCAGGTCCTGCAGTTTTAAATATACTTATTAAAATTTTTTACAAAAATTTGCATGATGTCAATCTATTGTTGAAGAGTGCTATTTTTTAGAAACGTGGCCATGTTCCGTCCCTTCATTTCCGAATCTGAAGCTGGCATGTGTATATTATATATATATATACAAAACATAATTTTCAGGTGTCTGTATCTCGGGCTGCAATATAGCTATACATTTGAATTTTTCATGTCATATTACCACGAAGCTCGGAAAAGCAAAACAAAGAAAAAATTGCAACTGGGGCGGTAACACCCTTGAAACAAAAATATAAAAAAATACGCATTTTTTTACGATTTTCATTTCGGCCTTTTTACTTTCCTTATATGCATATAATGTATAAGGAATGTATTGTGACGGGGTCGAAAATTCGAATTCGAGTTTTCGACGGGGGAGCACGTTTCAAGCATCCCTGAACACGAATCAGACGTTTTTGAGGTGATGTCTGTGTGTGGGAGGGGGGAGGTTGTCAGTGAGCCTGCGGAGACGATAACTGACGAACGAATACACCGATTCGAACGTAATTTGGTACAAAAATTACAATCCATGAATTCTGGAAGCCTATTGTTTTTAAACGGAATCAAATGTTCAAAAACCCCTTAAATTTTCAAGTGAAATTTTGAAAAAATCATCAAAAAATTAAAACCTTTAATAAAGTTACGCAAATAGACATTTCTTATGTAATTTTTCCTTAGAAAACGATTGACATAAACTTTAGAACGCTAGCATGAACCGTTCTCGAGGTATTGCACATTTTTCATACAAATTTATCGAAAAATCCCATATATTAAAAAAACATTAACTGTTGAGAAAATGTTCACTTTTCATGTAATATCATGCGATAAATTTGATGACGTCATTCTCGTAGATCTAGCTTGTTCCATTCATGAGAAAAGCTACTTTGGGTAATACTTTTGTATTTGAACGTCAATAGTCATTAATCTGCTACAAAAATAACTTATTTCTCCATCCATAACGTTTGACGAGATTTTGGTGACGAATTTGGCGGAATGTCGCCAACTTGGCGACTTTTAATTGTTGTCAAATTAACGAAAATCTCGCCAAATGGATAAAAATGACACTAAATCAATGAAAATGACGACTAACTGACGAAAATTCAATATCTTAGAAGAAATATAAGTATCTACTATAAGAATAACCTGTTTTTTTCACTGTAAAAGTAGCAAATTCATTGTATTATATAAGGAAAGTCATGTGGTGCCCACATCAGATTTTTAATAATATGTATAAATGTGCTTGTATATTACATGTCGAATTTAAAGTATTTTTACTAGTTACTATTAATTATTAATCACCTTAATAAAAGATTATAAAGAATTACAATATTTCATAAAATATTTAGCACACACCTCGTAAAATATTTCTGGATACGTAACTGAACAAAACAATTTTTTCGTATAAGGTTCAATCCATCTTCTCTGGGCTAGTATCATATCCATCAGATTTTTCCTGAACAAAAACACCTCAGACGATAAGAAAATCTGTGTCAGCACATACAATGTTCCTTATGCAACAAGAAAACGATGGATTATATAAATTTATTCAAACATGCAAAATACATCAACTTTATGGATCGACGCTAACCCTCTCATACTCTGTGTGTGTGTGTGCGTGTCACCGCATCCTAAAGAAAAAGCCCAAACTTCCTCCTGCTTTGCATACTCACTACCACCTTCCGATAGGGACGTAAAAAAATTGCAAAAATATCTCGCATCCTGTGATAAATGCGGAATACACCAGGACCGACAATATGGGACGTAGGGGGGACAAGATCCCATTTCGTAGAGAGTTCGGTATCAGATTTGGGGGAGGGCGCGCAGAATGGATAGCTCGGCCCTTTGTTGGAGAATGATGGAAGACTACCAAGACGGGATGTTGACGTTTCTGCCATCCTACACTATCATACTACATAAGTTGTAACTTAGAAGAATGGCTGTCCTCTTTTCTGCTGCCATGTTATGGAGGAATTTTTGAAAAGATTAGTCAAATTTTGATGGAAGGTGCTTCAGGAGAGCTGCTACATGTTCTGTAGTTTGTACTTTCTGTGTCAAGTGTTGAAGATAAGGTGCTACAGGTTCTATGTTGGGGATAAAAAAATGGGTATATATTCAACGATGCTTATGGTAAGTTACGCATAATCAAAATTACAAATAACTGAATTACAAAGACATTTTTTTGTATGCTGATACTTCAGCTAATTATATTATTTTCATCCATTATGAATAAGAATGTGCATAAGGTGTCCAGATGAAAAGCATCCCAAAATTATGAAGATGTATCTCGGAAAATATTTTTAATATAAACTTCTGATTTGCGTCATAACAGAAGTATGGTATAAGCTATTTCAAAGCTTTTTAATGCGACACTCAAGTGCATATGCCCCGGTATCCTCTAACGTGCATGCGCCAGTTAGTAACCGTAGAAAAACCCAGTAACAGATTTAACACCACTAGATTTTTTATGTGGGGGGGGAGGGGGTTCATGTCAAAAACATTGACTACCATATCAAGATCAGCATCTAAAATCCTACATAACGGACAGTCACCAAACATACTTACGTGACGTGGAGTACCGTCGACTATCGTCGCTTATTTTGATTATTAATTTATCGTCTGGATATTTGTCGCGCCACCAAGGGTGAACAAATTTAAATTCATTAAGGTAACCATAGTGAGAAAAAATATGACAACTTTCTTTTGTAATGGTGTGTACCAGACATGTCTATAATAAATACTTTTGCTTATTTCATTATTTTGGATACCTTTCACCTGGACAAGTCATCTAAAAGTAATCCATAGACAAGAAACATAAGATTTTAAATGTTGCATTGAATGCTCTAACCAATGGAGTTATACAAGGATTTCACCTGAGAATTCTCTTGGAAACGGGAATCACAAACATTTATATCCCTTACATTTTAGGCAAAACATCTTACTTGATCATATGAATTGAGAACATTTCATTTCTTTCTCCCAATTGAAAATTATTATTGTAAAAGCACCAGTAGAGTAATGTGTCTGTCTTTCACGAGAATTTCGTCAGCGTTTCTCAATTTCGTGATGTGAGATTTAAATGGCTGACCTAAAATACTTCAAGTCAGAATTCCATAAGATGGTCTAGGCTCTTTTATAATAATTTATAAATTAGACTGTTAATAATATGGCCAAGGACATTTTGTGAGATTGAGAAAGATGCTTTGATTTTAAGGATGTTTGATCAGGTGGTCCTAACAACATAGTTGCTAAATCAATTGATCTGAAGACAACATTTAAATTAATTAATTATCCCAATTAGTTATGTGAACTTAGTAGCATACTCGCAGAAATACTTCTGTTCAGATACAGATAGATAATACTTTGAATATAAAGTGTATTACTATCTTCAGGTCTGTTCACATGACATCACAATGGGTTTTCTATTGTTAACATTACCACGCAACCATTTTAACATATTTTGAACAGTTAATTTCAGGAAATAATGCTGTAATATAAGAAAGTTGCATTAGATAAAATTTTTGATAGTAATGTTCCAAACAAAGTATAATGAGTAAATTTTCTGAAAAGTTTTGTCATATTTGTTTATTATTATGGGTATGCAAAACATGAATACCCTAAAAAATGACACAGGTGAATCTCAACAGACCCCGTTTGTCAAATGGACTTAATTTCATAACCAAAGCACTCCTAAAAACAATCTATATAATAGTTGTCTAGCGTGTTTTGTCTCTCTGGAGAACATCTTCAGACCATGTGGAATACCCCCCCCCCCCCCCCGAGTGACCTAGAAAACTATCCTTTGCACCCTTATCGTATCAATAATGGGGCAGAACCTAATGTAAAAAGATTTTTGATTCTCGTCTGACTGAGGGTGGGGGGTGGGGGGTATTTTTTTAAAGTGTTTCTATACCTCCCCCACCCTCCCGACGTTCATCCGATAAGCCAAAAAACCGAATATCCACATACTTACAGTATCGACTACGGGACAAAACCTAACTGAAGAGGATTTTCGAAAAAATGGGGATTTGGGGGAAAACCTTTCCATACCTTCCAGAAGCCCCGGGTGGCATAAAAGTCTTAAATTTTGTAAATGTATAGTATCAAACATGGAACAGAATCTAACTGAACTAAATTTTAGATTTAAAAGGCTATTTACGACGTCAAACTTTATACATTGTTAAACAAAATAAAATTTATTAAAATAAAGTATAAACTGGTATTTTGAGCGCAAGTACTTGTGTTTGACAGGCTTAAATGCTAACACTTTCTTAACTACTGTTAGTGGCGTGAATATCCCCACCTTATAAAGATAAAAAGTTCTCAGTGAAAGAAAATATGTATCTAATTAAAAATACGAGCTAGATTAAAATAAGTAAAGTTAGTAAGTGTAATAAGTTAGTAAGTGTTATAAGTTAGTAAGTGTTATAAGTAATAAGTTAGTAAGTGTAAATTTACTTTTACACTTTTTGAACCTTATTCGTGGAATGAAACGTTTTTTTTTCCTACTTCGCAATGTCAATTATCCGCCGTTAGTGATTTCTTTCTATTTTTTTTTTCGCATTATCTAATTTTATGGAAATGTCCCTCCGACTTAAACAGTAGGTTTGAGCCCAGAAAGTATTGTTTTCAGCAATTACACAAATCGTCCCTAATTTCATCAGCCACACTTGTCCTTCGCAAATGGGACATATCATTATGCCACATTATTCCAAGTCCCAAGAACTTGGACCTTAATAATGCTTTTATGCTAATAAACTCGACCGCGAGTGAAGCAGGAGATAATAAAAAAACTGACTGATCCACGGTCGCCACCAAAATTTTAAGGCTTCTCCTGCTCAAACTATTGAAGGCATCCCTGGATCTTTAATTGGGGCCCCACTTAAAGCATTGTGCCCCGAAATTACTCGTAAATGACACCGGTTATTTTCCATTCCTTGCTGAAAAAACGGGGGACGTCTAACGTCTGTTATTATTTTTCTCTGCATTTGTTTTTTTTTCTGCGTTGTTAACGGGGGGACGGACGTTGGTGTTTTACGCCTGTCTTTGGGTTTTCTGTTTCAAGTCGAATTCGACGCCCACTGGTGGGTATTTCGGCCAGAGTTGCAATTAGGTTCATTTAGAGTGGAATTCTAGTCAAACGATAATAATTCGTACCTTTGACATTTATTTTCTGTGGATGGTGATGTTTTCGTAAACAAGCGATCGCGGTGATGGAACAGATGCTATAGATAAAATGGGTGCATAGGGTTGTTGAGAACTTGAAAAGTTTGCGCTGTTTGAAATGCTAGTTAGGCCTGACAGTAACGAATCCCAAAATAAGTAAGAATCCGAACACATTTTTAATTCTAAAGGGTGAGCCTGCTTGGTACGTAAATCTTTGGGTCTCAGCTCGACCAGACCCAAACCGTTGTTTTTTCAGACGCATCTAAAATCATAAGTATAAGCTACTTGCCTGCTCTTCATATGATTAGCATATAAATCTTATTGAAAAGTGTTAGTAATTTTAATAAATATTATTTGAAATTTTTATTTTGTTTCTTATATTGTCACGTATTTAGAATATATGGTAATATTATTCTAAAGAGCTATAAATATGGAGCTTTTACGCCATAAATTATATTATATTATATTGTGTTTTTCCATTATTATTATTTTTGTATAATTTTGTTATATAATGTATTTTATGAAATTCATCAATAGTATATATTATATATAATTGGCAATGCAAAATTTCCACGTCAATAAATCCATGCCCATGACTAGTAAATACTAAATCTCATACCGAGGTCTGGATTGTGTGAACTGTACTCCTCAGGATGGTGTCAAAGGGTTTCCATACAGCTTCTCTCTTTGTAATTAACAATTTTGCATATACTACGAGTATATTGTATTATATCCATTTGTAACTGTCTAATTATAGACCTCATCTATGTGTTGAAAAAATGAGTCAATGTTTTAAACATCCATGTTTTGAAAAAAGGAACAGGTCCATACACATATTTTACCAGTCCGAAACTTTCCAATAGAAATCCAGCAGCCAACATTTCGAGATGGGTAAAGCCCATTGGTGAGGTCTGGATACTTTCCGACCTCTCTTTTGGGTTTTAAAAAATAAATACATCTATTTGCAGCTGACATGTGACTGACACTGTCCAGTAACCCTTAGTTCAACATATTTGTGCCTTACAGCATGTAGTCTTGAAGCGAAAACATTTTTTTTTAATGTATCCAAAGCAGTATTCACAACACCTCTGGATTTTAAAGATAGATCGCTATGAATTGTACTAATCAAGTGTGAGAGTGTGAGAAAACCTCGCATTTTCTTCCCGATTTGAGGCCAAGACTTGTTTCTATCTGATTATCAATTTGTTTTTAATTTTTTGATAAATTCATGTATTGCCATCAGAGTATTTTATCACTGCAAAACCCCAACATTTTACCACTTGTAATTAGAACTGCTCTACCAATTGCTCTAGCAATTAAGAAGTTATGCGGATTTGTGGTAATAATCTCCACATTTAAATCTACACATATAAAATTGTAAATGAAATGCTATCTGCATCTGAACGAGAATAGAAATGTAGTACTTATTAAGTTAACAGCATATCAAATTATTGATACTTACATATCATAATGCTTCTTTTACGTATTTATATATAAGGTAGGATCAACAAGTTCGGAGACTGTGCTGATATCTCCAACCCTGATTGGAGAAGAGCGGAACTTTTTTACCGTGGCTTAGAGGCACATGTGACGCGAGATGTGAAAAAGAAGAAACAGGTCCGCAGTGCAGGGTTTTTCCAAACAGTGCGTGTCAGTAAACTGTAGTCATTCGTGCTCGTCGAAAACGGAAATGACGTTTGAAGAACAACGTGCGAATATCAAATTCTGTCAGCATTTGGGGAGATCGCATCGAAACATTGCACCTACTGAAGCAACTACAGTTCACTGACACGCATTGACTGGAAAACACCTGTTTCTTCATTTTTACATCTCGCGTCACATGTGCCTCTACGCCACGGTAAAATAGTTCCCCTCTCCTCCAATCAGGGTTGGAGATGTCCGCACAGTCTCCGAACTTTTTGATCCTACCTTGTATGTAGTAAGAGTAAATATGTATTATTTGAAATACATATTTACTCTTAAATATGTATGTGTTAAAATATCCATGTTTTTGCTATGGAATCTGCATAATTTAATAAAGCATAACAAACGTCAGAAGAAACAATTTTGCCAATCAAAATTAATAGCTTTTGTTTTCGAGTCATTACCTAAGCTTTTAAAATCCATTTTTGTTGACTTAGCACACAAACAATTACATCAGTCAAAACTTCCGCGTATTAGCCAGTGAGTGTGAACAAGTGGAACTCCCGACTTCCTCTTGTTAATGAGTAAATTTTCAATTTTCCATTTTTGCCTTCCCCATGCCACCGTTAACATTCCCTCCCCCCTTCGAAGTATGTTTTTCTGCCACGCTGAGCATAACATTTTCCCTTCATGCTCCGCATCCAGGTAGTGAGCTGACGAATTTTGTTCGTTTGGGAGAAGAGTGAATACATTTTATATTTTCTGTGTTTTTCCGGAGTTTATTATAAATCCTAAAAAAAATACTGTTTAAAAATAATTAACTCCTTTAAAATAATAGACTAATTTTATAATGTATTCTAGCTGCATACTCGTTCTTTGTTCGGGATATATGTAGAGAAAATTAATTCGCAATTTACGGTGATCTTTTAATATTCGAAGTCTTTCTTTTTGACATTTTATAATCATTCTCACAAAAAGGAAAGAAAAAAAATTCCTGTTGAAAAATAATTAACTCTTTTTAAATAATAGGTTAATTTCATAATGTATACTAGCTGTATACTCGTTCTTTATTTGGGATATATATAGAGAAAATTAATTCGCAATTTACGGGGAACTTTTAATATTTGAAGTCTTTATTTTCCTGCTGAGATTATAAACCGACAGATAAAATAACAACTTACAATTTTATTTAAATAGATAATAACAATTTAACAATTCAACAACAGCTCTTTTGTAGCCTGCGTTGCTGTTGCTGAAAACAATACATGCAAATATACAATAGCAAAATATGAAAGGCGATAAAAAAATTCAAATTTATCAAATAAAGTTTTCTTTCTTTTAATATCCTCTTCAGATTAAAAAACATTTTTTTTATTCCGTTAATTCATAAAGCTTCCATAATTTTAGAGATAGAGGCACAAACAGCGATTATGTTACGTTATCGGATTTTGAACTGCATGATTTTGAACTGCATAATAAGTTATCCATCAAAATTTCATGAAATTCGATATAACCGTTTTCCCGTGATGACACATTTAAACAAAAAGATAAATCTTGAATTTTATTTAGATTTTTTTTAATAAATTGATAATTTCATTCTTTGATAGCCAGAATCTGTATATTATATCTAAAAGCTTTTCTATCGTGCATCTGTGACTTCAGTCAATCCGCGACACAGAAATGCAAACCACACATCAAAATTAGATTGCGAGGCTTGAAAATATGCGCGGAACATTTATTACTTTCCCTGCAATACATGGTAATGTATAGGGAAAGTATTGGAATTATA
Organism: Amaurobius ferox; assembly: GCA_951213105.1. NCBI lineage: Eukaryota > Metazoa > Arthropoda > Arachnida > Araneae > Amaurobiidae > Amaurobius > Amaurobius ferox. The sequence goes on along the minus strand of OX578134.1, from coordinate 163,174,784 downwards.
CCAAAAATCGCAACTCGAGTTATCCACACGTTTTGGGACCTCTAACACGAAAAACCTATTTTTAGCGTGACGTCTGTGTGCCTGTCTGTGCAATGTATGTATCCACTCTAATTCAAAAACTAATGGACCGAATTTTATAAAATTTAGTAGGTAAGTCCATTGTGGGTATCCTGATGCTGATTAGATTTTGGTACAATTTGGGATGAAAGAACCTGCCTTTTTTTATTAAATGGCCCGCAAAAATTGCCTGTATCCACTCAAACTGAAAAACTAATTGATCAAATTTCACAAAATTTGGTAGATAAGTTACTTGTGAGTTACTCTGGTGCTGATTAGATTTTAGTACGATTCGGAAAAAAATAGCCTGCCTTTTTTTGCAAAATAGCCCACAAAAATCGTCAAAATCTAAAATAAAAGACTACGTATGATCAAATATATCAATTAAATGCTTGTTTTATGTTTAATTTTTGACGATGAAAAAAATAAGACCAATCCCATTAAACTAGGACTAGCCGTTCTCGAGATATTTTAGTTCATTCGTATTTTCGCTACGCCACCTTTGAAAATAAGTCTAGTTACCAAATGAGAACGAAAATTGAATTAAAAGTGTAAATTCAGTGTAATTTAAAATAATTATGGGTGTTGTTTTGTGCAATTAAACTCAATTTAATAAATTATTGAAGAAATAAAGAGAATGTAATTATAAATCTGCAGGGAAAGTCATGTGCTGTCCACATCAGATTTTAAATCGAACCGTGACTCGTTTTTCATAAAGTTACAAAATTTTGCTTTTGAGTGTTAATACATTTATTTCAAAATAGCAATATACCCGTTCTTTGTATGGAATAGAATATAATATAAAGAAACTTGACATTCACAATTCGCTGTGAACTTTTAGTATTTGAAAGTATTTCTTTTTTAAACTTTATCATAAATTTTAACAAAACAAAAAAGGGAAAGTGATTAGTTCTCCCGTGCTGAGTAATAAAGAGGCAGATAGAAGCACAATTTACAATGTTATATATATATATATATATATATATATATATATATACATATATATATATATATATTTATATATATTCATATTAAAAAAATTTTTGAAGGGAGCCAGAAAGGCATAGCTCCATGTACAAATTTTTTTTTTCTGTTTTGCAACTTTTCATCTTATACACTATTCTTGCTTTACACCATGTATGTTTATGCAGGGAATAAGGGGATTAGTACCTTAAGTACCTGTATTGCATATATGATTTATAACACAAAATAAAAAATTTAATGTAAATGTGCAGTTAAGTGATATATTAATAAATCTTTACCACATGTCATTCTTTTTCAATTCCTTAAATTATATATAGAACAGGGGAAAAGGGGTATTTTATACCAATTTAGTACCTGTTTTATTTATAATGTTTTATTTATAATGTTTTATTTATAACGTTTTATTTATAATGCTGTATTTATAATGCTCTCTTTATCATCTTTACAAGCTTGTCGTATAGTCACTATTGATTTCAAATAATCATATCAGACATCTTTTTTTATTTTTGCTATACAGAACTTTTCAATAAATAATCAATCTCAGGTATATATAATACAAGTAAATTAAAATTCTTCAATTATATATATATATATAATAACAGATATACCAGACGTTTCTCGTAGTTTAAAATATGTGTAAATTCCTGTAATAGTTTGTCTAAATGATATTGTTATTAAAAATATTATGTTGAAATATTTAATTTGATTTAATTCGCCTAAAAAGAAGCAGAAAAATATCTGCTCTCACTATACAATATCATCTTCACAGCAGACCTGAAGGATAAAAAATATCGGTCCCGCTTGTAAACAAATTTGCAAAAAGTATGAAATTGGATCAATATATTCCAACATGAATGAGCTGAAATGGTATTCGAAGATACACCCGTACCACTTTTGTTTTATTTCAGTAATTGGATAAACATAATATATTTGTTTATAGGTAAGCTATATGAGTTTGGAAAATATTTACCAAAATAAAGCAGATGACGTAAAAATTCGAAAAAAATCAGTAACTCCCGTAATTTTTAAATCCGAAAGTCGCAATTAATATAATCCAGACAAAAATTCAATACCGTTTATTTATAAATTTTATTTTTATATCCATTTCTTCATTATTTAAATTAGAAAAACAAAAAATAAAAATCGTCTGCCATATAAGCACATTTGATTTGATTCTTTTGCTGGTTACATGATTTCTTCAAATAAATTTGAGGAAAAAATATCGTCTGCCTAATGCTATTTCTATAGAAGGTTTAGTTTGTATTGATATTTCGACAACCTTTGGTCCCAGAAACTCGAAACGTGGACTAATTTCTAAGATGGGATATTTCAAAACTACCCACAAAATTTCCTGAAATTCAGTGCAGTCGTTCTCCTGTGATGATGAGACAAACACACAGACAGATTTTCAATTTTATTTATATGGATAAATATTTTTGGGTTTGTTTTCATGTAAAAAACTAATTTTTACGTTACTAGAAATATTAATTGCTAGCTAAAAACAAGTGTCCATTGTTAAAATAAATAAATCCATCACAATATCCATATCACTGATATATCTTATCACTGTTTTCTTACCAATATGTGAATGAGTATTTTACAATATATCTCAGTTTTTTCTTATTTGCACAAAAAGTAGTATTCTACAGTAACTTGATATAAGCAATTAAAAAATGATTAGACTTCGTCTAACAAATCTTTGTGATGCTGAAATTGCACATGCACATTTTGAAACATTTCTAGTTGATTTTCATCGCATGCTGTACATTATCTTTATCTGACATATTGTACATTATGGTAATCTGATAATCGAAAATGAAAACAGAATTCCTATCACGTGACTATGTTTTACGAAATTGCGCATGCCTGCGCATGCCCCAGTTGACAAAATCTGAATACCTGTTAGACTTCAATAAATTTGGTATGGTACGAAAGAAAAAAATATATTATTAAACGTCAAAATGTGAAGAATATTACGAGAATAAGCACGCACCAATGATTGTTTAAACAACAAGCTAGCTTGCTCGTACAATTGTTGCATTTATTTATCTGTACATTGCAAGAGTATATTCCATTATAACCACACATCACAGGCAGAGAGAGAGAGATTATCCATATCTCACAAATCATTACCCATATGATGAGCCGTTCATAAAAACCTCCACCACCTAAATCTATCTCTCGGACATAAAAAAAAGTGTATAAAAGCTAAAAGATATCGGGATATAAACATGGGGATACGAATATCCTGGGTTTCCAGTCCAGCATTAAGAGTCGTTGCGCATCGTTCATCGTATATTACTACTGTCACAGGGGGGAGGGGGGGGGTGTACATTCCCCACAGAAAAAAAAATCCATTTACGAGTAACTGTTATTTCCCGCAAGATCTACGGGAGAAGGTTACTGTTACGATTGTCAGATCTCTCTCATTTAATATAGCTGGTTTTCCTTTTTTTTTTTTTTTTACAATATTGTCCGCATCTGTATATGGGAAAACGTATAAAAAAATCCAAAGATCCCAGTGCAAAACAGAGTTGTTGTCGCTTCCGGGCGGTATACCGGGAGAACTGTGATTTCGCGCCCCACCCCCATGCAGATTTTCTGCGGGGGCGGGCGGCGGACGGGACGGAGATGAAAACTTTCATTTCCGGCCGCCCCGCGTTAACGAGCGCACACCGCGGCTTTGCCCTTATCACAGAGAGAAGGCACCGAGCATTCTGAACTAAACCGGCACAAGTCGAAGAAAGCTAAAGAACTGCAAAGGGTTTTACAATGTATAGTGATCTAAAAATATACAGATCTAAAAGAAATCGGTTTAATATTGCAGTACGGGTAATATTCTACTAATACACGGGCATATCTTCTAATCTACGAGAATATAAGTAACAAGGGTATATTTTCTCATATAATTTTAGCGCTTTCATTTCGGATATATTGTTTCAATTCCATATTTTTTGTAAATGTGTTTACACACGGGAACAGGATATTTTATTCTTCCAATCTGCCTGTGAAGATCATTTTATCCAAGACCTGAACAGAGATTCTAAAACTTCTGTTTAGGAGCACCCATTTAAATATTTTAATAGAATGATTTGAATAACAATATCATTTAAAATACCATAGAAATTCACACATGATTGTGAATTTTAAGGGGGGGGGGGGTATATATAATCTATATTTCGTATAAAGAACGGGTATACTGCTAGTTTAGCCATTTTGATGTGGGTAGAAATATTGTTCCATAAATTGGACACCTACACACTTAATAAATGTTCTGAATATCAAAATCAGTTAAAATTTAATCGCAAAAACGGCGCACATTTATACTTCTGTTAACATGGAAATTGCGGTATGTCAAAGAATATTTGATCTCCAGTCACTGTATGTTGCCTTATTTTCGAAGTTTTCTGGCATCTGAATCTAAACATTAATTATAAATGAAATATATTTTTAATAAGTTTGGTTAAAGGAATATCCAGAAGACGAATTCGATATTAGAAGCGTCACTCTGATACTATGGGTTACAAATGAAATAAAAAGCTATATAAAAATGGGATAATAATGGACAATCTTTTTATTATATTTTATAACTATAAATTAAAATATCTCAAGAACACTGGGGTTATACGCCAATAAAGAAAATCAAGGACATTTAGGATATTTTTATTTCTGCGGATGATGATATAAAAACGAATTTTATATATCTAGCCTTTCACGAGCGATAGCTGGAAAAATGTTGGAACAAAAACTTCTAGATTTTTGATGTTTACGAATAAGATTCCAAGATTTTAGATTTTTCTCCCTATTTATAGGTCAAGCTCCACATGTAATCAAAGTTTCAAGTTTCTACCTTCAGCAATTTGGGATGTATATTTATCACTTAATCAATCTCCCTAGACTATATGGTAAAAATTGATGCAACAAAGGCAAAATGGAACAATAGGCCATGTATATTCCATTATATATGGGTAATTGTCCTGTCTCCTGCTGTGGCTCACTAGATAGATCTGGGAGGGTCGTTGTGAACGTTCGTTCTGCCTCCTAGGATGTATTTCGTCATGTTCATTCCGGTGCTTCTATATATTTTTCATACTGTTGAGGTTGATCGCATATACACGTGGTGAAAGAAGAAGGGTTCCTGCCTCATGGCACTACAAATTTTCCTAATGTTTCTTATCTTCAATTCTTCATATTTTTTTGCTTATAGTCTGAGTTTGAGCGTTTATAGTAATGTACTATGGCTCAATCTGAAACAAGCATTTGTTTGGGGTTATTAGAATTAAATACTCAGACCTAAAGATGAATTTAATTCTGATTAAACTTCGAATTTGGGCCGGTGCTGTTATTTTCTGTTATCGGCATTATGGCCGTAAGACGGGTTCTTTTATCCCGAGGCACAGGCTTAAACGAACTTGGGAACACCCCCACCCCCCTCCCTTCATCTCCAGTTTTATTGCACAAAATAAATTTAAAACAAAAATTTACACAAAATTTAAAATGAAAATTTGCTGTTTTAAAATAATTTCATAAAATTCTATAAAACTAAAATATCTCAGAATTTTTTTTCTTCCACATAATCAATTTTGCAGCATTTGTTTTTAAGGGTCATCTCTTGTTTTTTCAATTACTACCAAAATATCATTAACAGTAGGGTAACGTATGATTGTCAATTTATCTAACTACCAAATATTATGAAAGTCGTAAAGAAAGACAGTATTATACACTGCTGGACATTAAAATTGCTACACCATGAAGACGGCATGCAACAAACGTAAAATTTGCATGAAATGTACTACATGCTGGGATATGCAGATGATTAGCATTGCAGAGCATGCGCACAAAGCAGATATGAGTAACGCCATCTACATTATGTATAAAAGGGAAAATTGCACTGCGGGTTTCTCATTCGGAAATCGCATTTGAACTTTGGTTATTTGTGTGAGGGTCGTGTTATGCCTCGTGTAAGAAGGAGAATCAGCACATGTCGAAATTCGACCACGGCGGGACCATGACCTATCGGGACTACGGTTTATCGTTCGCGACATTGCTGCTCATGTTGGTCGGGATCCCATGATTATCAGGCGAATATGGAATCGATGGGTCCAGGAGGGCCATACTGAACGCCATGCAGGATCTCAGCGGTCCCGGACTACTAACGCCCGAAAGAACAGATATGTTGTCCTCTCGTCCTTCCGGGATCGTATAGCCACGTTACGTACCCTGAGTCAGGAACTTGGCTCGTTTACAGGACGACAAATGTTCGCACGGACAGTGCAACGACGTCTGCAGCACCACGGACTGTCAGCACGGCGACCATTGTTGCGGCTTCCCTTGACGCTGTAGCAGATACAGACGCGCCTACAGTGGTGCGACGAACGACGACACTGGACACAGGAGTGGCACCACGTCGTCTTTTCAGACAAAACCTGGTTCTGCTTACAGCATCATGATGGACGTATCCGTGTGTGGAGGCACCGAGGAGAACGAACTTTGCCAGCTTGCATTCGTCATCGTCATACGGACCCAGCACCTGGCGTGATGGTATGGGGTGCTACTGAGCACACATCCCGGTCACAGCTTGTTCGCATAGCCAGTAATGTGGACAGCGGCCGTTACATTTCTGACGTGTTAAGGCCCGTAGCTGTGCCCTATCTTTGAGGCCTGCGTGACGCCATCTTTCAACAAGATAATGACGACATGTTGCCCGTGCTTTCCTGACCTACCTCGATATAGAAGGTGTTCGAATGTTGCCCTGACCAGCACGTTCTTCAGATCTGTCACCCATTGTGAACATATGATCATGGGTTGCCGAGAGACTGGCATGCCACTACTCTCCAGCCACTACGATTGATGAACTCTGGCATAGAGTTGAAGCCGCATGGAATGACGTACACGTATCTGTCATCTAAGCTAAATTCCACTCGATGCCCAGCCGGATTACAGCCGTTGTTGCTGCCAGAGGTGACAGCTCTGTGTACTGAATTCTGCATGCTGTGTACCCCAAACCACCTGCAAGTTTAATCATATTTTCCTCCCATTATACTGTATATGTATAATAAATAAGATTCTGCTCTTTGCCTTCTTTCCTGGTGTAGCAATTTTAATGGTCAGCAGTGTAGCTGCATTGATATGTACTTTGCACAGACACGCACACAAACACACACTCTCTCTTTCTCTCGCTATATATATATATACCGGGTGTCCTATAAACTCGTAAATACTTAAAAAATTCATAAAAATCGAAGGAATTGGTATATTTTAATGCGGTTTGCGAAAACCACGATCTCATAAAGGGGGATTTTGTTTCGGTAGAAAAAAAATAGTTCAAATTTTCGTTGATAGGGGGCGCTGCAGGCATTCAAATCACAAAATTCCGTGAAAAATTGCGTTTATTCGCATTCAGGCAAATGTTTACAAGCATATCACAGCAATAATTGCTCTATTTGTCCGCCAGCACAAGAAATTACACTTTGCGAGTGAGAACACCGTTATCTGAAGCATGTAGCATATCCCGATAAATGCCGGAGATTTCGTGACGAATGGCATCCTTCAACTCCGCTGAAGAAGACTGGTTACTGCGGTACACTCGGGACTTAACATAACCCTTGACCCCAAAATCAACTGGTGCCATGTCCGATGAAGGAGAGGACCATTCATTCTAACAGTTATGGCTGATTAGTCGTTCATCACCAAACGTGCTGGTCAGGAACTGCTGCACTGGAGATGCTATATGAGGAGGTGCCCCGTCTAGCATGAATGTCACTGTGTGAAGGACATTACTTTCCAATGAGCACGGTATCACTTTCTCTTGGAGCATTTGCAAGTAACGTTTTGCATTAACTAAGCGCATCTTCCAGCGTGCTTTTTTACATGACTCTTCGATGAGAAATGCACCCACATGAAAAATGGACGCCACACCAATGAAAAACATACGTCTGCGCCAGTAACAGAAAAAGTGAGATATGCGCTTTTCGTCGTACACCCTGTATTTTATAAGACACATTTGCATATTTACTGTGATTGAAACGACGAAAATTTGAATTAATTTTTTTTCTACCACAAAAAATCCCTCTTCTTGAAAATATGTTTGTCGCAAACCGCATTCAAATATACCAATTCCTTCAGTTCTTATGAATTTTTAAAGTATTTACGAGTTTATGGGACCCCCATATATATATATATATATATATATATATATATATATATATATATATATATATATATATATATATATATATATATTAGAAAGATATAAAACCATATCAAGTAATAACGCAATATTAAAATCAACAAAACAGTTAAACCACGACCACATTGTTGAAAAAAGAAATGTATAGCACTGGCTTAATTTTGAAGATTAATTAGTCTAGACTCATTTTCAAGTCTGTGCATCTAACTCTAATTAACCCAAACACATGCTTGTTTCAGAATTAGCAATAGTAAGTTACTATTATATATATGTATTGTAAGAATTTTAATTACCTGTGACATATCTTTTACTGAAAGTGGTCTGATGAGCGCATGTAAAAATAAAATAGATCCAACATTAAGCTTGAGAATAATTCCTTTATAAATAAAACAAGTACTAAATAGGTATTAAATACCCTTTCTTTCCTTGTTCCATATATAAGATAAGCAATTGAAAACTGTTGAGAAGGTCTGGTAATATATATATATATTATTCGTAATCAAGGGGTTCAAAGCTTAAAAGTTTACCTTTAAAAATTTTACTGAAAAGTTTGTACATCGTAATCAATAATTATGCATTCAGATTTGTATAAACACGATATTATTGAAAATTATATTTTAAATAAAATTTGTTTTTCATTGTATTTTCTATACATATACATTCGTCCACAAATTTAGCTTTTCGTACCATGCATCAATAATGTATACATAATGCTTTCAGTTTTACACGATTTAATAATCAGTTTATTAGGTGTGCGAGTATCACATATAGTAACCAGTAGCTCTTTTGCTCGCTCGAAACGTAGTTGAAAATTGCTAGTAATCTATATTTACAAAGTAAGACTTTTTAATACGTTATTAGAATAATACGTAGCACTCATCCTTTTTTACTGTGAATGATTAAAAACAATTTGAAAATGAAGAGATTAAAAATTTACTTAAATTGTTTCAAAAATCTAAAAATTAAAGTACTTTCTTAATGACAAATTGTCGGATACATTTAATCAACTATCTTAATTTGTTACTATCAAAATATTTTATTTTTTAAAAGAAAAGTATTTTTATAATTAATAATGTTTTAAATATATAATCTATGGAAGTTTTACACAAAATTTAAAACAGTATTAAAACAAAAGATGTATGAAAAAATAATTTGTTTCATACGTTAATGGTGGAAAGAAACATTTAATATTTAAATATTTTTTTTTAAATTTCATTCAGTAAAGGAAAGATAAAAATCGATTCATAATTGCAGTTAATCACATAAATTCAGGAGATCTAAAATTTTCGATTCACATTAATAAGAAATTCTCCAAAATATCTCTACGTTTCTGACAATATAAATATTTTTAAGCTGCCTCATATTTTTACGAACTAATTATAGAAATAAATGAAAGATAAAAGTATAAAATAAAAGTGAGGTTGCACTTGAAAGATAAATTTTTATTACAATCGTATAGATATTAGGCTTAATTTGACTTCAAAGCTTTTGAGTTCAAACCAAAAATCGAACTCAGTACTACATAGTAGTGTAAATCTCTTTGCTAATTTCACTAAGACGACCCTATAAATAATTACTTAAATTACCTTGCATATTTCCTCTCATAATCAAGACCTGGCTTTAACCCCCAACACTCTCCAGTCGATACCCCACTGGTATTTTTGCGTACGTGTGAGTTGTATAGATTGTACTGAACTTAATTTAAGATTAAAACAACACTCGACCAGAAAAAAAAAACGAGAATCAAAAATCCTGAATTTCTGGATTAGATCAGCACATGCTACTTCTTACACTACTCCAATCCTCTAAAGAATTACTTGAACTAGGTTACAACTACTCATCATTATCTACACTGATAAAAATATATTTAAATATTTTTCAAAATTAAGGTATTACACATAAAATAGTTTCGTCCGTCCAAACGGTTGCTCATGTCCTCGGATGAGTCGGACGGTCTGGGTCTTCAACATAAAATATTTTGAACTGGGTGTATTTGTATGCTTTGTTTTTCAATTATGTGAGCCATTGTAAAAAAGATATAAAAAAACATTTCAAAGAAACCTTTGTTGTAGAAATTTTAATGCTAAACTCCGAATAATTGGTGTCTTAAAATCCTTTCTGTACATATTTTTTTATGAACATTCTTTGGTTACAAAACGCATCGCACTCATCCAATAATTTTTCACAACATAAAACAAATCAAATAAACTCTCCAAACAACCCCTTTTACACAAATATTCCACAAATATAAAACACATTTTATCTGCAGTAATATACTTTTCCCGAGTACCCTCGAAACAAACCTGTATTGAGAGCTTTCCGGAAGAAATACACCTCAATGCATTAGTGATAATGAGCTTCACATGCAGATAATAATCCCTGAGGTTGTCACATATATAGGCGTGTAGGACTTGAACTGTTTTCCTTCTGACACAATCAAGTCCCCTGCCACCTCCTACCTTCCCTTCCCATCGATACTTCCCCATTTTCCACCCTTGCCTTCCATAAAAAAAATTTACTTATTTTATTTTTCTCTGAATTCTCCGTGACACTTGGTCTTCTTGGCTGTAAATAAGTCGCCCCAAGGTATTTAGAAGGCGCTGTCTGCCACCTACTAACGACGTATATCAATATGCAGATTTTTCCCGCGGTAGAGGATTAGGAAAAAATATACATGCTCCAATGTGAACAGCTTTTTAATATGAACTCTCGCGGGGGAAATTGCTTTGCGAGAGAGAGAGGTTTTTCTCCAAAAAAAAAGCCCATGATGCCAATATTTGATCAAACGTTGGCAACGTTCGTTCGCCGCACAAACAATTATTAATTCTGACCGAAAGAACGTACTGTCACAATGTTTAGACTTTTGAATGCAATGTCAAATGTGTAGAGTTTAACAAGTACGATATTGATACGTAGGCTAAATTACAGGTATATGTGGATGAGAATAATAAAATTAAAAAAATTAACTAGCCCTCATGAAAGGTCGGGCAGCATATCTCGTGAAAATTTTGGGATAGAGCTTGCTCGCTTTAGAAAATTTCCGTCCGGGGTGGATGAGGTTCCTACATAAAAAATCTGATGTGGGCAACACATGACTTTCCTTATATAATGTAATTAATTTACTACTTTTACAGAAAAAAAAGTAGGTTTTTCTTCTAGTAGATACTAATATTCTTTCCAAGATATTAAATTTTCGACAATTAGTCGTCAATTTTATCCATTTGGCGAGATTTTCGTTAATTTGGCAACATTTCAAAAAGTAGCCAAGTTGGCGACATTCCGCCAAATTCGTCGCCAAAATCTCGCCAAGCGTTATGCACTAAGAAATAAGTTATTCTTACAGCAGATAAATGACTATTGGCGTTCAAACACAAAAGTATTACTAAAAGTATATTTTTTCATGAATGGAATGAGCTAGTTCCACGAGAATGATGTAACCCAATGTATCGCATGGTATTACATATGAAAAGTGAACATGTTTCTCAATAGGAATTTTTTATTTATATGACTTTTTGATAATTTTTTTTTAAAAATGAACAATATCTCGAGAACGGTTCATGTTAGCGTTCTAAAATTTATGTCAATCGTTTTCTAATGAAAAATTACATAAGAAATATCTATTTACGTAACTTTATTAGTGGTTTTGATTTTTTGACGATTTTTTCAAAATTTCATTCGAAAATTTAGGGGGGTTCTTAACATTCGATTGCATATAAAAGCAATAAGCTTCCAGTGTTTACGGATTGTGATTTTTGTACCAAATTTGGTTCGAATCGGTCCATTCGTTCGTCAGTTATCGTCTCCACAGACTCACTGACACACACACACACACACACACACACACACACACACACACACACACACACACACACATACACACACACAGACATCACTTCAAAAATGTTTGATTCGTGATCAGGGATGCTTGAAACGTGCTCTCCCGTCGAAAACTCGAATTCGAATTTTCGACCCCGTCACAATACTTTCCTTATACATTATGTATATAAGGAAAGTAAAAATTAACTAAAGTGTGGCTCAACTCGACTTTCTCATACCAAAATCCATTTTTAAATAGCTTGTGACATTTTTTTATTTGTATTGTTGGGCCAAATGATTACAATTATAGCATGTTACCTTCGTTTTAACCTTTTGCTTACGGGTGGGACGCAGCGTCCATCCCAAATGAAGAACCTCCCGGAAAGACAGGTATTTGACATACCCTATCTCAAACAGTTCGATCCCTTTTTGGAAGACATTGGCGTCCATGGACGCCAATGTCTTCGAAAGGGAATCGAATTGTTTGAGGTAGGGTATGTCAAATACCTATCGTTTTGGGAGGTCCTTCGTTTGGAATGGAATATTTGCCGAAAACCTTCTGGGTAATAGCTGGGCTAAACAGAGAATAAAAACTATAATTCAATTCCTAGAGGAAAACGAACATATCCTGTGAATTATTACTGGTAACCACCACACATTAGCTCACTGTTTATTGCATATTTATCTATAGTACTTCTATAAATCTTTTTATAATTACTGCAATCAAATTAATTTTAAATTCACATTTGGTTTAATCATTGTATGTATCAATATAGTATTGAAAGCCTTGGTAATCTCTGAGATTTGTATGTAAATGTTGTATATATAGTTTTGTATGTATGTTTGCATAAATAGTTTTGTATATATATATTTTGTATATATGTATATATATGTATATATCTTTGAAAATTATTCGTTTGATTTTGTATATGTAATAACCAATTTTAGAAATATTTTTATATATATAGTTGCTAACCAATTTTAGAAATATTTTTATATATATAGTTGCTCCCATATGAAACAGTTCTGCACATAAGAATTTATGGATGTGAAATATTTGTGAAATACTATCTGTATCTAGTATAGACAAGCATATTGTATATAATTGTTTATCAATTTTATCTTGGCATTAAGTTTTAATTTCTGGTTTTGGCAGATATTCCTCCACCATAGGCTGTAATTACTGCAAACCTTCGGGTCGGTGCCTATAGGTGGTTAATCTGTTAATCTGTTTGGAATGGACGCTATCCCCACCCGTAAGCAAAAGGTTAAAGAGTTTGAACAAATAATTCGATCGATACCAAGTTTGGCAATATACCCCCCTTTGGGTGGGTATATTGTCACCCCCACCCTCTCCCTTCGGAAGGAGGCTAATAATGTTACGAACACAAAAATTGTATCGCGGCTGATTTTCACTACAATGATTGAAACTGTTAATTTCAATGATTATTGAGCCATAAATAACCCATTTATGCATATTTATGTCAAATTTTGCTCTATACCATGTTAAGAAAATATGAAATTTTAATAAGATAAATTTTAATAAGATAATTTTAATAAGAAAATATAAAATTTTAATAATTTTCAGATATGTTTTCGCTCGAATTAAAAAAAATTTGACTAGTTCTAGATTTTTCGATAACAAAGCCGGATATAAAGTTTCGTGAAAATCCCTTAATATATATTCCCTTTTTACACAAGAAATCGATGACAGACAAATAGACAAACATCATTCTAAAACTAGTCAAAAGCTGTTCAGTAGGTCCTAAAACATATATTGGCATTAAAATATCGAAATTGAAAATTTTCATGGAAACAATACTTTCTTTATACTATATTGCATACTATGAGAAAGTAATAAGCTGAAAGAAAATGCATATGAAAGGAAATTTAATCGTTCCTATTGAAAATCGAATATCTCTGTTACATTCCTATATTCTCCTTTTTAACAACTAATCAATTCTGACTCTTTTAATATTGTTCTGTTGTGTTTTAGCACATTCCAATCTTGCGTGTTACTTCTATGCTTCCGATTAGCCGGGCTGTTCATTCTACTTTTTGATTAGCTTCTTCACATGGACTCTTCATCTCCGACTTTAGTATATACTTCTCCGTTTCTTCTATTTGTGCGTATTTCTTTTTTTTTTACTTCGGATTTTTAAATTATATAACACTGACGGAGGGTATCCAGCGTATCCCCGAAAGAACTGTATGCCGCATTGTTATTCTATTTGTCCTTAAATATTTTGCTCAAATTATCTTTTATCAGTTCTGTTCTTTACCGTTCTACTTCAAAATAGATGTTTATTTGCAGTGAAAATGACTATTACCCTGCAACAGGTCATAGTGCATAACCAAGAAAGTATTGAGCTCGTCAGCTCTCCCCCACCTTCAGATAATTATTTCCACGACTTTGCCACTCGTCAGCAAAGGTCGGGGAGAGGATAAAATTTTCTTTCGCCTTTTCGGATGTGTCTGAAATTTGCGTGGTAGGGAGGGCGGTGCTTACTGGGAATTTTATGCGAATAAACAAATCGAATTCCGTCAAAACGCCCCCCCCCCCCCCAAGATGTAGCGGGAAAAATCATGAACTATGTAGGAGCGATTCAAATCTTGAATCAATGTATGATTAACTGATATAGGTGATTACGAGATAAAATAACGATATTCTTTTATTAATAAATTCATTTTATTCAACGACAAAATATTTTATTTGCTTCCGATATATAGGCGGGAGGTGGGAGGCTCGCTTTCCCTTGAAAGACGAAATTCGAAATTCTCGACGAAATTCTACGGTATTTAAATTTCAAAATTTCTAAGTATCATTTTCAAGAGTACTCAAACAATTTAAATTACATTTTATCCGAAGTGATATATAAAAGTACTTGTCAGAGTACCCAAACCCAACAGGTGTTGAGAGCTTTATCAAAGAAATACTTCGATAATGATAATGAGTCTACCGGAAAGTAGCAATCCTGGAGGTAATTATATAAGTTCATCAGTCTTGAACACCTTTACATCCGACTCATATTGAACCCTTTCTCTTGCCCCATCCTCGTTGGTTTTCTTCATTTTTCACCCTTTACACTCACAAAAAAAAAGGAATTATTTACTTTTACCTCCGAATTCTCCTTGACACTTGGTCGTCTTGCATGTAAATAAGTCGCCCCGAGGTGTTTAGAAGGCGCTGCATGCCACCTACTAACGAGATATCGAAATGCAGATTTTTTATTTTATTTTGCGGTAGAAGATTAAGGGAAAAGTATACATTTTCCAATGCGAGCAGCTTTGTAATACGGACTCTCGAGCCGGGAAATTGCTTTGCGAGAAAAGTTTCTTTTTAAGGCCCACGATGCCAATATCTGATCAGAAAGGATGGCAACACTCATCCGCAGAACAGATTGTTAACCCTGATCTGAGGCGTGTTTTTATGTTGTCAGGCTTTCGAATAACATGTTAAAATGAGTCTTTTACACCCGTTTTATGTCTTTAGAACCTAATGCTTTTCATTACAATGCATTGTATGCGAAAAGAAATAGCATTGTGATGAGGTTAAAATTCCTCCTCTCAGATTTGAATGTATATGCACGCTTTAAATACTTCTGAATACGAATCAAGCATTTTTGCAATAGTGATTGTGTGTCTGTGTGAATAAAATTTGGTAAGATTACTTCAATCAATAAATGTCAGAGGTTTATTTATTTTCAAGGAACTAGGACAAGGAGAAGTTTGACTTTTTTTCCTCGGAAATATCGTCTGAAAATTAAAAAAAAAATTAATAATAATATAATTAAGAATGCTAAAAATGTTACAGAAAGTGGCATTTTACATGATTTATTTTTTTTTATTTAAAGTATGTGACATTATTTATAGAATGTTTGCAGTCCGTTCTTGTCCATTCCAGAAATATTGCACTTTCTTTTAATCCAAAATGGAAAAAATTATCATATTTTGTGTATGTTCACTATTATGTATAAGTAAGAAATGTAAATACTTTTAACCATAAATAATTGAACTTCGTTGTACAAATTGACCTTAGCCGTTTTCGAGATACTAGAAATTCATTTTCCACAAGGTACTTGATTTCCGGAAAGAATTAAGAGATTTCATATATCCGATCAATTTTTCACGAGATCAAGTTGCAAAAGAAATTCGTGTTATTATTTTCTCAGAATATCGAAATTTATTAGTCTATTAATTAATCTGTAAATGAAGTCATGTGCTGAACACATTTTATTTTTTTTAATTTTTGTTTTGGTAAAAATTTCAGTCGTACCACGTATAGCCAATGCCTAATAAGCAGAACACCCCCTTTGGATGGCTTTTGCCAGTAGAAAACCTAAATTTATCGGTCTTCATAAAGGTTGCCAAAATTGTAGCCTGTATCAAAATTTCTTGCTGCCATTCAAGGCATATGCTATTTCATGCTGATGAGCACGAAACCGGTCAAAAGATGCTACTATTTGCAATGGAAAGCGATCCTGACTTTCTGGAAATTTTCATGAATACCATAGTAATCTTCATTGCACTTATCAAATAATTTCAGAAAATCGACTACACTTTACAATTTACATCTCATCTTTCGAACATATTGAACGTATGCGAAAAAAAATTACCGCCTCAAACATATTCCACGAATTCAAACAATATGAAATACATTTTATCTGCAGTAATATACTGTTCTGAGTACTTTGCAAAAAAATTTTTGTTTTTGTTTTTTTATTAAGAAATGCCATTCAATGTTTGAGGGATAATGAGCTATCTAAACTGATTATAGTCGCCTAGATTTGAATGTAAGCGTCTAAAACTATCTTTACTTTACTTATGACACAACGATATGTTTCCTTCTTAACTTTCCTATATAGGTATTATCCCATTTTTTGCTTCCACAAAAAGTTTTGTATTTTTCCTTTCGAATTCTCAATGGCACTTAATTTTTTTTTTTGCTTGTAAATAATTCGAAAGAACTGAGATGCAGTTTAGAAAGCTATACTCACCATCTACTAACGAGGTATCCAAAATATATTTTCTTGTGGAAAGAATCGAATGAAAAATCTAGGCTAAATCATACACGACTCCTAAACTGAAGCGCAGCTTCTAAGCTTGCGCACATCAATAATTATAGAATGTTACTTTATTGAATAATATTTTGTTAATTGCTAAATAGTTGACAACAGATTATAGAAAACTTATTTAACCCCTTAGTGCGCATCTTTGCATATGTGCAAAGTGACATACATATTCATGCTAAATCTCCCTCTCCATTTGAACTTCGAAGTTTATGCGCAAAATGAATTATAAGGACTCTTCCCTCCCTACTGCAGACGTGAGGTTGTATCCACAGCATCACTGGCCGGAATGGAAGGAAAAAAGAACAACATGCAAATTTCCCAACTGCCGAGGCTACACTTACTTGACATGTGAAAAATGCATGGTTAACTTGTGTTTAAATAGAGTCAAAAACTGCCTCAAAGCTTTTCTTGAGGTCTAATGAAATATTATTAATTTTGCTTCTGTGCAGAGAATAATCTTGTGCATGGTTGGCTAACTTTCATTATAATGATCAAATGTCAGGTAAATGCGCAGCTTTGCAGATCTGCAAAAACGCTAAATATTTGTAAATAAAAGGCCAAATATGTGAAAAAGAAAATTTTAAGTATTTTTCCATAAGTCCTAGGTTCATAAACAAATATCTAAAAAATGTTGAAAGTTCTAGAAAAATGTATGCATTTAAAGGTTAAGATCAGCTATTGTTAATGTTTTAAATAAACTTTAGTTTCCGAAATATTGAATTTTCGTAAATTGGTAATACTTTTATCAAATTGGGAACATTTTCTAAATAGTCACCCTATTTTTGCCAAAATATGTCGCTAAATTTATCGCATTTATCACCAAATCTTCAAACATAATTTTCTACGCAACCTCTACATGGTGACCTCCGACTTCGATTATCGCAATCCACGGATCGAATTTTAAAATTCAAGCTTCATCACAATCTGTAATACAAATGTTCAAAATTTCATACGAATGTTCATTAGAACTATCATCACGTGAAAAATTGCTTTGCACAGAGGAAAATTCACGTGGAATTCACATTCAGATAATCATCACATGGAAAATTGCTTTGCATACACTTTCTTTCCAAAAAATCCCTTGCTACCAATATATAATCAAAAACGTTGGCAACGTTTGTCGCAGCGCATCTAGCACAATAAGGTTGGAGATGAATTTTCACCAATGAAATTCTCTACCAAAGTTTTAAAATTTTAAATACAATAGAAGTTAGGATTGATTTTATCTCAATTACATTCGGCCAGCAAATCAAACTCCATCTTCATGAATTATGCCTCCAACCATGTAAGGAATGCCGGTAGATAACTTTACGTAATGGTATTTGATAGCCGTTGTAAATTTTTAGAGTTTAAAGACCTTTATTTAGCATAAATTAAATAACTCAGACATTTATAGCACCATCATTATGCGTTTTTGCAAAGTTTGGCTTGTTATATTATGTTAGTGCATTTAGACGAGGTTTAAGGTATTTAGTATCATTTTCTAGCATTTTGTATTTTTGAAATCTCCTTATTTGAGATATATTTTTCAGATTTTTTCATTTATTCCAAATTAAAAGTAATTTACATATTTTGAGCATGCTTTCTACTTGTATTTCTTTAAAAAACACTCTTGTTATGACACTTAAAATTAACTCTTTTCGATGAACTGACAGTCATACAATTATTTTGACTGTCTTTTACATCTTCTATTTGGGACACTCTTTGAAGTTAACACAACAATAAGTAAGATTAGACAATTAAAGCTATTTTGTCTTAATTTTCAATACGTTTTCTAAATTTCTAAGGTAATTTCTAAGGTTATTTCTATAGAATGAATTATAAAGTCACACTGCTTGTTATTGTTTTCCTACAGAATTAAAATTGATTAGTTTGTGAAAAATCCATGGCACATCAACTTTTAAGAAAATGTTAGACAATTAACCATCTCGTCTCCGACGCTATTGAATTTATTCACTTATAATTTTCATTTTTTTTCTTTTGCTTGAAACCTAGTCAAATTTCAAATATTAATATAAATGCCATTATTTAATTTATCATTATAATATTTGTGAAAAAATGTAACTTTTAAAGTTCATTAAATATTAATTTGTATATACTTTTTATGTATGCCAATAAACATTTTAAAGAATTATTACTAATTTGGAGATCATTTTAAAGTTCAATAATATTTTACTACAGAATGGATACACGTCAACATTAATAAACCTTTAAATTAAATACAATCAAATAAGGTTTAAAAAGTCATTTAATTAAACTCCTTTTTTCGACATACATAAATTTATAAAGCCACAGCACTTTCGGGCACCACCATGCCCTTCATCAGGAACGAAATAGTAAAATATTAAATTGAAGACATCAAATTAGGTTCAAAAAGTCATTTTATAAAATACATAACATATGTAATAAAGACAACCAAATTAGGTTCAAAAACTCATTTAATTAAACTAATTCCTTTGACGTACATAAATTTATAAAGCCAAAGCGCTTTTGGGCATCACCATGCCCTTCATCGGTGGCGAAGTAGTGAAATATTAAATTGAAAACAACCAAATTAGGTTCAAAAAGCATTATCATGCCCTTCATTAGTGATGAAGTAGTAAAATATTAAATTAAAGACATCCAAATTAGGTTAAAAAAATCATTTAATAAAACTTCTTTCTTCGATATAATAAATTTATGAAGCCAAAGCGCTTCCGGGCATCACCATGCTCTTCATCAGTGGCGAAGTAGCAAAATATTAAATTAAAGACAACCAAATTAGCTTCAAAAAGAATGACCATGCCCTTCATCAGTGCCGAAGTAGTAAAATATAAAATAAAGACATCCTAATTAAGTTCAAAAAATCATTTAATAAAACTCCTTTCTTCTACGTACATAAATTTATAAAACCAAAACGCATTCGGGCATCACCATGCCCTCCATCAGTGGCGAAGTGTCAAATGACTTTTTGAACCTAATTTGGATGTCTTTAATTTAATATTTTACTATTTCTTATATAGTATGATCCATTTTTCACGGTCCTTTCAGAACTTGATTCCTGGCACAATAAACCAGTGGTGCTAAGAAATAATATCAAACGATATACATACTCTATAGAATTGTTTCTCTAATAGGAATAAAAATATGATAAAACAAGAAAGATCAATCATGCTTAAAGCATTGATTATGAAACACTTTCCAACTTCAATGCAATTTTATTTAAAAAAGTCGAAAATGCAATACATTCCTCGGTAATATTTTAAAACTTATCACGATACTACATTGATTTATTATATTTGAAAACTTAGACCGTCATTGAAAAAAATGAACTTCATTCAAAAGACGGCATTGAAATATAAATTGCGTGGTTTAAATATCTCTAAAATGCAATACATTCCACGGTAATATTTTTAAATCTATCATAATACTACGATAATTTATTATATTTGAAAACTTCATCGAAAACAACTGAAATTAATTCAAATGACGTCATAGAAAAAATAACACGCCTGGATCTCTCTATAAAAGCAGGATTTCATTCATAACTTTCTCCATTTCATTCATCACAATACTATAATAATTTATTTTATTTAAAAATTAAGACCATGGAGCTACAATTCATAAACTTTATGCTTAAAACTTCATCGAAAAATATCGTCCTTCTCTTTATGAAATCAATTAATATTTCATTCATATCAGCCATGCAGACTCCATGGACTGAATTATTTTGTGTTAAAGAAATACAGTAATTCTAATACAACTCATTCTACATATTTTGCTGTTTACATTTTACATAGGTGAAAAATAGGCTTAATTGTAGAAATAATCAAATTTGAATGAGAATTTAAACTCAAATATATTGTCATTGTGTTGTTTTAGTATGTAGATGCACAGAATTTAAGCAGAAATAAAGTAGTTTTAGGATGGATACAACACTCAATATGAATTAAAAAGAACTTTAAAAAATCACGAATTTGAAACAAGATGGATGCCATATCTCATTTTGAAGTGGGTCATGTGATCGTTTCATATCATGGTCACGTGATCGTTTCATATAAGATGTGTAATTATTATTTTAATTTTTATTTAAAAAACTACTGAATATATTTAGCTGAATTTTTTTTTATATATTTTATGGAACAATTTGACTATTACCTAAAATTTTCGAAGCAATTTGTGAATTTTAAATCCGCTTAAAAAATGTTAGAAAAATTAGGTCCCATAGAGCTCAATGTATTTCATTTTTTCAACCCGGGTTCAATCCAAAACTAATTGTGTGATATTATTCCTTTATATTCCCATAGGTCCTACAGACCGTCTGAACAACATACTAAAATTTCATTTTGATTAAGTCATTTTTACGGCAGTTATCGTGCTAACGGACAGACAGACAGACAGACAGACAGACAGACAGAATGAACAAAGTCATAAACACTTTTCAACTTTGTTGTAAAGTGTTAATAAAATTAGATTTATTTAAATCGTTCATAAAATGTACGTTTGAAATTATCAATGTAAAAGAAAATAACTGAAGTCTTCATTAAAGGCAAAATTTATGTAATACTATAAAGAATTTTTCCGTCGTTGGCCTGGTCTTAAATACGCGCTCAATATATAAATAGACAACACCACTCAATTTTGAAATCGCCGTATTTAAACCAAAATGATTCTTGCTTTCATTCCTATCAAATCTTTTAGTTTCAACGCATGTGTAGACGTGCGCAACTATTTATCACGCATGCGCACAAACATCCACTTCTCCCCATAGCAGCACCTAGAAAACTGAAAAGACAGAATCTAAAATCTATCCCAGAAGACAGAATCTAAAATTTAGATTTTTTTTTGTTTTTTGTTTTTAATTGATAATTAACAAAATATTAGAAAATTGACAAATTACAAAGTAATTTTTTATACATCTATATTTTTGAACTATAGAATTGTGCTAATTTTCCTTTTTCGGATGCGGTAAAATAAGAAAACAAAAAGTAAAACATACATATTTCGATGTATTTAAAAAGAAATAAATAAATGTAAAGGAATTGTCCTACGGATTCAGTTCAAAGACCGTTCTTCGATCCTTTCGCTGCTTTTATTATGTAAAATCATTTAAAACTTTCGTAGATTGCATTAAAGCCATATATACACCCCATGAGCCATATGCATACTCCCACACCTTTTTAAACGCTAAGAATCGTAAAATCTTGACGATCGATTATTACTTCCCCTATAAACGAAATCTCCCTCTTCTGCAGAATCTTATCTTAGTCACCCAATCAAGGTCCTGATACCCTCAAGTTGTTAATGCCAGTTTTCGAAGTGTTGCTTTGTAACGCAATTATTGCAATGCCTCATCGAATCATCCACAACAGCCTGTGCAATTAAAATGCCAGTAGCCTGTAATTTAGCTTCATCGTTATTATGCAGATCCGGAATACCATTAATTGCGATCATCACCTCATACCTCGCATCGTGGTCTGGAATATGAGATTTCGAGAAAGAGATGATAGGAAAGTCAATAAGTTATTACAAACTAATATTTATAGTTACATTAAAGTCAATGTCGCATGGCCAGTAAATGTCTTACGACTTTAGGTCAAATTAGGTGAGGTTAAATTGGGTGAGATTTTATTTGTGGTTAAAAAATGAATGATAATATCTAAAGTTGAATGTAATGATCTGTTTGTCAAAATCTGAAAGTTTGTTGGCTAGAAATTTTCTCATCTTTTCAGTGCATATTTATGTATGGAACTGCAATTCTACATCTGATTATTACAAATATGCTAAAACGAAAGAATAATAATTTTGCACTTAAACATAAAGATTTTCATCCGTAAATGTTAACCTTTACGACTATTCCATTACCAAGATTTTATTCTGTTTTTTTAACGCATTCCAACATAGATAAAAAGTATTTATGACTTTGTTCTTTCTGTCTGTCTGTCCGTTCCCTCAATAACTGCCGTAAAAATGACTTTATCAAAATGAAATTTTAATATGGTGTTGAAACAGTCTGTGGGAGATATGGGAATGTAAAATAATAATATCCCCAATTAGTTATGAATTGAACCCGGGTTTAAAAAAAATGAAATACATTGAATCCTATGGGACGTAATTTTTTAAACATTTTTTAAGCGGAGTTAAAATTTACAAATTGCTCCGAAAATTTTAGGAAATATGCCATAAAATACACTGGCTTCCAAAAATTAAGCACGGACGGTAAAATCAACAACAACGGAAAAGCAAAGCTTTGATTAACTCAAAACTGTACATGAAGGTAGCAAATGTGTTTATGCATTAAAGAAAGTAAGAATTATGTACAAGAAAGATGAAAAAAATATTTACTTTTCGTAAGTTATATGATGACGTCACATTTAGATCATTAACAAAATGATGTTTAAAGGTAAACTAAACAAAACTTACATTAATATGGTATGTGACCACGGACCTTCACACAAACTTTACAACGATTTCACATGCTTTCAATGAGGTGATCAACCATCGCAGGTGCGAGCAATAGCCGTTCCTCCAATAGGGCAGTTTCCAACTCTCTGAGACTGGCTGGGGGCGGTAAAGGCAGACAGCAAGCTCGAGGGCATCTCAAAGGTTTTCAATGGGATTAAGGTCGGAGAAATGCGCCGGCCACTCCATACGAGAAATGCCCTCACTTTCCAGGAATTCGTCAACGATGTTAGCTCGATGGGGACGGGTATTATCGTCCATAAGGAGGAAATAAGGACCAACTGCTGCAGCGTAGAGTATTGCAATGGGGTCTAGAACTTCATCCCGATACCGCGCAGCCGTCACAGAACCGCATTTAAAGATGTGCAGCTCTGTGCGATATCCCATTGAAATTCCAGCCCACACCATGACGCTGTCATCTCTGAATGCGTGATGTTCGATGATGTTCTTGGCCTGATTGCGCGTGCCTCGTTCTCTCCAGACTCTTACACAGTTATCATCTGATTCCAGGGCAAATCTGGACTCGTCCGTGGACAGGACGTTGCACCAATATGATATAGTTCAATTGACATGTTGACGACACCACTTTAATCTTGCCTCTCTGGCTTGGCCGGTTAGTGGAACACAAAAACGTGGTACTGGAGCATATAGTCCCTTCACGTGGAGCCTTCAGCTCACAGTACTGGCAGATATTGTCTTACCAAGTGCCGCTGCAACCATGGATGTAACAATTGTGGAGGTCGATTTCGTTTGGCTACTATAGCAATATACCGATCATCAGAGGAGATGGTAACCCTTGGACGACCAGGTACAGGTCTCTGGATAACTGTTTGACTTGTTTGGAATTGTTTCCATAATCGAGAAATTACCGAAAGGTCAACGCCAAAGAAAATAGCGGCATCTTTGTTTGACTGTCCTGCTTCAATGCTTCCGACAGCACACCAGCGTTCACTATCTGTCATTCGTCTTCTTTCAGCCATAGAAACACGAATATCATTAAAAATAATCCTGCAAAAGTTATAAACACTTCGTATCAGCATTTAAATGCACCTCCTCAAACTCTTCAGAATGCTGGCGTCTTCAACAACTGCCTAATTAGCATATATCCGGAGAGTCAATCGTGATTGGCTGTAACGTATGATATTTGTATACTGCCATCTACATCCGCAGCGATTTTCAGCCACTCAAATTCAAATACGCTTTCGAAAAATGAAAATAGGTATTGCTTGCTTAACTTTTGGAAATTAGTGTATATAAAAAAATTTTCAACAAAATATGTTCAGTAGTTTTTTAAATAAAATTAAAAATAATAATTATACCCATATTATATGAAGCGATCACGTTACCCACTTCAAAATAAAATATGGCATCCATCTTTTTTTCCCAGTGTTAAAGTCGTGATTTTTAAAGTTCTTTTACATTTATATTTAGTGTTGCATCCATCCTAAAACCGCTTTATTTTTGCGTATTTTCTGTGTCAACGCAAGTACAATATTTTTTAATTTAAATGATCATCAAACTCTGATTATGTTTACAACAAAGCCTACTTTTATAATGGATGCAGAATGTAAACAGGTGATTGATTGTAAGATGAGTTGTATAAGAATTGCCGAATTCTTTTTCACGCAAAATTATTTAACTCTGGAGTCTGGAATAAAAATGTAGGAAGGAAATATTCACTGATTTTACATATAGAGCCAAGCGATTTTTATTTCGATGATGTCATTTGAATAAAGTTCCTTTGTTTCCGATGAAGTTTGACGTTTTCAAATATAATAAATTACTGTAGTACTGTGATCATTTAAAATATATCAGCTCTGAATATATCGCATTTTAAAGATGTTTAAACAAAATTGCATTTCAGTTGGAAAGTGTTTTATAATTAATGCTTTATGCATGACTGATCTTTCTTGTTTATTTAAATGACTTTTTAAAGCAAAATTTCTATTTTTCTCACTCTGTAAGATGTATGTATACGCGCGGGGATATGATGATGTAAGATGTATGTATACGCGCGGGGTTACTTTTCTATCAAATGTAATGAAATTTAGTCTGTTAGTTTCTGAGAAAGATTGGATACATGCTGTGCCGATTGTTTGTTGTACATTTCTGGCATTACACATGTATTGCACAGACAGATATAGGTATTGCTCTAAAAATAATGAATTTATCTAAAATAATGCCTAAAACATTAAGTCATAAAAACTTTAATTCCAATTTTGTCCCCCATTCTAATCCTTCCCTTATACGTATACATTACTGTATATGGAAGAAAAGTAATTTACATAAATTACAATGAATGTCTGTTTATTTATATGTGTGCTTGTTCCATATACAAATCCGCAGTGTTTGATGGGTATTTTCTTCTTTCAAATTTGGTATGATCATTCTTTACATCACCGCGGGTAACCCAGTCTATGTTTCGAATTTGTGGGACCAAGGGTTGTCGAGATATTAATAAAATCACAAAATTGAAACCTTCGTCAGAAATAGTACTATGCAGACAATTTTTTTTTTTTCGGAAAATTTATTAGAAAAAAATATATTAATTATGTTATTTTTATTATGTTACTTAGCAACGGAATGAAATCAAATGGGCTTATACGGCAGTTGAATTTTATTTTACTTTTACGATTTAAATAAGAAAGAAATTGATAAAAGGAATGCATTTTATAAATGAAAGGTACTATATTTTAAATTGCGTATATAAATTACGGCCTTGTAACATTACGAGAATTATTAATATTTTAATTTTAAGTCATTCGTATTATCTTGGCGAAGATTTTTCAACCTCTATTTTCAGTTGTGTTTATCCGATTATCGTAACAGGATAGAAATGGCACTGGTATAACTTTTACTAACCCTTTAGCGTCCTCATTTTGGCGTATGTTAACTAGACTTCGTATTTTTTGTAAATTTGTTAACAAATAGGAACAGAATTTTTATTTTTCGATCTTACTCTGAAGATAATTTCGTATAGTGAGAAAGAACAGAAATTCGCACATTTTTTCAGGAGAAGTAAATATTTTAAATTAGGTTTCGTGAGAATTATATTATTTATAATATTACTGAAATTCCCCTATATTTTAAATCACGAGCAACTAACTCCAACCATATCTGATACTGATAAATATCAGATGGAGTCATTTCAGATCCTTTATATGAATTTTTATATCGAACTCCTTAAGAAGAGAACAAACTATTGCACGACGTTTGGTGGCTTTCATGATCTTTATTTGGCGGCATCAGATGGTGTGGAGGCAATTCTCTTGGTGGAGAGATTTTTCCGCAAACGTAGGAGATCCGTATATTAAAAAACCTGTTCGTATTTTCTGAGCGCATATTTTTCTTATCCCACGTCTGCCTGCAAAGAACTCTCTAGATTTCGACAGCAAGCTGCAGATCTCGTTAAGGCGTGCACCTCATAAATAGCCTCAAGGAACTTATTTACAGTTAAGGGTGACTGTCACCAAGGCTTCCGAGTAATAGGGAGAATTTAATGAAAAATTTTTGGGTCTGGAGCAAAGGTGGAAAGTAAGTGAAAGGAAAAATTGTGGAGGTAAAAATAATGTTTTGAATTTCGAAGGGAAAATATTGGGTCTGTATGCATTTGAACTTGCAACTGTAATAATTGATTTGTTTACATGGAATGAAAGATTAATAGAGGAACATTAAAATATAGATATGTATTTGTTGAATAAATCCTAACAAATGTCAGTGGTGTAAGTTTTGAAAACACATTCACGTTTTAGAGATACTGCACGTTTTTAACTAAAAATGTAAAAATTATTTTTAAAATAGTTACCAATAGTAGTTAACTAATAACAAATAATAATATCTACTAGTTACCAGCTC
The DNA here is from genome assembly GCA_951213105.1 of Amaurobius ferox. Lineage (NCBI taxonomy): Eukaryota > Metazoa > Arthropoda > Arachnida > Araneae > Amaurobiidae > Amaurobius > Amaurobius ferox. The sequence continues at coordinate 163,147,370 of OX578134.1, read as the reverse complement.
TAAAATTAAGGAATAACTTGTTTTATGTGGCTTTTACTCATTTATATGAGATTATTTAGAGTCTAGGGTCATTTATATCAAAGTTAGAATCAAAATGACATCTTTTTTATCATTTTTCGTTCACCAGTTTTTTTAATTTTTCTTTAATATTCTTTAAAAAAAATTATGTCGGCAACAGCACTGTTAAGCGTATTAATTATATACATTTAGCGGATTTGTGTTATATATATATACTATTTTAATACCACTTACATCCATAGCATAGTTCAAACTATTAATTTTCCCCGTTGACTATATACTACTATCTAAACACTCTATCTAGTTTTAGTTTACGTAAACTCATCAAATTTCGCAGCGATAGTTTTTGAGTCATCGCATCTATGCCTCACAGATACACATTGTTTCACATTGTTCGTGCATGGCTGTCACACGCGCCATATTTCTTTAATATACATGTTATCACATTCGGATCAAATACATTCGAAAGATTGACCAGAAACTCTATTTAAGATGTCAATAGCGAGTCATTGTCGATCGTTAATTACTCTCGACCTGTGAAGGACTGGAGAAGAGGACAAAATTACAGAGCAGCCGCATTTTAATTGCAGCATGTCATGCGGGATGATTCTGCCAGTCGTCACAATGCACGGTATCGCCACGAACAGCCCTTTCGGGACCCGGCATGGACGGTCGGAAGTGTCACGGCCTTATTGGAAAAGTGATTGAAGGCGTTGCAAAATTTCAGCGCCTTTTATCCCTTGATAGAAACAGAAATTGTTTCATTATTACGAATGTATTTGGTTTATTTTATTAAGCTGTAAATCGGTCGGAATGAAAACGCAGGCATCTTTTGATAAAAACAGGCAAGTTTTATTCTTAAACCGTGAAGATTATAAAATAAACTCCATTAACGTAATTTACAATAATAAATCAGAATGTACAAGGTCCATCCTCTCTACCATCGTCTGCATCCACACACGCCACGCTACACGCCGGCCGTCCAAATGGTTGCTCGAGTCCTTAGGATGAGTTGGACGGCCTGGGTCTTCAACACGCCACGCTACACGTACCAACTCGTACCATCTCCCACCATCTCCTACCATCTCCTCTCTCTTGTGCTTTGCACTTCGCCTTTTTATAATTTGGTTACCAGCACCCTCTACCATTCTCAATCTTCTCAGCTTCTATGTAAATGTAGACTCTTCTTTCCCCGGAGAAGACACTGCTTGAAAAATAAGAAGTCGGAAATAGAAATTGTTAATCCTTACAAAGCTGCCAGGCGTATAATGGATCAAGAACAAATATAAATAAAATAGTAAAAGTATAGGATGTCCGATCTGACATCTCCTGCATTTAATGTTCCATGTTTATAGAGTCTCTAGGAAAGTTCTTTAGCGCCTCAATAACTTTATAAAGAAAGGTCCTTGAATGTATACGTCAGTCAGCCTCCAAATCTCTCTCTGCCTTGAGATCTGGACCAAAAATTTAGTTGTATTTATCTCATACACGTATACGATTACTTAATTTAATTCTGTCTAACTACATAGTAGCTGTAATAAGAAGCAAATTTTAACAAAAAGGGAGGAAAATATTAAATAGATGTGAAGACAGTTATATAACGAGATGTGTAAAAAAATTATTTATTTCTATAAGACTGAAGCTGTCCTAAAATCGTCAAACACACGCGAACCCTTATTAATATTATTTATCACTATACGAACCCTAACAAAACCCAATTACTTTATTACCCTTTAAACCTCCCGCCTAGCAAAACGTGCCTCACGAACAAGGAAACTCGCTATATTTTAAATCGGGAATATTAAATTTGTAAATCCCTAAAAGAAAAACGAAACTAATTACATTATTAAAGAAACTAAATTTAATTTGCAGAGATATTGAATTATCTTCAATTTGGCTATATTTTCCAAAAGTCGCTAAGTTAGCGATATTGCGCCAAATATTTTGCCAGGTTAACCAAATTTGTTATCAACTGTGACATAGATATTTGTTTTTCTTTACATATATATATATATATATATATATATATATATATATATATATATATATTATTATTATTATTATTATTTATTATTGTTTATTATTACATAATTGGATAGGACTCTATGTGAATCCAAGAATTACACTTTATGTATTTTATAATACCTAGTGTTTTATTTAATCTAGTTTAGAATTGATTGTAACTTTATAGTTAAATCTTTTCATTTTATCTTGTAATATCCTCCTTACTAACATTATTATTAGGTATTACATGGACTTATTTGTTTATACAGATTTATCTATAAGCAATTATTTTATTTCATATATTTACTCTGTAATATTGTCATACTTATACTATTATGAACTACACATCTTATACGTTTTAGAGACTGGCAAATATATTTATACATATAATTATATAATTTGATAGATATTTCCCGGTATTTAGAATTCATGTTGGGAATTGTTTAGACCGATATCAATTTACCAACAATGTGCCATGGATAGTTTTAGATGTAATTATTGTCCAGCTAAAAATTATAACTTCAATAAATGTAAGAATAAAAATTTCAAAACCTGCCCATTTGTTTCTAACTCTCAAATAACGTATCAAAATAGCCATAAGCCTTTCTGTAAAGTTTTTAATTGCATCTACAAAATATCCTGTAACATATGTAATTTATCTTATATAGGACAGAACAGTAATCCTATTCATCTACGTATGAATGTTCACAGAGATCATGTCAAAAAATATATGCTCAATAATAATTTTAAAATAAAACTTAATTTAAAAATAAAACTTAATCAATTTCATAATAATAATTGTTCTAATTCTTATTGTGTAATTTCTTTTAAGCATCCTATTTATAATTCTATAAATTTTAGGAATTTATTTAATCAATTTCGTCATTTATTGCCTATTAAGGATTTGAATGTTACTAAGACTTTTAAATACAACAAGCCTACTGAAAGAACAATTTTTAATTACAATGAAATTTCACAATCTCTATCAGTCGATAAAGATTTCTCAACAAATGTAGATGGTGAATGTATTTGTAGAGTTGACAATTATGCTAATTTTATAAATCCACACTTGGGGCATATAGTTACAAGAGACTTAGCCATAGTTAAAAATAAATCTTTAAGAACCATAATGTCACTTGGCACAAAATTCAGGTTACCTTCTTGTAATAACTCTAATAAAGTCTTAAAGTCTATCAATCTTGACCTAGATAAATATATTTATGGATCAGCTTCTAAATATTCTCAGCCTTTAGAGGCATTTAATATGTGGAAAGTTACTATATTAAAATCTATTAAAAATGCCATTTGTAGTATTAATTTGTCAAGATCTATATATAATATGGATAATATAAAACATTCTATTAATGATTTACATAGATCTTTTGTTATTACTTATGTTGATAAAGCCTCTAATAATTATGCTATTATCTGTAAAAAATTCTATATTCAATATATGTTAGATTATTTAAAAAATAATAATCTATTAAAACTTGATTCACACTCCATAAATTGTATCAAATTGAAAATTATCAATATGTATAGTGATTTAGATATTAATTATAAATTTTTAAAATTTCCAATTATTGTGCTTATTCCTAAATTTCATAAAAATCCTTTTAAATTTAGAACTGGAACTAATGGTCATAATTCCTACTCTACTACTGCTAGTGAACTATTACTAAATTGTTTAAATGTACTAAATAATAATTTACGTTATTCTAGTATTAACTATCTTATTCTAAATAATAGTAAAGAATTAAAAAATAAATTAACATCACTCGGTAAAATAATAGAATTTCAAACTTTTGATTTTAAAGATCTATTTAATAATATTAAGAACACTGATCTTTATGATGTCATTTTAGCTTTATATAATGCTTATATTACTAATCAATATAATCCAACTAAATTTACCAATTTTCCTAAACTTCTCCATTTTGTTTTTTTCAATAATTATATATTTCAAGGTAATAAATTATACTTACAAATCTCAGGTGTTCTACAAGGTGGCTG
>OX578134.1:163090835-163138335 GCA_951213105.1 Amaurobius ferox | reverse complement strand
CCGGGCAGTGAGTTATATCCTCATTTATCCCTCTGACACTGGAAACAAAGCGCCTGTAAAACAAACTTATCTACTGATTACTGGGACAGAAAACAGGACGCTTAGAACGGCCCATGGGTGGGAATTAATTTTAAAGAAGATATAGGTTGTAAATACTTCGGATATGTCAACATTATCTGCTAAAAAATTGGAATACTTAAAAAATAGACACGTTATTTTTTTATTTTCTTTTTTAACAATTAAGGAAATATTTGTTACCCTTGTATATCAGCCGTTTAGGAATTTTTTTTTCTTATCTGGAGTAGAGGTTTCATTTAAATGATTTTCATAATTTGCATTCTGTAGGGTATTTAAGTGATTTATTTTCATTTAATGTTTCGTTTTGTAGGTTACTGATAAAAAAAAATGAACGTTTAAAAAAAATTAAGGTATATTCATAATTCAAAGCCAAGTGTATCCATATTGTCCAGGAAACGTTTTAACAGAAACTGAGTGGCAATTTTATAATGCCCTTGATAAAAACATTTCGTCGATTGAGATTCTATATAAAAGATTTCATGTCAGCAATTTTATTACATCACTAAAAGAGAAAGCCTGTCATAAAACGGGGTAAATTTGTAAAATATTATCACCCATCTGCCATTCTTAAAGTTGCAAATACCTACCCTCTACCCGCCTGCAACATTTGCGCTCCTAATATCCACAGACACAGGCGAGACTTGCACCTTTTACGTTCAATATCATTATTTCTTACAAATTATATCTAACAAAACGGACGTATCCCACGAACAGTGAATTAATAATTTTCTGAGAAAATTAAATTAATAATTTCTTCAAAGTGGTAAGAATTGTCGAGAGAAAATTAAATTTAATGAATAGTACAGATTTCCTGCGTTATTGACTTTTCGACAATTTGACATTTTTTCGCTTTGGCGATATTTTATTAATTTTGCGATATTTTTCAAAAGTCGCCGAGCTTGTTGCCAAGGTTTCCAAATTTTTCGCCAAGTAAGACGGACGGAAAGAAAAAGCCTTATCGAAACATAATTAATGTACTCCCCACAAAATACAATAAGTTAACTACCCTGTAGATACTCTACAATGTTTGAGACAGGTGGCAAAACTTAATTGTCTCACGAACACTGAAACTCGCTATATTTTAAAATAAGTGTATTACATTAATAATTCCCTCAAAGCGACATGAAATTTTATTTACCAAGATATTGAACTTTCATCAATTCGGCTTTATTTTCGGTAATTTAGCATCAATTAGTTTTCATCAATTTGGCGGCGATTTCGGTGATTTAGCATCAATTAGTTTTCATCAATTTGGCGGCATTTTCGGTGATTTAGCATCAATTAGTTTTCATCAATTTGGCGGCATTTTCAAGAAATCGCTGTCGTCAGTCATTTTTCGCCAAATGTTTTGCCAAAGGTTCCAGAGGGATCTAGGTGATTGTATTGTATGAAGTTCAGAAAACTAAAATATTGAGATTACATTCATAATCATCATCTAATTTTATCTGTTCTCGTAACGATCCGAATTTCCGCCAGAGAAACCCCAAACATAGGTGTTATTCACATCAAAAATTTAATTATTTTACAAGATTTGATACAAGTTTTGAGAAATTTTGAATTTTCTGATTTCTTCAAGTCTACGTCTCCAACTGATATAAGACTGACATATTTTGATCACTGTAGTTCTTCGATGTTATAACCATTCTATTTCAAAATCTAAGGACACAATCCGAAATCTAATTATATATCCTTATAGGGCTTTCAAAGGGGTATAAGTTATTTTCAATTTTTGTATTACAGACTTTAAAAACCAAAAATTTTCGATCTTCTTCAATTTGACAAGACGATTGTTCGGAAACTAAAAGACCTCTGTAAAAACTAATTATTTATCTAGAAACTACATTTTCTACATTAGAACATTTCTGTTACTAACTGTTTATATCTATTTTTATAGTTAAGATATTTCGAACCAAAGTAAGCAAGGTGAAACAAAAACTCTCTCAGAAAAAATATGTTTAAATATTAAAATATTGAAATTATTTTTGTATATTTATAAATGACACAATATTTCCGACAAAACAAGTATTATAGGTTTAAACATTTAAATACCTAAAGTGTTTACATTTTTCTTAAAGCTCCGATTTCAGCCGGATACGCCAACCATAGACAAAAGTATCTATCAGAACAAAACCATAAATCCAGAATAAGTTCTCGCTAAATAAGCTTCTAAAACCGATACAAGTCTATATTTATCGATTGTACATAAACGCACATGTACACAAAAGATGAAAATAATGTGTCACATCTATTATGCAGAAGATATAATTCTTGTATTTTTGAGGTCCGCCTCAGGCAGAAGACAGCAGCGGGTTATTTCTCCCTTTTATCCCCGCTTCTTCCCCGGAAACAAAGCGCCTGTAAAACAAACTCTTCTCCTGATCATTGAAGCCCGGGGGTCTAGAAAACGAGGCTCTTACGATGGTCATGTGTAGGAATTAGTTTTATAGATCTGGATACATCGTCGAGAAAGGAGAAACAAATCACGGTTTTGTTTGATGTCTGCTATATATATACCAGAGCATTGTCTGCAGAGATGCTGTACTTGAGAAAAAGCGAAAAAGAGTTGGAGTTCTTTTGTTATTAATAAAAGTAGATTTGCTACCGTTGTATATATTTTATAGAAGATATATTTTTAATTTCAGCACGTGGGATTACTGTTTCTGTCTGAAGGAATTTGAAAAATTCTGGATTTAGGAAATATCTGGGGTGTTTCTAATAACAACCTGGGTAAAGGGAGATCAGAGTTCAGAAATTGTCAAAAACTTAATTTTGATTTTTTTAAAATAATTTGGAAAGTATACATTCTTAGTTCAAAACCTTAGCTTTAAATTATGTAAATTCATAGCTTTAAATATTATAAATTCTTAGCTTTAAATATTATAAATTCTTAGCTTTAAATGGTATAAATTCTTAGCTTTAAATAATATAAATAGTATAAATTCTTAGCTTTAAATTGTATAAATTCTTATCTTTAATTCTTAGCTTATTATATGTACCATACAAAAAGTTATGACAATTTTTATTTTTTTTAATTGTTGTAATCTTAAAAAGATATTAATGATATCTGATGAATGATATTTATTTCTCTCAATAAATCCCTTGACTTTTGGAAAATGCGAAAACTATTGCAAGCTTTGTTGCTGAAGGTGAAAATTTTGTATTTTATATTTAATAAAGTCGATTGTATTCTGCCACGTTGTCTAAATGTTCGACCTTTTTTTTTGAGGGGGGGGGGGGAGGAATTAGATTGTATACACTTCTTTTTAGAGTTCCTTTCCATTTTTTGTGGAGAAATAAAAATGGTTTGTACTGATTTCGCAACACTCTACAACTGTAATTTACTTTTTCTTTCATCTTTAATAAGAAGCGAGATAGTCACTGTACCCCAGTAATAAACTGGGTCGGCTATTGGGGTTTCACATATACCTGCATAGAACAAATACTTCTGGAGTTATTAGCCTGTAGCATGACTTTCTTTGATACCCTGTATTTTCATTTAGTACAAATGTTTTATTTGTGTTTCATGGCAATTACAATTAAATTCCCCCCAAACACTCAAATTTTATCCCCATATTGACTCAACGTAAATATCAATAAAAATGTTTTTAGATTCATTTATTACAGAATAATGGCAAATTCTTAAATATAGTGATATTCGCATCCGTAAATATTCGTGAATAATAGTAAATAAGTAGTAAATTCATCCCGGCATGTAGAAAAAGTCAGGTGCTGCCTACCTCGGATTTTTTTTTTTTTTAATCAAGTCAGAGATACCAACCGACAGATTGTAAACTCAATTTAATCCCCAGGTGTAAGATACGATACTTCATAAAAGGCCTAAATTATGCTTGTTGATGAAGGTAAAAACAAACATTGAACATTTTACGATGCAGGCACATCTAAATAATGAAGACGGAAAATGAAAATCCGTAAAAATCAAACCCGGACCCTCGAATGAATGACGTCATAAAAGTAGCTTTTACGACACCTAACATTTGAGATGGAGGTCCCTAGTCATAAGCACAGGATTAGCGTATAAATTACGGGTCACGATTTGAGGTCTTATTAACGAAACGGGAACCTTTTCGCTGAGTAATTGCTAAACAGAGACATAAATTTTATTAGTCACAAGAATTTTATCGTCTCTTTTTCTTATTTGCTTCTAGTAAGACGCAGGGATTAGATACACAAGGGACGACACAAAAAATTTTCTGCAATTACCTTGAGAGTGCAATGTTTCATCTTCTGTGCTTATAGAACTTGTGTTAGACCTAATTTGAGTCGCTGTAATAAACTGAGAATCAAATCAGATCCTCTTGGATGACGCCCAGAGATATTATGCCTACTACACAATTCTCATGCTATAAAATAATTTTAAAATTACCTTGCTTACCCCCACTTCCGACACAAAGCAAAAGGGCAGACATAACCGTAAATATCCTCCTCCTGTCACTACCACATTATATTCGAGTTCTTGCGCCAATTCTTGAGGACTGGACCTAATTTTGCCTAAAAAAATCAGCCAGAGTACGGGTGGTACAAAGACTTAACTTGCTGCGCTCACATATGCTACCTACTACACGACTCTGACTTTGTAAGAAGTTTTTAGGATTACCTTGTAACTCATCTTCCTTCACGTTATATCTATGTCTATCGATTAGGGTATGTTTTAATACAGTAGTACTGTATTGACATTTAAATATTTATTTTAAATTTGCATTTACATCTATAACCATCATCAACTTTTGTGTATATTTATGCATATTTCTTCCATATTTCAAAAAAATTTCGAAGCAATTTGCGAATTTTAACTTCGCTTGAAAAACTTTTGAAAAATTAGATCCCATAAAGTTTAATGTATTTCACTTTTTCAACCCGGGGTCAATCCAAAACTAATTGGGTGATATTATTTTTTTACATTCCCATTTGTTCCACAGACCGTCTCAATAACATACTAACATCATTTCATTTGATAAAGTCATTTTCACGGCAGTTATCGTGCGAACGGACAGACAGACAGACAGAATGAATAAAGTCATAAACATTTTTCAACTATGGAGAGTGTTAAAAATGAGTTACGTTTCCTTGTGCAATTAAAAACTCGATATAATGAATTATTGAAGAAATCAAATGAACGTGAATATGAGTCTGCAGGGAAAATCATGTGCTGCCATGTGTGCCCACATCAGATTTTTTATTTCTAGATAGGTGAGGTACTTTGTGCTATATGAAAGCGGTTTAGTCTCGGTACCTGATAATTAAGGAGCGCTGCATCTCCAGTCTGGCACCGGCGCCGGTAGAATCACATGATAAATGATCAGGGTGGTTTCTTTTCTTCTTCGCCGCACCACAAAGGAATAAGACCATTCCACTTTTCCGAATAAAAAAAATGGATGATGGAGTATTATTGGTAAACATTATTAAAAGTTGTCCCTTTTCCTTATCTTTTACTCTTTAAAATTCTTAATATACAAAAATATCTAGACTCAACTATTTAATACATTTATATATCATGTTCTGTAGGTGCACTTATATAGTTAGATGCACTTGTATTGTCAGATGCTCTTGTTAGGTGCATCTAACAGGTACCCGAGTGAAAATAGAAATGTATTTTTATATGGGATTTTGTTCGCAAGTTATTATTTTAAATTTTTTTCTTGGTCCTTTTAAAGATTTCTTTTTTAAATTGGCAATAGCTCAGTCACGCCCGTGAATTAATGACATTATTTGGCTAACGTGTGTCAATATGTACTAGTTTAATACCATTGTATCTTTTATATCCACAGCATAACTCAAATTATCGTTTTCCCTTATAGACTATGCTACTACTATTGTTCCATGAATTATTGTTTCTGCATAGGAAATAATTTTTACGGTACAAATAAACAATATAGAATATGAATGTACGTGAAATTATAGTTTAGATTCACACTTCAAATATTCTATTCAATTATATCACTTCCATAAAAAATGCTTAGGGCTAAAATGTTTTCAGCTTTATGTCTGAATTATAGTGCATACATAGTGCAAGGGAAAACGTGACTGCAGTCCGATGAAACCGAAATTGCTTTAGTGAAGAGCATATCCCTTTGTGTGTGGTTTGTCTTCTTTATGCATTTTTAAAACAATTCAAAACATTAAAATAGCGAAATAATAATCATCTCTTCAAAATAGTTCAAAATATTAAAATACCGAAATTTTAACCATTAATTTATTTAAATTGTCTCTACTTTTAAAAGTCCGAAATCTAATTTTATATATATATATATATATATTAGAAATATGTAATAATAAAAAATTACGTAATAATAATAATAATAATAATAATAATAAAATATATCATCACCACCATAGAAGCAAACCCACGGCCACAATGCCGACAAGAGTAGAGAACAGCACCAAGCCAAATTCGATGATTAGTCAGAGTTAAATTCCTCCTCAGGTCTGAGTATTTAACTCTAACCAACCCAAACATATGCCTGTTTCAGATTGGGCAATAGTACATTACTATAAATACCCAAACTCAGACTACAGGCATAAAAAAATGAAAAAATGAAAATAGGATACATTAAGAAAATTTGTATTACCATGCGGCATGAACCCTTCTTTTTCCACCACGTGTATACACGATCAACCTCAACAGCTTAATTATCTAGAAACACCGGAATATGAACAAGTCGAAATTCTACCAGGGAGGCAGTACGAACGTTCACAGTAATACTCCCAGACCCGTCCAGTGAGTCTAAGCTGGAGACCGGACAAGCAATTCAGAAAATGAACATCCCATATATGCAATCATGAATATGAACATGAATCAAAGATTGAAATTCTTACTAAACAAGTAATTCACAGGAAAATTGGATAAACGAGAATGCCACTATACACCATTATAAGGGCGCTCAAATCGTAGTTTCAATACTGGCAAAAGTTACAATTTTTTTGCGAAAATAAAATTCAAAACATTAATGTTAATGCATCTTATTTTCCGATATTTTTTGATTTTTCTAATTTTTTTTGACTTAGTTTATTATTTTTCATCTTTATTTATTTATATAATTAATAAATAATTATATATATATATATATATATATATATATATTATGTATGTTAGTCACTATAATTGGGAAAGTTTTCCAGGATATTATCGAGTGAAAGTTGATACACTGAGTTGATAATTTTAATAACAAGCTTGGGAGGACATGCATTATTAGTCGCTGTACTCAATAATTCCATAAAATGCGCTAATTTATAATATTCATCACAAATTTTATTGATTCTAAGAGCCTGGTTTATTATAATATTTCTAAATACAGATATATGCAAACAAGAGTCAAAATGTTGAATTTTTGATGTATTAAATTTAAAATCCTGTCCTTTTAAATAATAAATACCTTTTAAATTTAGAACTGGAACTAATGGTCATAATTCCTACTCTACTACTGCTAGTAAATTATTACTAAATTATTTAAATGTACTAAATAATAATTTACGTTATTCTAGTATTAACTATCTTATTCTAAATAATAGTAAAGAATTAAAAAATAAATTAACATCACTTGGTAAACTAACTGGGTTTCAAACTTTTGATTTTAAAGGTCTTTTTAATAATATTAAGATCTCTGGTCTTTATGTAGTAATTTTAGCTCTATATAATGCTTATATTACTTATAATACTACTTATACTATATTTATAAAATTTCCTAAACTTCTTCACTTTGTTCTTTTCAATAATTATATATTTCAAGGTAATAAATTATACTTACAAGTCTCAGGGGTTCCACAAGGTGGCTGTATTAGCAGTATATTAGCTAATTTATACCTTTATCATTATGAAAAATCTTTTAGTTCAACAGATTATAAAATTTACAGATATGTTGATGATCTGATTTGTTTGGTCTTTACAGACAACTGTTGTTGAAACCCAGACCGTCCGACCTACCAGAAAGGTGTAAGGTAACTGTTTGGACGGTCAGTTACAGACAACTGTGTCATAGATATAGATTTCTATCCAGATAATTTGAAATTAATTCCTAATGAAGCCACTATTAATAATAACATTAATTTTTTAGACTTAAATCTTATTATTGAACCTAGTAATAGGATAGTTACCAATTTATATGATAAAAAAGACCATTTTAACTTTAACATTAATAAAATATTACCTTTTAATTCCTGTAACTTGATTCAAATGTTTAGAATTATTATACTTAATCAGCGTTTTAGAATTCATAGATTATCTGATAAAAAAAAAATTCATGCTATGCATATTAATAAACTTAAAATTAATAGCAAATTATATAAATATCCAGCTTATTTAGTACATAGTATAGTTAAAAAGTTTGGAATGGTATATATTATACTTAAATTCTCTCCTCAGTATCTTATTTTAGCCAGGTATCCACTTTCTCTTGAATAAGCATTTCCATGTATTTCCATGTTCTTACTGTTGCTCATCACCTTTTAACGTCTTTTCGCATTACTGTTATTTCTTTCTCACGATTGGCAACAGCAGTTCTCATCTTTTTATTTTTAAGATTGGCAACATTGGTCTCTTTATTCAAGGCTCCAATGGATTAGACGTATTCAGTGTTTTTTCAGGTATTCTTGTTTCCTATTATTCTTTAATCTTTATGCATATTGTCCAAGTTTTCAGTGTTTATAGATATAATCTATCACTGATATCAGAAACATGCATTTTGTGTTCATTTTTTTTTTAAATACTTGGACTTGATAAAGAGTTTTATCGAAATAAACAATTCATTATTAGACCTAGGGCTTGTCCACGTGTAAAGCTTTTATACTAGAATTTTATTTTATTCTATTTTGTCGATTCCTTTCCATTGATGTGTTTTGTTTGTCTTCAGCTTGATGACTAGAGGTTTGCATTTTATTTTCTACTTGATTGATAATTCTCTGTTTGATACATTTATTTGTAAGGCATTTTTTAATGTTGGGGTTTTTTAAGTTGAAATTTCTCTCTATTCTTTCATTGGATTTTCAAACGTTTATTATATATATATATAACAAATATTTTAACAAATCTTTACCACATGTCATTCTTTTTCAATTCCTTAACTTATAGAACAGGGAAAAAGATGTATTTTATACCAATTTAGTACCTGTTTTATTTATAATGTTTTATTTATAATATTTTATTTATAATGTTCTCTTTACCATCTTCAAAAACATGTCGTATAGTCACTAATGATTTCAAATAATCACTTCAGACATCTTTTTTTCATTTTTGCTATAAAGAACTTTTCAATAAATGATCAGTCTCGGGTATATATAATATAAGTAAATCAAAATTCTTCAATTATATATATATATATATATGACTTTTAATTGTCTATAAATTACTCGTTTATTGTTTATAGCTGGAGTTTTTTGTTTTTGAAATATAAGCATTATAAACCCAAAAAACAAAAAAAAATTTCAATTTTCTTCAACTTGAAAATTAGAAAATCTTTGTTAAAAAAAATTTTTTTTTTCAGTGTTACTTTCTAATACTTCTTTGAAGAAAGCAGGCATAGGATATTGTGGCATGGGATATATAAAATTGTTTCGAGGGTTGTTCTATAATTATTAATTTTTATCCCTCTTCCCCAGATTTAATTGATATATCTTCTACTGTATCTTTCATAATTTAGAAGATATTTTTAGTAAAAGTAAACAAAGTGGAACAAAAGTTCGCTCGGACAAAAATGCTTTAATCGATTTGGAAATAAAAGTTCAAAATATTAAAATGATTTTCGTATATTCATAAATGGTATCCTATTTCCGAGTGAAAAAATGTGAAAATTGTTTCCATTTTTATCTATTAGCTTCGCAGACATAAACGTTCAAAACGTTTGCATCTTCCGTAACCGATTCGATTTCGCTCCACTTCCACCCAGAGATACCATAGATGTTATTTCCATCAAAAATTCTTCCATTCACTTTAATGTTCAATCTTTCAAGAAGAATGGTAAGTTATGAAGACTCTAATTATCATCTTTATCCAGGTCTCCTTAACAATAAATCAAACCCCGAGTGCAAGAAAAACTGTCTGAAGAGATTTAAATTTCACTCCCATCACATCTTTAACTATAAATTATCCAATTTTTTGACTGTGAGAAATCGCCCGGTATCTTCTTACGCCTTTCTGATCCTGTTTATTTGGTGCAGGACATATCGTCTGCACCATTCTTATCAGATCTACCCATCGCTTCCTTTTCGAATATCTGCTGCTGCCTTTACAACGGATAGCTGCCTACGCGATACCTTGTAACCAACTCAAAGCTGCTCATGCAGAACTAACGCAAGAGGACACAGATAGAACTAGCTTCAATGATGAACCCTAGCTTCAATGGCTAAAAAATTCCATTTTTTTTTCCCACTTTGGGTTTTTGTTTTCCGAATATGCTTTTTGGGTTTTTATTTTCTGTTAAATTAATACGTGATTTGGATTAACCAGGGAAACGCCGTGTCAAAATATTGAATGGATCAGTTGCCTTGTAACGATGGATGTTCGATTTAATAACCTGGTGCTTTTGCAACATAGTTGTAGCTGATGTTGTGAGGAGTCAAAAATGAGATGGCTGCTTCCTGCTTTGTTGGGAAGAAAGATTTTCATTTTCTCACGCATTTCTTTAAGATTATCACACGTACAGGATGCTACTGAGCGATTCATTTCCACCATGTAAAGAAAAATTACAAAGCGCTTTGGATCCAGCATCTGGAACATGCGCAGTGAGTATTTAAATGATGTCATGGGATACATCAACACGTTTAGATGCAAACAAATATAACTGATAGTCACAAAGAGGTGGGACAGCCCAGTGGTTAGCGCACCGGGATTACACTCGGACGACTTGAGTCCAATTCCCTGTTCTGTCCAAACTATCACCGTGTTCACGCGCAGTAGGGGCACGTTAAATATGTAGGTCCGTAATTCCATTCGGGAGATTGCTGGTAGGGAAATGAGGGTACGGTCCATGTAGATGCCGCTCCCACTGGGTTTCAGTCTAAATTGGGTGGCACTTCCAAACCGTCCAAATAGATATCTTACACCTTCGGATAGGTCAGATGGTCTGGGTCGAAAAAGAACTTACAGTCAAGATCGCGTTCCCATTTAGGACCGCTTTAACCCTTTCCAGGGCCCCTAGGCAAAAATGTATACTAGTCCCCCCCCCCCCTTCCCTAAGACTTTTAGTAAAAATGGTACATTGCACACGAACGATGAACCCACAGAACCCCAGCATTTGCCTACTTTGCCCACTTAACAGGAAGCATGCTTTGTGGCACCGTAACTTGAAAATTTTGTTGAAAGCACTCTCTCATGCAAGTTCTTAGAAATTAATATAACGCTCGAAAATTATTTTGAAAAATCTACCCGTCAATCAAATTTCGAGTATCTATCTCACTTCGAATCGGACAATTCTCATTGAGACGAAAAAATCGAACATTTTGAGGTATACGACGATTGAAAGTAATGAATATTCTTAAGCTTTAATTTTCTTGGCTCTTTCTATTGAACGATTTATCTTTTCGTCAAATCCTCATCCTTGCGTCAAATCATTATCCTTGCATTAAATCATCATCCTTTCATTAAATCATAATCCTTGCATCAATTGCAAGTATCTATCTAATAGTAAAGTACGTTTCGTAATGAGTTCTAATTTGCAGCGTTTTGGTGTAGTAAACTGCGTCAAATGAACACTTTTTGAAAATTTTGATTTTCTTCCCCCAGGAAAGTTGGAATTATTACACGTATGCCAGAATAAGTTCTTTTATGTTCCGTAAAGGTCTATATAAGGCGTGACACAGACATTTGGGGATTAATACACAGAATTCCTAGGCAAGTCTTTACCCCAGTAACTTTTTAAAGAAAAGTTCATGAGTGTGCAAGTTAGGTATATAGTAAAAATAGTTAGGTATATAGTCTATAGTAAAATGATGCCCCAACGAAGGAGAATTTAAAATGTTAGGATAACGAACACGGCAACAGAGATAGAAGAAACATTTCAGTTGCGAAGTTGTAAAGCGTAGAGTAACAGAAAGTATTTATTTGACACAAATTGATTATTTTGTGAATGGAGCTCCTGTTTAAGAAGGCTAATATAAGCAACACTTACATGCACAGGGATCCAATCATCTAATGTACAGCGTTTTACTTTCCTTATATACATAGTATAATGTATAAGGAATGTATTGTTACGGGATCGAAAATTCGAATTCGAGTTTTCGATGGTAGAGGACGTTTCAAGCATCCCTGAACACGAATTAAACGTTTTTTAGGTGATGTCTGTGTGTGTGTGTGTGTGTGTGTGTGTGTGTGTGTGTGTGTGTGGAGACGATATCTCACGAACGAATGGAGCGATTCGAACAGAATGTGGTACAAAAATTACAATCCATGAATACCGGAAACTTGTTTTTAAATGCAATCGAATGTTCAGAACTCCCCTAAATTTTCTAGTGAAATTTAAAAAAAAATCATCAAAAATAATAAATAGTCATTTACGTTAGTTAAAAACCCAGTACCGTAGATCTTATACATTATTTTTTACTATAAAAGTAGTAAACTCATTATATAAGGAAATTCACGCATTATATAAGGAAAGTCACGTGCTGCCCACATCAGATTTTCTGATTTTCTGAATATGCTTTATTTATTTTTTTTTTTTTTTTTTGTAGATGCTTTATTTTTTTTGACGGCATTTCTATTGGTTACCATTTAATTTATGAACTTCTTTTTAAATGCCCTCCGTCAGCAACAATGCACGTCTGATTTCAAGACAGAATTTGACCATGTACTTTGACAGTTATTGCAGGTATCACCGTGCCTCAGGCTCTGACAATACAATTTTTGATTATTTATTATACTCCATATATAGAATTCGCTTGTTTTTGGTCGATTCTTATATATTAGACAATGCTCTACAACTTTGCCACTGGATTATTTCCCCACTATCTCGCTTATCCTGATCTAGTTCGTTATCCCAATTTTTTTAATTCTCCTTTAAGGGCGCTACAATTACTTTTATTCTATCGAGCACAGTCACTTTACTAATCTAACATGTACAAACATGAGCTTTACCTTACAAAGTTATTGGGGCTCTTAAGGACTTTGTTGGAAACCCTGTATACTGGAAACAAAATAAATCTTTTAAACTATAGATAATATAGCTGAAAATCAAACTCTTCATTAAGTATAACGATATAGAACTAACAAATGTAACAACTTGTTTCGGATACAATCTAAACCCCCTTCCTCAGGGTGAATGAAATAGTACTTATACCAGCAAAATCAATTCTTATTTTACTGAAGTAACTGATCCGTTTCATTCATCCTAAAAAAAAATGAGTCTTTTTGTCTCCGAAACCGATTGGTACATTTAATATTTTAATGCTGTTATACGTTTTATTTTCGTCTGGCATATATAGCTTTCAATTTTCGCTATTCTGTATACTTCCAAATAAGCAAAACCAGAAACTACCGTCTGCCTCTCCGCCTTCCGAGCGAGTAACCCATCCTTTCTTTCGGAGAGCAACCAACTCTATTTTGACGTGAGTGGCAGCGCCATGACGGGTTAAGTGACTAGTTGATACAACGGGTGTAATTTCTATCCATCAGACCAAGGAGGAAGAGGAGATAGAAAGAGGAGATACCGCGGTAACCAAAACAGTTGGTTCTCTACGAAACCAGGAGTCTTTCTTAGATTGCAACAGCATTTAAGTTAGGCCTGGAATTTGAAACCTAAACTTTTAGTGTGTTTGTGTGTGGTGAGGTATCAGGAGGATAGTGGTGTGCGGGCTTCAGAATGAACCAACTGATAAATAATTCGAAAATAGGTATTAACAGAAGAATAATGACTTAAAAGCGGATAGGATAAATAGAATAAAATACCCGAAGGGTGATTGTTATTTCACAAAATAAAACTTTGTCAGCACACTAAATAGTTGATAAAACGTAACAATTGTTTTTTCTCCTGGGGGGGGGGGGGAGAAGGGAAAGCAACCTCTTATTTCAGGATGAAAAACAACTGAACTGGAGGTTTTTGTCACCATAGACAAGAATGATACGTATTTGGCCCCAGAAGGCTGGCATTGACAAACAGAATCAAATAAAAAATACAGTAATAAACGAAAAAATAAACCGTATATCTCGAGCACGTCCAAGAATTGACGTTTTAAATTACTGAGACAAAGGTATTTCGGCGATTTGCATTTCAGTGCTTTTAGGGGATTTTCTTTGCAAACGTTTAATATTTTATTAAAAATTTTTCAGAATATTTTGGCCACATCTTCGATTGTCAGCTTACTTTTATAACAAACCTTGGCGACTGGGCCAAAGAGTGGCATTTTAAATCATTGAGACATCATGGAATGACTGGTTTTTAAAGTAAATATTATATTTGATACTAGAAAATTCAAAATTAAAGTAGGTAAAATCCTACACCTCACTTCGCCTTTTCTGGAAGCATCCGTAGACGGTGCCGTTTTAGCTATAAAACTATTTAGAAATATAGTACTGACATAATATAATCAGCAGGAAAAATTACTTGCAGCATCCAAGAATGGTTCTCTTAATATACTATATAAATTGCAAAGCTTCAAACAAAATTCCTAATTTTACCAGAACAATGACGCCTAATTCAGTAATTTTAAATACCTTGACCACATTAAGGTATTCATCATATACAGATACCACAGAGTCCACTTCGACGATAAAAGCTTGCAATTTAGTCCTAATAGTTCAACGGTAGAGCATCAGCTGGCCAGTTCGGAGATCCAGGGTTCGATTCCCGGGTGAGACAACAAGACTCTTTACAATACTAAGACGTGAAATTTCAAAAGACACTATAATTATAGGTGAGCCAACTTTACCAACTTGTCAACTTTACCGTGATTAAAATTTTAAAAATAGGATACATCCCAAACATTTTTTCTACAGTCTAACAATTTTAGATTTTGAGGGGAAAAGATAAAAATTGAAATTCTTAATTCAATCTCTCTAAAGGTCATCAGTTGAGCATCAAAGTTGAGCATCAAAGGTCATCAGTTGAGCATCAAAGGTCAGTTGAGCATCAAAGGTCATCAAACGTTGAGCAACGTATATAAGCAAAAATAACACAATAATGCAGCATACAGCTGTTTCGAGGATCCTCTGGATCCCTTTCATTAGTGCAAGAGAACACCAAACACGAAGTCCAAAAGAGGAATGGGCCCATTCTTATTTTTATAATATTTTTGCATTATTTATATATGAGGATTTCCAGATGTAACAAATGGTATTAAATATAAATTGGTTTGTACCAATTTATAGATAATCTGAAATAATGATATGCATGGAAAATACAACATAAAACTGTTCCTTAAATGTATCAATCGATTTTAAAGGTAAAGAATTTTAAAAGAGCCTTCTTTGGCAGGATAATTGCGCCAACGGTCGCTACAGTAAGGTACGAAATTTTTTGTTAGACCGAAAATTCCTTACCTTGGCTGTAGTGATTCCTCTGTTGCATTTATCCTGACAAAAGAGTATTTCTTTCCTTTGAAACCAGATGATCCATTAATGATTTATTATTGAAAAAAGATTATTATTAAATGGTTTAGATAAAATACAAGGAAATTCAAAATATTTTGTAAATGATTTATATAATTTATTATTAAAGTATAAGATTGATATTATATAAAATTATACAATTTATTATTAAATTATATATTATGAAAACCATTTAACTGCTTTTGAAATCAGATGATTTATCTAAAGGATTATTTTTTTCTGATTCTTTAAAAGAACAATTGAGCATTTTTTTCAATTACACAATTTATAGAGAGTGTTTATTGCCTTAAAACTAATACATTTAATATCAAATTTTATATTAAAGAATGAAATGAAATATGAACTAGAAAATATTTCCATTAAATTTAAAGAAAAGTTCACTCCTCCGAGAGAAAAGTGAACATCTGTACATCTGGTGTTTAACATTCGAATTCGAGTTGTTGTATTATTCTGTGTAACAATGCACTCCTGTACATCTGATGTGTGCATGGCATGACTATCCCTACATAATACAAGGACTTCACTTCTTTGACTTTGAAATTCTGATGCAGAAGATCCCCAACAAAATGATTTTAGCATTAAATTAACACCGCGTTAATAGAAATTCTGTTCTTTTGGCAATTTATATATGAATCTAAACAGAAAGACTTGTTCATACTCACATGCAAAATCATTATAAGAATACAATTGAAATTAATTTAATGTACCTTGAGATAAATGATAATGGTAAAATTCTTGAGCTTCAAAATATGAAAACTATTGCAAAAAGTATCTTCTCCCGTGAATCGAAAAAAACTAGTTCCACGAAAATGGTTCCAATAAATTTGTGGCATAATATTACATATAGAAAGTGAACCTATTGGATAATAATTACCACTCTTTTAATTTTCATATTTTTTATAAATTTATTTGAAAAGTCCATCCAAAGAACCATCATGCTAGTGTTTTAAAGTTTGTTTCATTCGTTTTATAATAAAAAATTGCGTATAAAATGATTATTTATTTGACAATATTGAAGGTCCTGATATTTTATGTTTTTTTTTCAATAATTCATTAATGAATCGCGCATCGCGCAATGTCTAAAGAATTATGCATGTTGGTATTCTAAAGTTTATATCATTCGTTTTCCAATAAAAGAAATGCGTCTAAAATGATAATTTATTTATCATTATTGCATGTCCCATTCATTCGAATATTGGGTAAAAGGGGGGAGGGTGAGTATTCCAAACATCATTCGATCGTGTTTAAAATTAATCCAGTATGCACTGATTGTAATAATCATACCACATTATTTTAAAAACACTTCGTTAGATATCGCATCTAGAGGCTCACGGACACAAACGCTACCATACTCACATACTAACTAACACACACACACAGACATCGCCCCCCCAAAACAATCGTTTCGAGTTCGCGGACCCAGACCGCCCGACTTGCCTGAAAGTGTAAGGTATCTTTTTGAACAGCCGGGAAATGCCACCCAATTTAAACCGGAACCCAGAGGGTGGTGCATCCACAGGAATCGTACTCTCCTTTCCCTACCACCAGCCTCTCGGAAGGACTTACATACTTACATATTTAACGTGGTCGTACTCCGCGTGAACACGGGGACAGTTTAAGTAGAACTGGGAATCGAACTCTGAGTGCAATCCCCGCGAGCTAACCACTGGACCGTCCCACCCCTTGAAACGTTCTCTTCTGTCGAAATCTCGAATTCTAATTTTCTGCTCAGTCACAATACACTCACTCTATACATTATGCATTATATTTGAAAAATAGTAGCGAAATAACCCGACGAGATCATCGTCTGTACCACTTTCATCCGGAACAAGCCCTTATTGAGGCAGGTTGAGAAACACCCTTCGCGAGAGGCGATACCTTCCTGTCAAGGATGTCTGCGCATTATTTTGATATTCCTTTTCAGAACTCTTGATTACGGAGCTGTCAGCCTCTTTAAAGATACGTCGTGAGAGAGAGGGGTTACAAAAAACGGCA
Source organism: Amaurobius ferox (assembly GCA_951213105.1). Classification (NCBI taxonomy): domain Eukaryota; kingdom Metazoa; phylum Arthropoda; class Arachnida; order Araneae; family Amaurobiidae; genus Amaurobius; species Amaurobius ferox. The sequence goes on along the minus strand of OX578134.1, from coordinate 163,120,715 downwards.
GTTATAATCTTGCTCTTTGCTCCGTTTGACTTTCTCGATTCGTTGGAACGAAAGTTTAGTTGGACGCATACAGGAAACTGGGGAATAAAATTGCTAAACGGAGGAAATTTTTTTATCCCAGAAAGAATAACGTGAAAAGTTGGGTTTATTACATAATAAATGAACGAGAATGAAGTTGTAAGAGAGTTATTTGAAATGGGTCAGGGCGAACGCTATTTTGTATATATCATTCATCTTTCGATAGGCTATTCCATAAATCGTACTGTGTAAAAATATGTAATACCTTATAATAAAAAGAAATCTAATGTAAAGAGTGCATAACTTTTCCTACTGTCTTTAACTTTCTGTCTTTAACTTTCCTACTGTCTAACTTCCTACTGGCATAACTTTTCCAACTATCTATTTTGTTTAAAAATATTTTATTTTCACTGTGTTGCAAAACCATGCATGATTCTACTGTTGTTGTTTTTTTAAGAGGGGAGGGGGGATTTGGTAACCAAATATTGTGTTTTCCATTTTCTCAAATATCATTTCTCCGAACTTCAATGGACCAATGACTTTATAACATTGATTCCGATGGCTTCATATCCGATTCGATTCTGATTCTGATGGCTTTATAACACTCAAAAATAAGACCGGACATCCAAATCCCTTTCCTTGACGACTCCACGGTGTACAGTTTTGACGTTGAACTACATCTTTGTCAAACTTGGGAATTGAATGTTTACTAAAATGTGTAACTCACTCTCGCCGTTACTGCTCGCAAATCTCGTTAGAGAGAGAGAGAGATGGTGTATATAGCGTTAAATAAAGGAACACCGCTTCAAAAGAGATATGAACAATTGCAGCAGGTTACGCCTGAGCGAGCTGGCAACATTGCGAAAATGAACAAGATTTGACTAGTTGCGTTAGGTGTTATTGCGTAGAAGATTAATGGACGGGCCTTCGGGTCCGCGGCTTTAAACCCAAAGTTTTAAAGGGCCCCTAAATTTTGTATGTGATTAAAAATTTAAGCAGATTTCTTTTTAAATTAATGAAAAACTTGTAATATTAGTTAAATTATAAAATATGTTAATATTTTTTAAATATTACAAATCCTTTAAAGTGTTAATATATTACTTTGAAAGTTCGGAAAATCGGCAAAGTTCTAAGGCTTTGAAAGTCGCCAAGGTTCGGATAAAACGTTCGGAAGTTTTCTAAGTGTAGAATATGGCCTTCGCAGCTGTGATTCTAAACCCCTGTAAATTTATTATGTGTTGATGTTTTGCATGTGTGTAGTATGCGTATGTAGGTCCCGAATTAACACCAGGCCTTGGATCCCACCTTGGTTTGATCAGGCCCAGATTTCGTATAAACAATTCTGATCGTTCAGTTCGGCACCTCAGTTTATAGCTAGAAAGCTGCGCTATCGGACATGTGTTGCGTGTTGTGTTAAAAGTAAATTTAATTCAACTTTATTAACTAATTACATATATTTTTACTTTCGCATACGTTAGTATTGAGAAAGTATTGTTTTCACGAAAATTTTCCACTTCAAGATTTTGATCCAATATATGTTTTAAGACCTCCTGAACACGTTTAGACTATTTTTGCAGTGATTTTCGTCTGTCTGTTTGTATGTTTGTCTGTCTGTGGTCGATTTCTTGTATACACGATAGCAGCCACAAATCTTAATGGATTTTCACGAAACTTTATATCCGGTTTTGTTATCAAAAAATCTAAAACTAGATAAACTTTGTTTAAATTCGAGCGAAAACTTTGAAATTTTATATTTTTTTAACATGACAGCATAGGGCAAAATTTGGCAGCATGCATAAAAGGGTTTATTTGTGTCTCAATCATCACCAGACTAAATAGCTTCAATCATTGTTCCAAAAAATAGTCGCGATGCAATATTTTTATTCGTGGCGTCGTTACCCCCCTTGAAAGACAGGTTGCTCCCTGAGGGTACATTTTCAGATACTGTATCAATTGAAAGATTTTTTCAAGTCTTTTAAAGTGAAAGTTAACACTCTGTAGTTATAGTCATTTGGACCCTTAACCTTTCGCTTACGGGTGGGACAGCGTCCATCCCAAACGAAGAACCTCCTAAAAAGACAGGTATTTGGCACAGGTATTCGATCCCCCTTTGCAGACATTGGTGTCCATGGACGCCAGTGTCTTCGGAGGATCGAACTGTTACTACATATTTTTCACACTTTTCTTGTAAAATTTGAAAAACAAAATGAATTCTAGTATGAGAAAGTTGAGTTGAGTCCCACTCCAGTACATTTTTCTTCTCACATCATCACCCAATACGCTTTTCGTGTCTGGTAATACACCAAATGGTAATCCACCAAATCTGCTTAGTGTCGTGATTTGTCGCAAAATAAGTAATGATTGCATACATAACCACGTTGCATTTCTTGCACCACTCAGATGTTGCTCTACGTCAGTATATGCAACATAGTAAAGCCATGCTCCTGTCATTAGTTTTCGACAAAAAAAGATAGGTGAATTTCTTAAGGGGACTCATACTTCACCACCACTTATGAGCTGTCGCCATGCTAACTAATGGGGAAATTTGTTTAGAAGATTCCTCCGTCAATTTTGCCAGTAAATGTTAACTGTTTGCACTATATTAAAGGAGAAACACATATATTTCATTCGGATTACGAATTTTTTATTATTTAAATTTAAAGTGTCCCGAAAATTGATTTAAATGTTAACATCACAGTGGAACTTTCCATTAGGGGGCTTCTGTAGAAAATTTGAAAGAAAATTAGAATATTTGGCTTAAATAACAAAAATAGTAATACATTTTTCTATTGATATCAGTAAATATTATAATTTTATCATTATAAAATCGATTTAAAATGATCTAAAAACTATTTCAAGTGCAGATATGTAGAACAGAATTAAGATAAGGTAAGATCCTTAAGCCCCTATTATACGACAGTAATTTGGGACAACGAACCTTTTGTAAAACAGCTGTGGGACGTTTGTAACGTCAGTGCACGCAGCACAGAACGAAAGTGACATCACTCCAAGCTTCCCCATTTGCTGTTTTGCGAACGGTTTGTTGTCCCAAATTACTGTCGTGTAATAGGGGCTTTAAGGTCAAAAAGTTAAAAAGACGGGGAAAATGTAAGGGTCTTTCACAGTCCTAAGCAAAAATTTTAGTCAGCAGAAATCTTGTCTCAAGATCATGGGGTCAAAGATTCCCCCCCCCCCCCCAAATTTCATAAATTAAGGAGTTATAAAATATTAATTAAGTATGCTTTAAAATTAAAGACAACCAAAAAATTGGTTTAAAAGTATTTTATTAAAATCTCTTTTTTACAACGTACAAAAATCACACGGCCATAGCGCTTTCGGGCACTATTATGCCCTTCATCAGTGGCGAAGCAAAAATAAAGGGCGAGCATGTGCTTGAATATGGGCTATAACTGTCAGAAAAATTTGCATATTAATCAATTTTCATTTTTAAATACGAGGCATTTAAAATATGATTTAATTATAAAATACAAAACACAATAAAAGGAAAAAGGTTCATAAATTAAATGGTAACCAATAGGAATATCGTCAAAAAGCAAAATAAATCAACTTCTAAATTTTCAGAAAATCATATAAAGGTTTGACACGTAGCATACCTTTTTTATTGTAATTTGTATTTTATATTTACATTATATTTTAAATACCTCGTATTTAAAACTGTAAAAATGTAAATTAATTAACATGTAAGTTTTGTCTGACGATCATGGCCTATATTTAAGCACATATTCGCCACTTATTTTCACTTCACCACTGATGAAAGGCATAATAGTGCCCGAAAGCGCTATGACCGTGTGATTTTTCCACGTCGTAAAAATGAGATTTTAATAAGACTTTTAAACCTATTTTTTGTTTGTCTTTAATATTAAAGTATTAATTAGTTGACGTGTTTCCATACTATTTTATTAATTAAGTATACTTGAATTATCTGAATGTGTCTTCCAGTTCGGATATCACGCTGGTTCCGAACACTGTGGGCCGATATTATTCCATTATTTTCGGCACACGAGTTGGATTCCTGAGCGAGATTGCAAAGAAGAAGCGCGATTAGTTATAGTACATTAATCTTCATCAGCGCGTAAAATTTAGCCACGCTGAAAAGAGAGAAACATATCAAAGCGACAGCTGAAGCTTTCAGCAATTGTTTCATTTCAGAAACGGATTGACTCGCTCCGCAGCGTCAGAATGAAGCCAGCTGAATGCGAAAGACGTGAATATCAAATGTGAGAGCGAAATGATTGGAAGAGTGTTTGATGTGAAATAACTTTTCCTGATAAAGTTTGACACGGGGTAAAATCATCCACTCGCAACATGAAAGTAAAAAAATCCCATGCCATAATTAGCTGCATCGATATTTTTAAAAATTGCGCGCTCCTCAATCTCTGTGTTTAACATAATAAAAGAAGATGCATGCGTCTGTGGTGAAAAATTAAAGTTACAGACGGCGGCAAAATTCCGTGCAGGTGTACTTCACATCCCCGGACGATACAGCTCGTAGAATTTTTGTACTCATCTATTTAGTTTTAAAGTGAAAATTTTGCTAATTTTTGGCATTAAAATCAATTTATTACAGCAATCGATTTTATGAGAGCAACAAATATGAAAGCTAAACTGTTCAGCGAAGGAGCGACCTATCTTTAAAATTAGAAATTCAATGTTTCTGAATTTTATAGGTATACTTTTGGGGGGGTTTTAGTGCAAGATTATTTCCTCATTTTAAATGTTCTGTGAAAATTTCATTTAAATAGGACGTAAACTCTTAAAATAGTATATAAAATTTTATTTTTACGTCTCACCTTTTTCTTTGAACTAAAGAAACATTCATTTTTTTTCTTTCTCAAAAAGTTTTTATTAGCAAATTGTGATTGGATAGTGAAGTACTTTGCAGCTAATTTTTTCAAATTTCTAATTTATAATGTTTTTTTAACTCATTTTTCAATGCATATGCTAGCTTTTCTTTATAAAAATGTCAGTTGAATGCATTGCGTATCTATAATTATTTCACTAATTTGATCCTAACTCCGCTGCTAATAATACTAATGCTTAGCTTCAAAGGCTACGTTTTTAGCTCTAACGAATGTCGTGTATTCAGATTGCATGCTCCTTGCATGCTTATTTAGGGCGTATTACGCCCTAAATAAGCAACAAGTTATAAACGCAACAAGTTATTTATTTTATAATATACAAGTTATAAACGCAATCTAACAACTTATAATAGTACAACCAATAAAGCAAGCAAATAAACGCAATATAACAAGTTATAATAATACAAGTTATAATAATGCAATATAACAAGTTATAATAAATGCAATATAACAAGTTATAATAAATGCAATATACAAGTTATAATAAACAAGTTATAAGCGCAACAAGTTATTTTTTTTTTTTTTTGTTGTAAGCGGGCGTATCGTTCAAATGTTGTTTAGTTTTCGAGAATTCGCTATATGTTTCGCTGTACATTTAATCAAAGGTTTGCATATTAAATCCCGCAAAACGTCGAGTATTCCTGCTAATAATATTTTCTCTGTGTTTGAATTTAATATTGCATGGTCATGCTTTCGTATGGACGTACCTATATACTTGCAGCAACTTGACACTAAGGAGATATAGAAGAACTGCAAACCTTCGCTAAATGCTATAATTCATCTAAATGCTGTAAACATTAAAAAATTACGGAAAACTTGAACAACGTATATAAACACAAATAACACAATAATACAGCATACAGCTGTTTCGAGGATACGCTGGATCTCTTTCGTCAGTTAGTGCAAAAGAACCAACAAACCAGAAGTCCTTCGCCAGTGCAAAAAAACAAAAAAAAAACCAATAAATCCAAAGTGTTGGACCTCTTACACTGACAAAAGGTATCCAACGTATCCCCGAAACAGCTGTATGCTATGCTACATTATTGTGTTATTTGTGCTTATATACGTTGTTCAAGTTTTCCTTATCCTTTACACAAAGGGTATTTTACTTATTAATTCAAAACTATTTTTTTTCCTACATTATATCAGATGAAAACAATTACGTTATTTGCCGGCTACATTATCTTCAGCATATTCAAATTAGCCTTGTCGAGAGTATAGATCAGTATTTCCTTAGCGAAAAGTAGAATTGTGAAATACGAACTAAAGAAAATATGTTTTTAAATATTTCATAGTGAACTGTTATGTGATAATTAAATTCTACCGAAATATAACGTTCATCGCCCATTCTCGACAAATGCGTAATAATTATATCCATTTCAATCTTGTTTTAGGATATATATATATATATCATAACACCTAAATACTCTATTGTAAAACACAATAAGTAAACTATACGACAAAAAATTGAAAAAACGATGAGAAGCAAGTCGTTAAGTAAAATATTATTTTGCGGAAGGGGGGGCCAAACAACCGGTTACTTTCTAAACTTTTGTTCATATTTTCTTAAGGTTGTGTTTTTCAATGACGGATATCACCCGCTAACGAATTTTCGCTTTGGCTGTTCTAATTCTGTTTGAATTTTATAGGCCTACCTTCTCGCAGTTCATTCTTAGCGGTTGTTAAGGACGCATACTGTTCTTTTGGCCCGAGGAATGGGTTTTTAACGCCCTCATAACAATTGTAGTCACCTAACTGACATATGATTGTCTATCTTCAAGAAAGCATTGCAAGTTAATTTCTTGCAAACAGCAGTTTTATTCATTGTGATCTACCGAGTTATAAGAATTTGAACAGTTTGAAGCAATGAAAAATACAGAACTGAAAAAACCGCATTTAAAGATTTCAATTTCAATCCTTTAAACGCAGACAGACAGTCGCAGAAACATTTCTAATATATGTTCTAATCATGATACCGATATGAAATTTACAGAATATATTTATCAATATAGAAACGAAATTTTGGTCCAGCATTTGGAAAATCGATTTTTTTTAAAGAATTTTATTAAAAACACTGTAATATGTGATTCCCCCTTAACTAACATTTAATTTTAAAGTAAAATGACTAACATTTCATATACTTCAACTTCTGAAACTTGGAGGTTTATTTACATCTTCCGCTGCTTTATAACACAACCGAAACATTCTCCACCTGGAGATTCCAGAAAAGACATTAAAATGCTGCAGAGAGATGTTTAGTAAAATTCCTCGACCTGCGTCGATGGTGCCAGTCAGTATCATCATCCCCTCCGCCGTACAGCCTTCTCCACTGTTTGCCTGCGCACGTTGACGACAATATATCTCCAAAGTTTTCCCCCGATTAAAACGGACAATATTTATTTAACTTGTAAAAGGGATGATCTAACGAAGTTACTTAACTTTATTGCACGTTTGCTGTTGACTCTCTTCGCATCGATCTGCAGTGTCTCCAGCAGGGGCGTTTGGGGCAACAGTGGTTCAGTATGTATCAGGTCAAATCGAGTATAGGAGTCGATGTACATTATTAAAATTGATTATGGGTTTGAATTGGATGATAATATAATGACAATGACTTTGTAGACAAACCTGGAGGATAGAACCATTACATTACTATAAGTGATAGTTTAAAATTTGTTATGCATGTAAAAACTATTACAATATTATGCATTAAAGCAAGCTATTTAAATGTGCTCAAAACATCTACCGTATAGGGTGATGAAAAAATCGTGAATATGCAACTCTAAAATCATACTAGGTCAATTATTGGCTTTGGAATAAGAAAGACATACATACATATGTACATAGACATGCATACGCACATACATGCATACGCATACATACATACACACATACATACACACACATTCATATATACACACATACATACACACACACATGCGCACATACATACATATACATATATACACAAATACATACTTACATATATACATTCATGCATATATACATTCATACATACACACATACATAAATAGATGTTCACTCATTAATAGTAAAATAATGTACCGAGAAATTGAAATAGTAGATTTTTTTTCAACTAGATAGCACTCATATACCTTCAAAAATATATCAGAAATATCATCTGCTGTTTTTATTACGTCAGACGATTATTGCAGACCTCTTCCGAAAATATGGCGTTTTCCCAGTCACTCTGGGAAAACGCCATATTTTTAGTTTAAAAGAGTGTTTATTTTAGATTAATATTCCTCTAACCATTCTTATGAAAGTGGCAATGGAAAGTTTCAGAAGATGTCGTAGAGGTGTTGTAACACCACAGTCTCTATTTCAAGCAGTTAAAATAGAAGGCCTACCAGCTCTCGCTTTGTTTGAAGCAGATTCGGTTTCTCGAAAACTCTTTAAAATCTCGTAATAGCTGTATTGTTAAGGGTTTTAGAGCATGTGTATTTAGTCTACAAGTCCTCAATGACAATCTCATAAGAATGGCTTGAGAAATATTACTCTATTATAAAAGCTACTTCATTCTGGGAAAAGCCATCGATTGATAAAGAAGATGGCTGTAAATGATCATCTGGTGGTAATAAAAACAGCAGACGATATTTCTCATATATTTTTGAGGTAACGCCACCTAACTCAAAAATAAAACTACTATTTCAATTTCTTTCGGACAACTTCGGACATTTTCTTTCGGATAACAATTTTATAAAATTTCTAGAACTTTTAGGCGATATATAAAACGAACAGGTTATCTTATATGCTTTATGATGATATTCTACTGAATCTCTAAATATTTCATAACATTCTCCTAATTCTTTAATCAGAATTTATAAGAAAATTTTTTCTATACAATAGTGGTACATAGTGATACATAGTGGTACTATGTAATGGTGGTCCTGGTGTAAGAGCAGATAAATCAATACATTTGTTTTGTGCACGTTATGACAACTCAAATTTAAAGAATGCTATAATGGTTTTGCGATTTTTGAGATTTGTTCAAAATACTGATTCATTATCGAGAACTGCCTGGAACAAATGTACGGAATAAATGTATTTGATCTTCGATCTACCTGACAGTTGTGATGTTTTTATTTGGCCCTGCAAGATTAAACGCGTAGATTACCAGACTCGTGATTGATTAAATATACTATGACTCGTGATTATATATATATATAAAGGGGTCATTCCATATGAAAACACCCATTTTAAGAAAAACTTGTTGCACCATAGTCATGGATTTTTTTTAAACTCTTACCATGGATACACATGGTAATAAAACCCCCAAATCTGAATTTGCAATGTATATATCCTAATAATGACCCAGATATAGGCATTTGAAAAATGGTCATTTTTGCCAAATGGCGGCCATCTTGGATTTTGCAATAATGTTTAAAAATGTAATAGCGTGAGAACTAATGGCTCAAATGAAATAATTCAGATACCAATTTAAAGCTATTTATATCAGAAATATAAGTGCCATATCAAAACAATAAAAATATACATGTTAATATTGTTATTACACGAAAATTGCAAAAATCACCTTCGGATTGATAGTCAACTTTAATGGGCTATAAAAAAATGGCCCCTAATATTTTTTTCTGAAACTTGGTATAAATACTAACTAATATGTGTAATTTAAGTACAAAAAAAATTAGAAAGGTAATATTTCTTATTACAGAGAAAAATAGATTTAAAACATATATACATTTAGTTAATATATTTGACATACAATTCTTTAGTCATTTAAAAATATATATTTTTTAAAAACAAATAATGAGCAAAAACAAAACATAGGAATTTTTTACACACTAACTAGTATGTGTGTTTTAAGTACAAAAAAAATTGGATGGTAATATTTAATTCAATAACTAAAAATATGCTTTTATGTATGTGAAATCAGTGTAAGTTATCTCTTGGGTGCTAAAACATTTTAATAAAAATCTTCCTAAAAATCATAGTAATATTTCTCATATTTTATTTTCTTATTTCAAATTATAAAAAAGTAGTTTCTATATTCAGTAGGGCTGAAGATGCCCATTTTTTTCTAGTGGTCACTGGCTCCGATACCAACTTCATCTAATAGCAAGTATCATAATCTTTGACACACATCTAAAGGTTTTGGCCATATATATGATGCACTTGGGCCATGAGAATGCATAAACATAACATATACAAATAAAATACATACTAATTTCTAATTCATTGGGATGCATTGGTACTTCATTGGGATGCATTGGTAATGCAGCATATAATTCCTTAAAAATTTCTGGAGATAAACAGTTATCACACCTATGTACCATACTTTTCTGATTCAGTGCAATAAACTTAATGTAATATAGTCACTGATATGGATGGCCTGAAGCATGAGTTTAATATTCTGATGGTATATATAAACTCATAGAGAATGAATAACTTTGCTTCTAACAGTTATATATTTTGTTGGATGTAGTGTGCAAAATTTACATAGTATTTTTATTTCATTATGATTTTCTTTAAATGCAGCATATAATTCCTTTAAATTATGCAAAAGTAATCTCTTTTGTTTTAATACTTTTCTATGTTCACTTGGTATAGAGATGCAATCTCTTTTTCCTGGACACATATGACTGTTATAATAAAAATTAGTAACTTTTTTATAGTATCAGGATTTAATTTAACACTTATATCTTACTAGACATTGATAACATCCCTTCTGTTTCTTTTACTTTTCTTGTGTTTTTTTACTAAATTCTCTGTAGTAATGTAACAAGTCTTTGTTGTGGACTATCTATGAATCTTGGACTAATTTTAAAATTTGCACCTTTTTTTTAAATGATGCATCTAAAGAAAACTTACTCAATAATTTTTCCATCATTGCCATGCAATTTGGGCAAATAATGTCTTGAATTTTGTAGCTTATTAATACTTTCAATACTTGATATTGTAGCAGTTTTAATAGCAACGTGACTACTTAATTTCTTAACTTGCATATAACTAAGTTTCCTCTTAGAGCTAAATCTATTGACTTTTATTGGTGATAAATCCAAAAGTTCACAGCTTTTATTCAATTGTTCTATTACTATTGTGACTTCACTATAATCTGCATTCTTGTGTTTTTTACTAAATTCTCTGTAGTAATGTAACAAGTCTTTGTTGGACTATCTATGGATCTTGGACTAATTTTAAAATTTGCACCTTTTTTTTTAAATGATGCATCTAAAGAAAACTTAATAATTTTTCCATCATAGCCATGCAATTTGGGCAAATAATGTCTTGAATTTTGTGGTTTATTAATACTTTCAATACTTAATACTGCAGCAGTTTTAGTAGCAACGTGACTACTTAATTTCTTAACTTGCATATAACTAAGTTTCCTCTTAGAGCTAAATCTATTGACTTTTAATGGTGATAAATCCAAAAGTTTACAGCTTTTATTCAATTGTTCTATTACTATTGTGACTTCACTATAATCTGCATCATTGGTCATTTCCATGTCAGCAGTAAGAACCTCTGACTCATTAATTGATGAATGCAAGGAAGAATAACACAACATGCAGAGTTTTTTCCTGGAATAAGCATCATCATTGACAGTCTGAGAGAAATTGATTTTAGGGACTTTGATTTTGTTGGTTTATTAAATGGATCACAAGTTTCCTGTCTTAAACTGTACCATTTCAAATATTCATTCTTGTGAACCTTGCATACACTACCACTCAGGACACAAGTACAGGAAAAAACTTAGTGCTTAATGACACATTGATTTTTTTGCATACAAAATATTCAATTTGTATAGCATAAGACCAGAACTAATCATGGAACATAAATAAAAGAAATAATCATAGAAGCATAATTCACTGATTTATTTGTTGAACATACTCAGCTTTGAACACTTGAGCAAAACTGAGCTCTGTCTGAAAGGAATAAGTCACCCAGAAATGTAATATTGCATCTTACTTTAAATTCAACTTAAGAGAAAACAGATGATGTAGTAGGAGTAATCATTTTAGGAACTCTAGGTCAACTGGTATATGTTAGGACAACTGGTATATGTTAATTGCTATTACTTATATAACAGAACTGTGTGAGAGTTGAAAAGTGTGAGGCTATAGGTAGCTGATGTATCATGTACACAAAGACCAGAAGTAGGGATTTTAAAAAGTTCCAAAAACAATATTGGTGATATAGGACCATTTTCTTCTCCAGTAGCTTGTTTGTTTATGTTTAGGTATTTGTTTCAACTGGATAGGAGATATTGCCCATTGCTTCCTTTGGAGCTGGCAGAAGGCTAAAGATATGTTTTAGTGATCAACATGCTGTAGTTCTGTGCTTAATTTTTTAATTTTAATGCTTTTCCTGAAAATGAGTGTTTTATATTATCTAATTAAAAAATTTTTTGTGGTATTAACTATATGTATGCTGTAAAGCTTCAGCATTATGTGATAGTTGTCATTTATAACCAATATGCCAAAGATTATTGTACTGCCTCTTGAGTGAAATTGGTTTCGGAGCCAGTAGCCACTAGGAAAAATGGGTATCTTTAGCTCTACTGAATATAGAAAATACATTTTTATAATTTGAAATAAGAAAATAAAATATAAGAGAGATAACTGTATGGTTTTTAGGAAAATATTTATTAGAATGGTTCAGTAGCCCAGAAATTTTACATTGATTTCCCATACATATAACAGCATTTTCTTTTTAGTCATTAAATTAAATATTACCATCCTAATTTTTTATGTACTTAATTTTTACTTAACTTTGTACTTAATTTGTATTTATTTGTTATTAAAAAATATATTTTTAAAAATAATTAAAGAATTGTATGTCAAATATATTAACTAAATGTATATATGTTTTAAATCTATTTTTCTCTGTAATAAGAAATATTACCTTTCTAATTTTTTTTGTACTTAAATTACACATATTAGTTAGTATTTATACCAAGTTTCAGAAAAAAATATTAGGGGCCATTTTTTTATAGCCCATTAAAGTTGACTATCAATCCGAAGGTGATTTTTGCAATTTTCGTGTAATAACAATATTAACATGTATATTTTTATTGTTTTGATATGGCATTTATATACCTGATATAAATAGCTTTAAATTAGTATCTGAATTACTTCATTTGAGCCATTAGTTCTCACGCTATTACATTTTTAACCATTAGTGCAAAATCCAAGATGGCCGCCATTTGGAAAAAATGACCACTTTTCAAATGCCTGTATCTGGGTCATTATTGGGTTATATACATTATAAATTCAGATTTGGGGGTTTTATTACCATGTGTATCCATGGTGAAAATTTAAAAAAAATCCGTGACTGTAGAGCAACACTCATAGGGTGTCCCCATATGGAATGACCCAAAGTTGAAAACTATGCATTAACTCATTAACTACCATAATGACTAATAACCCATCTCTAGCACATTTGTTACGATAAAGTGTTGACCCAAGTAACATAGACTAATACAAATTGGGTAAAATTAGTGGGTAACTTATCGCTATAAAGGGAAAAAGGAGGGTGTAATAATTAATGGTGGAATAAGAATATACAATCAAAAAGGACATGTATGAAATATACAAAAATTAATTAATAATATATAATTATATATAAAAATATATATAAATATATGAAAGAGCAAGCAAGGCAATAATAATTATATATATATATATATCCGGAAGTATTTGTAAATAATATTATTAATAATTTCAAATATACCACGTAATCATTTTACACATGCATTATTTATCTTTGATTGGATAACTCAATTTTGAGAATTCACCCATTCTTATCACCTAACTTACCACTTGACCTGAGTCTAATACTGTTTACTATTTTCGAATGACTGTTTTCCACTTTTCCTTAGTCCTATACTGATTACTATTTTTGAAAGTCTCCATACATATTATGTATCGTTCAAATGTATTCATTCCGGTGCCCACTCGCATTGACGAAGTGAGGTGAAATGCTCAGTCGCTTGTTCAACTTACACGCGGTGGCAATGCTTGTGAGTTCATATTTCTGTTCAAGGAAGTATTATTTTTTTGATTTGTAATTCAATTGATTTATTTTTCTCCTTCCACTAGCCAGTAGACAGTTCCAATGGTGTCTATAGTTAAATACTATCGCCATTGTCAGAAACTCGCTATTCTATCGGTTTTAATTCGAATTGTATGGCTGTCCTGATGAGAATGCAATTTCGAACTAACCGCCATTTTTGTGTAGTTTCAATTGATTGTTCTCTATGTCTTAATCTTTTAACTTGAGTTAATTATTATTGCCTTTTCTCATTTTTGCCGTGTTTTATTTTTATTTATAATTATATTTATATATTTTTACTTGTGAATTTTGTATCCTAATATTCTTCTCATCCCCCTTTATCATTGTAGTGAAATGTTATCGTCTATCTTTATCCTTAGTCTTGGTCTATAGTTACTCATTTGTAACAGATATGCTAGTGATGGGTTTTTTTGTACATACAGTAGTTTATGCGTAATTTTCGATTAAAATCTTTCAATTTTTATATATATATATAATGTGTATGTGTGTGTGCATATATGTGTGTGTATATGTGTGTATGTATATGTTTGTGTATGTGTGTGAATATGTATGTGTATCTGGATATAGATATGTGTGTATATATATGTGTATGTGTGTGTACATGGTGTGTATATATGCGCGTGCTTGTGTGTGTGTGTATATATATATATATATATTATATGTATATATATATATATATATATTATATAGATATATATATATATTTATATATATATATATATATATATATATATATATATATATTATATGTATATATATATATCTTTTAGTTTATCTATCTTTTATATATATATATATATATATATATATATATATATATATATATATATATATATATATATATATAAAAGATAGATAAACTAAAAGATATATATATATATATATATATATATATATATAAAAGATAGATAAACTAAAAGATATATATATATATATATATATCTTTTAGTTTATTGGATATTCTTTAATTTTATGTGTGTATGTAACATCAATTAGAATTTTCGATACCATTGCAATTACCGTCCTCTACATACATGTGCACAGGTAAAGTATAAAGATGCTTACTATACTGCCTCTAAAGGTTGGTTTCTCTTAAGCGATTTCCATCAAGCATTTAACTTCTTCACCTTTGGCTCTCAAGAAGTAAAATTAAAAAGTTGTTGAAAGGAGTTTATTAAAATTTATTGACCTTTAGTCAATAGTGCTATAGTTTGACCTCTTTTCTTCCCCTCTTTTCGATTGTTTGCTCCAGCACGTTGGCATCAATATCTCTTCCAAAGTTCCCTCGATTAAAACGGACAATATTTATTTAACTTGTAAAAGGGATATCTAACGAAGTTATTTAATTTTACTTCACTTTCCTGTTCCCTGTGTAGACCCTTCGCATCGATCTGTACATTGGCAACTGTATTCACCGAGAAAAAGTGGTAAGATATAATATCTGCTAATTTCTTGCTATATAACTAATACAATATTTCATAGACACGGAATCCGTCATTTTCTTTCAGGTTTTGCAGTTGTCAGCTTTTCTGTGAAGAGCTCTAAAATAATCGAAGCCGGTCTATGAATATTGTATTTAATGGGGGTTCGATCATAACTCGTTTTATTATATACGTTATCATTTATATGGAACGATGAATAAGGAATCTGATCAGTGGCTGAGCGGTCAACACTCCCAGATGACTTCCAAAATCTGCCTTCTTAGGGGAAATAATCTATAGTAGTAACTATAGTATTTTTCTTCTTTATTGTTGTGGATATGTATCTTAGTTTTTTAAAATATTTTTCACACTACCTTAATTCCATAGCGAAATGAATCAAATGCGCATAAAATGGTGGGATTACGCACATTAGATTGTGAATCAGCCGCTGTCCTTTAATTAATTTCACTTACTTTTTTTCCTTCCCAGGTAATGAAAAAGGAGAGATTTATAAGCCATTAGCGGATACCTGTTTAATAGTAGTTTCGTTTTAAAAATCTAAAGATTTATTTGTGATGATTTCTGCAAGGTATAATGTTTCTACATACTTTTTTATAGTTCGTCCATTTAAATTAAAGTTTAAGTTAAAGCTTAAATTTCATTTTAATTATAGAGAGATAAGTATATTATTAATATAATCTGCAGTCACTTCAGTCTGGTGGAGCCTAAATGGTTTTGCGTAAATAACATATTTTTTGTAAGTGGTTTGACCATTTTAGACATTTTTAGAATAGTTCAAAATGTTAGAATATCGAAATTATAACCACTATTTTTTTAAAGCTAAGAACCTAATCTAAATTCCAATTATATATTTTTGTAGGGCCTTTAAAAGGCCATAAATCACTTCTTATATTTTATAACTAGCATTTTTAGTTTTCGAGATATAGACATTAAAAGCTTAAGAAACCAAATATTTTCAATCTTCTTGAACTCGACAAGACAATTTCTCAAAAACTATAAAACCTTTGTAAAAATAAATATTAATCTGAAAACTAGATTTCCTACTGAACAGTTTTGTCCCTTACTTTTTATACCTATCAACTGTAGTTTAGAAGTTTTTGAGTTAAAATTAGCAAAACTCGCTCGGACAAAAGCTTTTTAATGTTTTCTAAAATAATTATTCAAAATATTAAAATATTGCAATTATTTTCATATATTCATAAAATGTACCCGATTTCTGAGGAAACAAGTATACATTGTTTACATCTTTATCTTTTAGGTTCGTAAATATAAGTGTCCAAAGTGTTTACATTTTTTCGTAACGCTCCAACTTCAACCAGAGATACCCCAACGATAGATGTTATTCGCATCAAAACAACCAGTAGGTATCCAACACATGACTTCCTTTACAAACTAACAAATTTTGATTTGGGAGATCGATAGCAAAAATTTGAGTACAGTACTAAGAGTACAGATATTTTAAAAAATAAATAAAAAATAAATAAAATGGGGCTGTCTTTGTAAAGCTGACTGAATCATCCGTATGAAATTAAATAATGAACATATCAGACTAAGCAAAATGGGTTGATTTCAGAATGTTGGTATTAATAAAATGCTGTATAATTTTAGATGCTATGAAGTTGATATATATATATATATATATATATATATATATATATATATATATATATATATATATATATATATATATATATATATATATATAGATATATAGATATATTATATCTGTATCTATTCAGCTTATGTACTATTCATGCACTTACACCATGTATGCTAATGCAGGGAACGAGGAGTTTAGTACCTGTATTACATATACGGATGATTTTTTAAAATTTAAATATTAATTTCATTATTGGGTGTATTTACAGGCTTGAATTATATCAAGGCTTTCTCAACATAATAACCAGATTTCAAGTGCTTACCTTTTATTGGGAACAGGGAACGAGAAGTATTTAATACCTGTTTAGTACCTGTTTCATTTTTAAAGGATTTATTCTCAAGCCAAAAGTTGGATCTATTTTATTTTTATTTTTTATTTTTATTTTTACATGTGCTCTTTATACAACATTCACTAAAGGATAAGTCACAGTTAATTAAAATATACAGGTAATTAAAGTTCTTGCAATATATATATATATATATATATATATATATATATACATATATATATATATATATATATATATATATATATATATGCTAGCTATAACATTATATTTAAATTTCAATACTCTTTATTTTTCAATGATAGGGCATCTTAAAAAAATTTTGTGATTGAGGGGCTGTTTTGAGTGATGTCGACAATAAACAAACACATTAACTAACAGAATAAACCAAGCTTTTTACATTTATTGAAAAATATTTACGTATTTTGAAATATTTATAACGTTAAATTTAGAAATGTTCATTAAACTATTTAGCACTTTTAAGTTACTTGAACATATTTAAAATATATAATTAATAGGTTAGACATAAAATGACTTTTATACAGTTTCTATTTAAAACTATTATCTATAAATCATTCATAGTTATTATTTTTTAATAAAGACCTTTTAATTATATAACGGTTTAAACGGATGCAGAATGGCAATGGATTTGTGCGACACAGAATTCTAGTCTAATTATATGCCAGAGGCAAAAGTTACATTCAAAATGGTTGGGCTTATCCATTTCCAGATCTTAATACAGATTTTGTCAAATTTGTTCTGTAAACATGCATTGTTTCAAGACTACAATTGACTTCATTCTTTTCTAATATGAAGTTGTAGATTATTATCATATGGTGAATATAATACTGACGTTTCAAAATACTGACGTATTCACTTAGCTGAACACTTTTACTCATTCACTTAGCTGAACATAACTCACTGAACAGTGAACATCCTTTTATATCATCTGTGAAAATATTTAGCAAAAAAATCGTGTTAAATTGTGAAATTCTTGTCTAACCACTTAAAATCTCAAAAATTCCAAAAGTCACCATAATGGCGATATTTCGCCAAATTTGTCGCCAAAATAAGGTAAAATAAATCAGATAACAAAATTTTCCCGTAAGAACAACTGTAAATAAAAACTGTATAAAAATCATTTTATGTCAAACCTATTAATTATATATTTTAAATATCTTCATCTGATTTTAAAGTGTTAAGAAATTTAATGCACTTTTCTAAATTTAAAAATATAAATATTTCAAAACACGTAAATATTTTTAAATAAATGTAAAAACTTCAGTCTATTCTGTTAGTTAATGTGTTCGTTTATTGTCGACATCACTCAGAACAGCCCCTCTTTCCCAAAAAACGTTTAAGATGTCCTATCACTGAAAAATAAAGAGTATTGGGATTTAAATATAATTTTCACATTTAAGACACATTTTAGACACACATTTTAGATTTCCACATTTAAGATACATTTTAGACACACATTTTAGATTTCCACATTTAAGACACATTTCAGACACACATTTTAGATTTCCCCATTTAAGACAGTGAAAGGACATATCGCTGTATAATGGGCGCCCAACCTCCCTTATGCCACTTTTCCTGTCGAATTCTATGTTAAAACTATTTTAGTCTCTGCGTTCCGAATCTTCCCTTTCATTACGCATTTAAAATGTTAGACATACAGCATGTTTGCAGAGCGTGGAAGGAAGGCGATAGATATATATAAAGTGATCGAAAGCATAAAGTCCTCCACTCTTTAATACACTTTTGCCTTACGTGCACGTTTCGATCAATTTATGTGAGGTGGAAATTCTTCATTTCCATTTTGAAAGTTTTAGTGATTGGATGGAAATAGTCCTCGTAACTTATAAAGTACTATTCTGCGTCAACCCAAGATCGTGACTCTTGTATGAACCATTACAATTTACTTCACTCTAAATTAAACTTCAAATAACCTCATGACTGGAGTTCGATTAAGGAATCACGACATTCGACAAATAAACAACTTGATTGCAGCTAACTTCGCTTGGAACTCAAAACACATATAAATGCAATTCTATATACAAATTATTTACAACGCTATCATTAATAATTCTACCCGAGACATATTAATCTACAATGAAGTTCAAACACCTAACTCATTACTAACTGACTTCAATCTGAACCTATGATGATCAAATTACGACACACAATATTTATACTCACAAGAATGTAGGTTATACTCTCGCTGCTACCTTCCGTGGACGATCAGAACACACACACGCTCGCGAATTCGGCAGAATGGCAGACACGTCATTCTAAAGTCTGCCCCTCTTATAGATCTGACCAATCGTGAGTATACGATTCTTCGGTATGAAAGTTGAAAAGTTTGGGACATAAATTAAAATCAGGAAAAGCATAATTAGAATAAAATTATAATACATAATAGAATTCACACAAACTTTGAAATGTTCTTGTTCATTCGAAAACATTTAAAAAGAAAACTTAAGATTTTGTCTTTAACGTGCATAACAATCACAAATCTTCATATAAATTCTAATTTGGTATAAAATTTTTCTTTGAAGCGTAACATTAAAAAAAAATTAGTAGTTGTTCATAAAGTTTTGAAGCACAAATATTTTGTTTTCATAAAACAGCATGAAACACAAGAAGAATCAAATGATTTCGAAGATAAATTGGATTTTCTTGCTGAGGATAAGTGATAAAATACTTTTGATAATTTGATAATTTTGATAATTTAATTAAATAAATTACTTTTACTAATAGATATTTTGTTTCTTATTTGGAGTAATTATCCTGAGGGAGGAAGTTCGATTTGCCTCCAAAACTTGTTATTACTCAAACTTTTTATTTTACACTGTTCTACTTGTTTTGCTTGTTTTGGATTATGTTCTGAGTTTGGTTACTTACAGATTTTGGTTTGAAAATCTGAAGTTTACCTTTTCTTGTAAACATTTACCATATTATTATATTTAACAAAACATTGATTTTTAAAGAAATTAAAATATTCAATGCAGAAAAATATTCTCTTTGTAGTGATTACCAAGTTAACCCTAACGGATCAGAAAATCTAACATAACCAAATGACCAAATTCATGTTTTGATAGTTAAGCATAATTAATCTTTTATTATTATTATTATTATTATCATTATTATTATTATTATTATTATCATTATTATTATTATTATTATTATTTAATTTACAAGGAAAATCGTTATGCATTGCGTACGAAACAAAACAAAAAAATTTTGCTTTCATGAATGTTTTAAAATAAAAAGAAAAGGAAATATTTTCTCTACGAGATAAGTAAGATATAAAAATTGCAAAGAGCGTGGAAAGTTAGGTCCTAGCTGAAAATCTCTGGTCTTAATATGCAACATTATTAAATGTGGAATTTCAAATATATTGAAATATATTTAAATCTTTCAAAATTATCAATCAAAGCTATCGAGCCAAAATATTTAGACGTAAAAAATTAAAAATTTATATAAAAAGGATTTTAAACTCTTTTCATATAAAGTATGATTATCAGTTATTTTCAAGAGTCCATAGGGTCCACTTTGCCACTAAAGCCCCGTTCACATGCAAGCCGGTATTTTCTGACCATGAAACATTGGGGTGAAGAAGGGGGCATTTTCCGGGAACCATTCTAGACCGGTTCACATGTGCAACCCCCATTACTCCTGCTTAAAGGGCTAGGACCAATTTTTTTTAAATACTTTTGACATTCATTTTTGGTAAACAATGTATCTTTTTTACTTTCCTTATATACATAATGTATAAGGAAAGTATTGTGACGGGGTCGAAAATTCAAATTCGAGTTTTCGACGGGAGAGCACGTTTCAAGCATCCCTGATCACGAATCAAACATTTTTGAAGTGATGTCTGTGTGTGTGTGTGAAGGTATGTGTGTATGCGTGTGTGTGTGTGTGTGAAGGTATGTGTGTATGCGTGTGTGTGTGTGTGTGTCAGTAAGTCTGTGGAGACGATAACTGACGAACGAAAGGACCGATTCGAACGAAATTTGGTACAAAAATCATAATCCGTAAACACTGAAAGCCTATTGTTTTTATACGCAATCGAAAGTTCAGAACACCCCCCCCCCCTAAATTTTCGAGTGAAATTTTGAAAAAATCGTCAAAAAATCAAAACCGCTAATAAAGTTATGCAAATAGACATTTCTTATGTAATTTTTCAGTAGAAAGCGATTGACATAAATTTTAGAACGCTAATATGAACTGTTCTCGAGATATTGCACATTTTTCAAAAAAATTATCAAAAAGTCATATAAAATAAAAAAAAAATTTCCTATTGAGAAACATGTTCACTTTTCATATGTAATACCATGCGATAAATTGGGTGACATCATTCTCGTGGATCTAGCTCGTTCCATTCATGAAAACAGATACTTTGAGTAATACTTTTGTATTTGAACGCCAATAGTCATTTATCTTCTGTAAGAATAATTTATTTCTTCGTCCATAACACTTGGCGAGATTTTGGCGACGAATTTGGTGGAATGTCGCCAGCTTGGCGACTTTTTAAATGTTGCTAAATTAACGAAAAACTCACCAAATGGATAAAAATGACGCTAAATCAATGACGACTCATTGATGATGACAACATGGAAAATGACGACTCATTGACGAAAATTCAATGTCTTGGAAAGAATATAAATAACTACTATAAAAATAATCTATTTTTTTTACTGTAAAGTAGTAGATTCATTGCATTATATAAGGAAAGTTATGTGCTGCCCACATCAGATTTTTTTAATTGCTTTTTTAAAAAGCGTATTATTTTTAATTCATTATTTCATGTTATTATTTTATCTATTTAATATGACAAATGTACGGAAATGAGAAACAAAATAACTATCTTATTATTGTTTTTGAAATATCTTTATGTATAAATTAAACTTGAATCTTTCTAAACTAAACATCAAATTAAAAATATGCCAAAGATAAATTTAATGTATTTTTAAAACTGTAAATATATGCTTATTTTAATATATATATATATATATATATGTGTGTGTGTGTGTGTGTGTAATAAAAGGTTTGAAGGTCCAATGAATGAAAAGTGAGAAGCTGTAAGTCGAAAAACCTAACTATCTAATAGGCTTGCAAAATAAAAGTATATATCAACTAATTTGCAAGCAAATGGAAAAAAAATAAATTTCGAATTAACAAGTCAAACAAAAGTATCAAAAACCAAAGGTATGGAATCGATAAAAGAAAAACAGACGAAATCCAAGCACAAACGCTATACACGTGGACAAAGCTCCAAGCCTAAATCAGGATATGTTCACTTCTACAAAACTCGTAATCATGTCCAAATGAAGCAAACACAAAAATGTATGCTTCTGAAAAAATAGATAGATTATATCTATAAACTATTTCTACTTGGACTACATACATAGGAAGAAATAATAAATGGAAAATTGGATATCGGGAATCTGATTGAAAAAATTCACTAACCTAAAGATCACGGGAACACAGAAAGAAGTGACAAGTGTTGCCATTCACTAAGGAATAAGATATAAGATATGAACTACTGTTGCCATTCGTAAGAAATAAATAACAGTAATGCGAAAAGACATGTACAAGAGATAATATACAAACAAGAGGGGAAATAATAGAAAGGCTAAAGAGTAAGTGGATGTAAAAATAATATATAATAAGAGAAAAGTGATGTCAGGCTAATATATAAAACACATAAAAGAATTCATGAAAATTCAGCTAATCTAAATTTTTAACTATAACATTTACAAAATAAGAGGGATATTTATATAAATTGCTGGTAATTTTTAGATTATCAATATGTAAAGCATGAAATTTTTTATCAGATAATCTATATATTCTAAAAGGCTGATTAAGAATAATATTTCTAAACAATAGAAAAGAGTTGCAGGAATTAAAAGGTAAGATTTTATTAATGTTAAAATTAAAAGAGTCTTTTTTATCAATATAAATTAGTAACAATTCTATTAGAAGGTTCAATAAAAAGATTTAAATCTATAAAATTAATATTTTTACTAATAGTAGATTCATTAGGAATTAATTCCAAATTATCAGAATAGAAATCTATATTAATGACACAATTTTCAGTATATACTATGCAAATCAGATCATCAACATATCTGTATAATGTATAATCTATAGAAGTAAAATATTGTACATAATGATAAAGATATAAATTAGCTAACATACTGCTACTGCAGCCACTCTGTGGAACTCCTGAGACTTGAAGGTATAATTTATATATATATATATATATATATATGTGTGTGTGTGTGTGTGTGTGTATGTATGTATATGTATAAAAGTTTTATTCCATGAAACAGTTTAAATAATTCATTCAGAAAGTTTTTTTCATTTAATCTTCGTTTTTAAGTTAAATTATGATGTATAAACTTGAATGAGTTGAAAAAGTGTAACAACATTTTAAGAAACTTTATTCAAGACAAATGAATGTAGGATGTTGGCATAGAGAAAACAAATGCATATTTATACCGAAAACATTTTAACTATTATAAAATCGGTATAACTCATTTATTTATTTAAAACACTATTGCATGGCCCAGATATAAAAATCTCACATACCATTAATACCGCAGTTAAAAATAATGTTTTTAATATAGCAGTATAAAAAATACTTATGATTGACATGTTTTATTGATACGTAAAATAGGTGGTCCTCTAAGTAATCCAAAAAACAAAATTAATAAAATGAAATCAACTTCATATGCAGTATCTAAAATATATAAAAATAATTTATATTTCTGATACTAGCAATCATGGAGTTTTTTTTTTTTTTTTTAAGGAGGGATGGGGGGGAGATATTAGCATTTTGTAAGCTAATTTACACAGTTTAGTTTATTGCAAAATGTGTTTAAAGTTATTTTTAAATGCCTTAAGCATTTTATTTTGTTATTAATATACATAATCATAAAACGCAATTCTTTACTAATCATAATATTTACATTATAATCACATCATCTCAAGTAATGGGACATTTCGTTTTGATATGTAAAAAGCTTAGAATACAAAACTAAAATCATCAAACTTAAAATATAATGCATGAAAAATTCATTTACAATAATTAACAACATATATGCATTTAAATATAAATACATTATACTCCTTTTCAACAAGATAAAATAAATGAGTATTAAGACAGATTTATATAAGGAGAATGCATGTTATATAAATCTAAGAATATCTTTTTACCATTTATTAAAAACTACTTAGATAAATCCAGAAAATTTGCCCTAGAAACAGAACATTATATTTTAAAGTTGCTGCTTCAAAGGAGAATCAGCTTTTAACTGATACTCAATTGTATACGTTTTGTATTTAAGAAACAAAAATGTCTATGAAATTATCCTGGTATCAAGGAACAAATATTTCCAATTCATGAGATAACAATTATCTCAAATAAACAAAATGTACATACCCGCATCAATCTTTTTTATTACGATTCTCCGTACATTAAATTCTGAGGTATAATAAGGATCAATCCGTTTAATTCATAAATAAGTCCGTGTAATGAATGCAAAATAATCTATATAAAATGCTATAAAGTCATAACAATTTCACAATCTTCAGATAGAATTTGTACACGAGGTATCTCAGTAACCGCCATGTTTTTCAAGGAATCATAGCTACGCGCGTGGAATTATGGGTAAATCCCCAATCTACCCCCTTCTTTCCCTCAAATAAAAAGGAACAAAATTCTACCTCCTTTCAACCCTCTTTCAAACCGGTATTTTTCCGGCTTGGATATGGGAACGCTGACACAGGCAAAATGCGGGCATAATACCGGCTTTAAAATATGCATGAGAAGGGGCTTTTGAAATAGGAATTCCGTCCCAATATCTGAACGGTCAGCTTGAAGAGCCGTGATTCGAGTTGTGGTTGGAACAGAACAGTGAGTTCTTTTCAATGTTATCCGAACAACTTAACCCTGCAGGAAATCGTAAAACAGTGATCGTAACAGTGATCGTTACAGTGATCGTAAAAGTCTGAAAAAGATCCTGGTTCAAATTTGTGTCTGCCCTACGAATTATAGCGCCAGTTTCAAAACCATGAGTACATTACGACCACACAGGATGCTAGACTCTATTTAAAAAAAGTAAAACCAGAGACTGACATTTATTTTCTTATTTTTATTTTCTCGAGACTAATATATGATACATCGTATACTAAGAGAAAAATAAACATTTGTAGAGAACATAATTTTGTATTAAATATTTTACACACAAAGAAATCCAAAATTGTTTTCAAAAAAGTGTTACTTTTAAGTTATGTTACATAAAGAAAATAATCGAATGCATATTACTAAAAAACTGAAGATGATTTTCTTAGTTACTATCATTTAAGATTTAGTTGTCATTATATTATGAACATTGTGGTGTCGATAATATATAAGAAACATAATATTAACATCATTATGTGGTTTTGTTAAGTAAAATAAGTACTGCTATTTCACGAATATCATATTTGTTTTTAATTCATCACACTGTTGTTCTTTATTTTTATCGAATGCTATAATTTGACTGAAAATTGCTGTGCCAGTTTCTACAGTGACTGTAGATCAATATTTTTGCAAAATGCGCGTCTGAAAATAAACAAAAATCGTTTTATTACTCGTAGATTTCTCGAGTATTTATTCAACAAATCCTTTCGTTTTCATTCCCGTCTGAGCTGCATGTATCCTCTATACGTAACTACTTCAACGCTAAAATAGTAAAAGTTCAAAAGAGAAATGTAAGTATTCGATACCAAATCGGTTATTGAAAAAACAGACGCGGCAAACATCTTTTTCAATATTCAAAGATTCTTTCTGCAAACATTGAGGAAAAACAAGAGTTTATCATTTCGCGAAAATGCCGGAATAAAATAGTGGGATGGGAGATTTTCCTTCTGCCCAAATACTTAAAAGAAGCTCCCAGGGAAAACACATTTATTGAATTTTTAAACGCGCCTGGGATTTTGTCTTGGAGGCGGTCAAAGGAAAAGGTTACATTTTACTTTTCCTACAATACATAGTTCATGGAAAAATAGTTTTAAGATTCTTGTTTTACTTATCAGAAAGATTTTGTAAAACTCATTTTCATTTAAGAGACCCTCCTCTATATCTCATCTCTCTCTTTCCTTCTTTATTTTACTCTATCCCTTTCTCTCTCTCCTTCCTTCTTTATTTTCTCTATCCCCCTCTCTCTCCTTCCTTCTTTATTTTTCTCTATCCCTCTCTCTCTCCTTCCTTCTTTATTTTCTCTCTCCCTCTCTTCCCCTTCCTTCTTTATTTTTCTCTATCCCTCTCTCTCAAACTTCTCCCTCTCATCGTCTCCATCAAACTTCTCTCTCTCATCGTCTCTATCAAACTTCTCTCTCTCTCATCGTCTCTATCAAACTTCTCTCTCTCACCTTCTCTCTCAAACTTCTCTCTCACCCGCTCTCTCACCCTCTCTCTCACCCTCTCTCTCCCATCCTCTCTCTCCCATCCTCTCTCTATCTCTCGCCTGCTTTGTCTCGCTCTCTCTATTCTATCTCTCTCTTTTAAAGTTTTAACGTAAATTTTAAAATTATAAGCTTGAAAACAAATCTCATAATAAGATATCCCCATACTACTTCAGATGTTTTTGTAAAGGAAAATTTGTTTATCACTGTTTGGTTACTGTGATAAAAAATTTTTTTGCATATTTTCGGCAATATACTAGAACAGCTAAGCTATATTTCAACAATAACTGGGAATCAATAAATAGGTGGCGATGCATTGTTTGAATTACGTAATAAAAGTATCGTACATATAACTCTCAGAACTACAAAATAGTATCATGAAACTATATGATATTACACATTAAGCCACATCATTTTCGTTTTTAATATTTTGGCACATATATGAGAAGGGGAGAGGGAGAGAAATAATGTTAATCAAGTTAATCCTGCTGAACATGTTTTTCCTATACATCAAACGGATT
The DNA here is from genome assembly GCA_951213105.1 of Amaurobius ferox. Lineage (NCBI taxonomy): Eukaryota > Metazoa > Arthropoda > Arachnida > Araneae > Amaurobiidae > Amaurobius > Amaurobius ferox. Next base: position 163,093,395 of record OX578134.1, on the reverse strand, counting down.
TGTAAGGTATGTATAGTGACAACATGGAGATGAAAATTTAATATGCTGTTTTCAATGTTTTTCAAAAATTTGATTCGGAATTTTAACTAATACAAGGATGGTAACGAACAAATTCACAAAATTAAGATCATAGCCTCCCTTTCAGAGGGCTATAATAACACCGTGTCAACCTATGCTTGTTTAACATACAACCTGGAAGCCAAGTCGGCTTTTTGTAGGATACCCGTTCAGAGAAGAAATTTTGGTTCAAGTTCATCATTCAAGTTCCATATTTTAGAAGAGAGAACACACATCACCTCTTCCTCAAGGCACAATCCTTTCTTTTGGAACATAGTTCCCACCCCCTTTTACCAATATCATTTATAACTAACACTACTCATATGGCCTTATCTTTCTTTTCAACTCTGCAGATACTACAACGGAAGGCTCCTTATTTATATGCATTCCGGTTTGTAGATGGTATATAAGTATCTCAGTATCTGATACTTAGATTTTCTGATGCCAACTCATTTGCTATTTCCTACTTCTACATTGCCGGCAGCTTTATTATCAAACATCACATTATATCTAAAGCACACTACGATTATATACTTAAAAAAATAAATGTTGGAATTAATTATAAAAACCCCATAAATTGAAATCAATGAATCCAAATCATGTAAGTATAAATTGAAAAAGTGATAAAATAAATTAAGGAAACTTGGACGGAAAATCTGTACAAATACTATTTTACTTTTCTCGAAATAATTCTAAAACATTTTATTTAAAATCAAACAAGAAATTTCAATTTGTGCAAAGTGTTTTATCAGCATTGTCACTATTTTGTTTCATATGTTCTTTTCATAATAACGAGACTATTTTGTTTCTATCTTTCTGTACTTTTCAATGTAAATTCCGATTGCAACAAAAGTTTCTTTGACTTCAGGAACAGAGTTTAGATGCGCTGAAAACTGCTCTATCAAACACTTAAACTACGATTATACGCTCAACAGTATTTTCTGCTGTTTGGAAGTTTTATGAAATTGCGTCTCGCTTGTTAATTCAAGCACTTCGTCAATTTTCCGGTTTAGTGACAAAAGTTGCATTCAAGCATTTAGAATTCGAACCCAGCGTTACTGACTGGAATATTAATGGGAAAAAAATAATGTTTCTCTTTTTTTATCTCTTCTTCCGATTAATGCAAAAGCATCAAAATGACTTGCTTCAAGTAGCATACCACTCCATTAATTTAAAACCGCGGCAAGTCGCTGCAAAATCGCATCTTGCGCCATTTTTACCTGCATAACTCCCAAATCTATTTACGTGTTCTTTTATGCACTCTTCGATTGCAGTGGAACGGTTACAGTTAAAGCTCGGCGGAAATAAATGAAGAGAAGGAAACAAAAAAAAAATGGCACGAATAAATAAATCAGAGAAGCACTTCACTTCAGTTCGGAGTAAATGCAATTGCCTGCCGCAAATATGATTAAAGTCCCCTTGCAACAACTAAGTTACAAGAGGTAGGAATCATTGGTAATCAGTTAATCAATAGTACGAGAAAACGCTATTTATTTATTTACTTTTACGTACTTTATTTTATTGGGATTTTTATCGTTGAGCGAACATTTTGAGGGCTTCTCGTAAAGAAACTTGAAAAGAAGACCGGGGCGGTATCAAAGGGTAATGGGTGGTGCTACATTAAAAGGTGCGTCGATATTTCGATGTGGTCTGACCCCAAGCGGAATGGTGGGAAACTGCGTGGAAGGAGATGGATATTTATGTGTGTTCAAATGGCAATGGCTTTGTCGATTTGCGGAACTGGAGGCGCTATTTTTTTTCCAGTCTGACTGTGGAGCTTCCGACCACGCTTCGATAGTCCGTTTTGAGACGACTGGGAATTAAGGCAACACTGCATGAGTGACCCGAATTAGATTTGCTTTGGAGGCGTTTATTAATCCAATGATAAATTCCGAGGTGAATACAGCAATCAGCGTCCGGAAACCCTTATGAATTGATGCTTTAACTATTCTTAACATTGTGTACCATAGAGCAGTGATTCTCAACCTTTTACCCCTTGACTGTCCATTACTTTTAATTGCATCCCCCTCTCACGGGTTTCAATTCAATGAATATTATAATTGTTATAACTTTAGTTTCCTATGATAGAAAGACCACTTTAAAATTTAAAACACAACTTTATTTTAGAAATGAAATTTATTTTAAAAACGAGGTTTTGTTCTAATGAAATTTTACTAATGAAAGAGGACAATTTCGAGAAAGTTTAATTTGCATGTCAGGCTTATGTTTGCGGTAGCACCATAGTTCAAATCCCCACCCCCTGCCCCAGTCTTGAATAGTCAGATAATAGCAAAGGGGAAGAAAGACCGCTGGGTAGACCGAATAGACATATTGCAGTTGGTGCTTCTTTCAGGAATATATATATTGGGGAGGGGGCTTTGCTCTCCCGGAAACGACCATCCGCGCTCTTCCGGAAATATTTTATGTTACAGAACCAAATATAATTACTATATATAATATATATATACAGTCGAACCTGACTTTAACGGAATTTAGGGAACCG